>JANXHW010000002.1:55633190-56030690 GCA_026170595.1 Plestiodon gilberti rubricaudatus
GTACCAATTCTTATGTATATAGGGTAACTTGTAGTGCATGGGAGGAAACCACAAGTGATATGATAGCATGGTCAAGCTAGGGATTTGTGGGTCAGATAGTACCACAATATCCCTGAGCTCATGTTTCTCATCTCTGCTGATACTTAAATCTTGGATGCATTCCCAGACTTCTTAGGCATTTAACTTAGAAGCAACACACAGCATTTCTTACCCTTATAAGAAAATAGCTAAGATAAGCAGAAATCTAGCTCAGTGAAAGCAAAGGGTGAAAGTTCAATAGTGCTTTTTATCAGCATTTGTAGTCAGACAATAATATTCATCTCTGTCTTTTAGTGCAACGTTTGGATCATGGCTAACAGATTCATCAGTATCAGGTTCGTCATTCATGGGCTGATGATGCCCACTTCTATCTCATTTTCGTCAAATCTAGGAGCACCAGTGAAATGTTGAGGAAGTGTTTGGATGGCTGAATGATGAAGAACAGACTGAAGCTGAGTTCTGAAAAGGCAGAGGTGGCAATAATTGGTGGTCTTGTGGCTGGGGTGAGATGGAATTAGCTTTCTGCTGCTAGCCTGCCACCGGACCTCAAATTTTTGGGTGGGGCTCTTTGCCTGCTTTAGGAGTCTGTCTGGCACTACATCTTACCAGGCCCAGCCTGAGCCAAGGTGGCACCCAAAGCAGTGCCCAAATTTCACACACACACCCTTTTTGGCGTTTGGGACATGGGCTGATGCTGATGCTTACTGATGCTGCCACTGCTTTTGCCACCTCCTCCAACGTTTCAGCTCCTCCATGACCTGCTGTGTCTTCAAAGCTGCCCCATCCACTGAAGATGTGGAGGAGAAGGAGAGGAGGTGGTGATCTTCTTCCCAATCACTGGAGAGCAGTTGGGAACAGGATCACGGTGGCCACTGCTGCTTTCTCCTCCAGCTCTGCTGCCATATCCTTTGACAGCAATGCTGGAAGAGGTGGGAATCCCCTCATTTCTTCTTCTTGCACTTCAAGGGATGGGAGCAAACAAGTTGGGGTGGAGGTTCAGGCAGGCAGTGAGCTGAGGAAAGTTCTACAGCCCACCAGGGATGAACCTGCGCCCCCACAGGGGGGCCAGATTTCGGCGCCCCCAATAAAAAATTAAAAAAAACCCACCCGGCCTCTGTAACAGTATATCCACCCGTGTAAGTGCACTTATGCCAGTGTAACTTGCCGTACGTCAATGAACGCAGGACGGACACCAGCGTGTCAGACGCAGTTCAGACGCAGGACAGATGCCAGCGCAACTCCGCTGGTGCAGGGGGCATTCTGGGGGCATTTGGACATTCCCAGAATGCCCCCTGCACTGGCAGAGTTGTGCTGGTGTCCATCCTGCATCCGAACTGCGTGTGCACGGCGTCCGAGAGGGGGTTACACTGGTTTCCGTTTTGCATCCATCGGCGTACGGCAAGTTACACTGGCATAAGTGCACTTACACCGGTGGATCTACTGTTTCACCGGGGCAAGAGTTACACAGGATTGCGCTGTGTGTCTCTAAAGCAGCGGTGGGGAACCTCAGGCCCCAGGGCCAGATCAGGCCCCGGAGGCCATCCGGTCCGGCCCCCGGAGAGATTGCTGGGAGGCCGCCCAACCGGCCCCTGGAGGCTCCGCAGGGTCCGCGCGTCACCTCCGGAGGCCGGGAGAGGGCCTTTGCATGTCCTCCCCGGCCGCCGCCTCGACCCCTTCTCACCAGGCCGTTGGCCATTTCGCACATGCGTACCACGCCGATGAGGGCAAGCTCTTGCCCTCTCGCCCTCATCGGCATGGTACGCCGAAGGTGACACGCGGACCCGGCGGCGGCTTCGGACGGTGAGCGCAGAGCCTCCGGAGGCCGATGGGGGAAGGGGCAAAAATTAAATAAATAAATAAAAATGGCGGCCGGACTTACGGCCGGCCCTCAAGCAAATTTCTAATATTTAAAACGGCCCTCGCCAGGGAAAAGGTTCCCCGCCCCTGCTCTAAAGTATAACAGTAATTATGAACAGGGGTCCATTCCCTTTGTCCACCTGTAGAAACAGATTGTGTCAGGGATCATGGCTGAGTATTGTGGGCCCAGTAGTTGGTCTCAATTTACCTCTGAGTTACGCAAAACCCATTTTGGAGCAGAGCACAAGCGCTGATTAAAGAGTTGCTTAGGTTGTATATGGAAACATGGATAATGGAGAAGTATAAAGTTGCTACACTGGTGCCCTGACTGAGCTCAGACACAAAGGTACAAGACAACATCACTTCTAACAAGCTGCCCAAGTCACCACAAGAGGTGTCAACAGAGGAGAAATGTCACTGTCTGGCACTAATGTCTCCAATGACAACCACTTCTAGGAACTGTTACAAATTACAAAGATGACATATAGTCTAACCAGGAAATAAATGCTGATTTAAGTGATGGTAATTTTCTTCGCATCTGGAGTATTGCGTCCAGTTCTGGTCGCTGCATCTCAAAAAGAATATAGTGGAACTGGAAAAGGTGCAGAAGAGAGCGACCAAAATGATTAGTGGGCTGGGGCATCTCCCTTATGAGGAAAGGCTACAGCGTTTGGGGCTCTTCAGTCTAGAAAAAAGGCGGTTGAGGGGGGACATGATTGAGACGTATAAAATTATGCATGGGATGGAGAGAGTGGATAGAGAGAAGTTATTTTCCCTCTCACACAACACTAGAACTAGGGGACATCCACTCAAATTGAGTGGAGGGAGTATTAAAACAGACAAAAGAAAATATTTCTTTACCCAGCATGTAATTGGTTTGTGGAACTCCTTGCCACAGGATGTGGTGATGGCACCTGGCCTGGATGCCTTTAAAAGGGGATTGGGCAGATTTATGGAGGAAAAGTCAATCACAGCTTACAAGCCATGATGGGGATAAGCAACCTCCTGGTTGTAGGAGTAGGTTTTCTTTGTGCCAGGTGCCAGGGGGTGGTGACAGGATACAGGTATCTTGTTGTCTTGTGTGCTCCCTGAGGCATCTGGTGGGGCCACTGTGTGATACAGGAAGCTGGACTAGATGGGCCTTTGGCCTGATCCAGCAGGGCTCTTCTTATGTTCTTATCCATTTCTGTGCTACAGTTTTACCACTCTGAGCTATACAATACAACCATGGATGCTGACTGAGGTACTGAAGAGATTAGTAATAAGACTTACCGTATCTTTTAAGGGGCTTCAGTCCATCTAATGTAATTTTTCCAGACAGGTTACGCTTTTGGAACCAAAACAATGGATACTTCTGGTTTTACAAATGGCGAGGTTAGGATATTCATGCACACCCTTCTTTTTGCCTTAGAGCTCCTAGCCGTGCCAACAGCTTACAATTCGACCTTACAAAGTCAACAAAAGCAAAATGGATGGGTGGTAAGGCTGCCAATAATTTTGGAACAATATCTCCAGTGGACTGAATTAGATATTAAAAAAAAAAGTCTGCTGTTGATAAAATTGGGTGACAACTGTAGGCCCAATGTGCTCTGCTAACAGAGGAAAGGCAGCTGATAGCTGTGGAGGGGCCGGACTAGTTGACCGTGTGGTCATTCAATCCCCATGAAATATTTATTAATGCAGGTGACTGTTGATTTGTCTTCCCCAGCAACAAGAACAGTTGTATACAGAGCTTGCAGAAACCATCAGAAATTATTCCAGGAGTTTTATTTCTCATGGCACATTGCCTACAGTCATAAACTGAATACTGTGCCGGAGTGAGTTGACACCTTTCCTGCAAGGTCTTTGGTGGAATACATCTGTTCTACAGAGAGGGAACAAATTACATGTCTTGAATAAAAGTTGCATTAGAAAGGTGGCTGGGGAAGTATATGATGCTATTTGCATATTATGCAGATGAAAAACCTAATAAGAATAGGTACTGTATATTTGCAGAGGGCTGCCATGTTATCTAGCACTGATGTGTATGGCAGTATGGGGTACTGCAGTATAATCTCTAATGTTATCTTCCAATTTAAATAAAAAAATAACAAAATGAAATACAATCAAAAAGGAGTAAAAGCAGCGTACATAAATCAGTCACACTTATGACAAACCACATAATCCAGCATGATTCAAGTCACCCAGTTAGCATCAGGATATCAGGATCAAAGTCTCCTGTTATGAATTCTGCCTGTCTGCAAAAGGGAAAATAGCCAAATGCTTACTGAAGCCTCCGATCCAGTTTTGTCTTCATTCCTGCTTGCCAGTTCGGAGTATATTTCAAAGAACGTTACTGACAACAACAACAAAATCGAACGTCATCAATATTAATGATCTAAACTGGGAAGATTGCTTTTAGTGTGCAAATTAATTACCCTAATCACAGGCGTTTTTGTATCCATTTTAATGAAATAACTATTTATTTCACTCAGTCCCAGGCTTTTCTTTTGCAAATAAGGCACATTTACATGATAAATACATGAAATTTAAATGGATGACTAAATTAATTGAGAAAGGGGGGGATGCTTTTAAAAATACTGTGTTTATAAGAGAAACAGCTAGATTAATGGATTAGTTTTCTGACTGGCATCTGTGATTAAATCTTTTTCATGTATGCCAAACAGAATTTAATGGATCTTGGGCTCTACAATGCCAGGGCTTATGTATGTGTATTTTTCTCCTATTATTTCAAATGTAAGAGAGTTGAAGCCAAAAGCATTGATTGTTTTACCCAGGCTAGGATACTACTAGACCTCACCATACAGAAATAGACTTAATGTTCCAGCTTTTCCAGCTTATACCATTTATTTTCGCTGTCCTCCTTCCTTTCCAAATAGAAGTGTATGTTTTCCAACATCTAAAAAGGTCCCTGAGAAAACACAGGTCTAAGAGTGTATAAGGAATGTCCCTTATCCTTAAACCCCTTTGTTCAGATTTGTCTCACACTGCTGTTGTCTAGTCACGACAAGGAAGGAGAAAATGGTTCGGGAATTTTAAATGTGGCTTTTTGAGTCTATGTGTTTTGAAAACTTTATTTATTATGGCAATACTTTGAAGGGCTGCAAATTCAACAGAGGAAAGATTTGAAACACATTCCAGCTCATTTTTTGATAACAGTCATGCTAAACAGAGCATCTTTCTCTGCTCCTTCCCCCCCCCCCCCAGTTGAGCCACCAGAGACATCTCCAGCTTCCTTTGATTTGGAATGATCAATTGCAGCTGTGGCAGTCAGGCAGGCTGCCCCAGGCACAATGCAAACAAGTCTTTCTCCCAGCGCTCCAGGATTTACATTTCAATTGCTGCCACATTTTTAAAGATAATTATAACCTTTTTATATTAATATTTTTTCTGTGGCTTCTGTGATATTTTAGCAACATAAATATTAATTTAGCACATCAAGAAGAACACACACTTTCTTCAGGGGAATGGCTTGAATAAAAATCTGCTTTAAAAAAAATACCCAGATGGCATCAAACATGTTATCAGAATCTCAGAGCAATATCCTTATGAAAGGGTTTTTTTTTTCTTCCCAGTCTTACTGCACAACTTTTCTGGGATTAGTACTTTAGAAAATAAATTCAGGTTCAAGAGAAAACTGTTTTGGTCAGCTTGCTGGTTGTGACAATAACTTCTTTTATCATGACAAGAAAGAGCATCTTGATCCTAACACGTTGACTGGGAAACAAATGCCATTTGAATCACAAATGACAAATGAATCAGTAGAATTTATTTCCAAGTAAATGTTTTGCAGATATAAGACTTCTAAGGCATGAGCTACAAACCAGATAGTAAATTCACCCGTTGTCAGTGATCTGAAGATCACAGTACTGCCTCCCATTTCTTAAATAAACACACTTAGATTGAAGGAAAGTCCTATTGAGTTCCAGGAATCACATCTTCACGTGTGTTTAGGAACGCATCTTTGGAGCTTCCCTCTAACTTGCTGTCTGAAACGTTACGTGCCTTTTTTCCACTGACATTATTAAGGACCTTTAAGGAGGATGAGCTAGGATACAGCCCTATGAATTCCTGTCACTCACATACAATACTTTATATATGATGTGCTGCACACACTTGGATTTTGCTCCACATGTGCATGTTGGAAGCAGTCACTGACAATGTTCTTTAGGGCATGGAAACTATGTGCACATGCAGTGGAACAAATACATAGGTGTTCATCGTACATAGCAGTCAACAACATACAACATACAGTTTCTCGTTGTTTTTCCAACACACAAGTGCTTCTTGTGTAGGAAATTCACAATGTTTGAAGTGTTCCTCCAACCACACCCTTGTTTGCTTCAATGAGTCTTGTATTTCTGCAAGATTTTACGCCTGCAAAGTCTCACCACTATTGTTGAGGCTGTGACACTGTACAGGATTTCTCCATGGTGTAACCTTCTTTTATTCTTAATACCATTGCATGACTTTATTTCCTCCCATTGCACACAGCAGGAAAAGTCATCAGATTGCAACAACAGATGTTGGTTGGCTTAAATCATGCTCCATGGCCCATGATATATATTTTTTGCATTCTGCCCCTCAAAAGCCTAGTATGCAGGCATGTGTGGATTTGTGATCTTGTATTATGTAACTACAAGTGTTTTCCTTGGGGATGACTGCTTTGCATTGCTCAGTATCAATCAGGGTATTTACATTCAAGCAAATAGTCTGAGAAATGGCTCCCCCCTCCCAGAATCCACTGATAAATAACAGGAGCTATTACATATATATTAAGAGGAAAATTAATACTAGTGCTGGGCTAATATTACAAGCAGGTCATTGTGTTAAACTCCTTGATAAAGTGCAGAGCTCCTATAATTGCCGTGGGATCTTTTTATAGACAAGACCTTTATTTCCTACATACCAAAGCCATTGGATTGAGCACTGTTTAACGCTGACTCTGGGAATAAAATGGCTCATGAAATATGCATGACTAACACATATGCTGCCAGGGGAACTTAGTGTATTATGTATGATCCTGCCATAATTGTAAGGAAATGATATTCATTTAAGTGGATGTTTATCACCGTTAAAGGTACACCTAATGAGACAAAGGCCATACATCTAAAAACATAAGGTTATCCCATGTTTTTGATCCTTGCCCGAACCCCCCCCCCTAGTTCATTAACAGTAGTTGCTCCAATATGTGCGATCAACTTTGTGTGTGTTTTCTTTTTTCTTTCTGCAGCTTAGTCTCCATATCTTTGTTTGGCTGCCAAGTGATATACTAAATAAAATGTACTTCCTAACAATATATGCACAACATTTAAGAAAATTAAAGCAGCATATTGAAATTTGACAGTGTATCAGGTGCACTTTTCAACAATTAGATGTAAAGTACAGATGCTGAGGGGGTTTCGTGTGTGTGTATGTGTGAGCATGTGCGTGTGTGTTTAAACATTATCTCATGAGATTTATGAGATTTCCTGTTTTTCCTACTTGATTTCTAATGGAGTTACGTGAAGCATTTCTATTTTAAAATACCATCAGTATATTCTTGCATCTGTCATACCGTTTGCATGAAATGCATATTTCAGAACCTGCATCTTGTTTGACTAAGCTTTATTTCCTCTAAAGTGTAAATTTTGTTGACATGGAATTAGCTTACTTTTTGCTTGATGAGAGTTAGAGAAGACAGAGTGGAACTGTTGTTTTGCTGTTCCACTCTGCAAAACAGTCATGTGCTCCACATGACTGTTTTGCAGGAGGTTCAGACCGTCGAATACACTTCTCCTGATTAGTGTTACTGTGAGTCCTTCATAAGAAATTTCCACCCACTGAAACAAGAATTCTTCCAAGACCTGTTTGTGTTTGGCTGGAGTTACAGTCTTAGAAGATTGAGGTTCCAAATTGTTGTGAAATATATCCTCACCCAAAAGCTAATTGTTCTGACAGATCATGTAACTTGCAAATGGTTTACCAAGCTAAATAGTTCTATTTTCTACCCTCATTCAAAGTCCTATTTCATCCTCTTACAGTGAAATCCTGTGTAAGGATTCGGCGCCGGATCCCTACACAGGATTTTGATGTCTAGACTGCCATGCGGCGGGCCGGAGGTCTATTCAGGGAAGGGGGACGCTCGTCCCCTTTCCCAAGTGTAAACCGGGGCAGGCCCTATCGGCCTTCTTGAATTTCCACAAGCTAAATAGCTTGCGGAAGTCAGAGGAGGCCATGTAACGGCCAAGCTGGTTCGGTGGGGACGGGGATATGGCCGACGCCATCCCCCGCCCCCTCCTGGGCCGGCTAGACCAATGGCCCCCCTCCCTCGCCTGCCGGACTGCTCATGTGACCGGCGGCGGAGGATTTACCTTCTGCTGCCGGCTGCATGCTCATCCCGGCACCGGAGTGAGGGAGGCCGGCCTTGCGCCAGCATCCCTTACTACTGAGGAGGTGTAAATGTGCCTTATGGCACATTTGCGACAGCTTCGGGTAGTGGAATGCTCATTCCACCACCCGAAGTCTGCGGTGGATTTCGCTGTTATTCTCTTTATAACCTCCTTTTAACAGGAAAAACAGTTGGAAAAAAAAAGAGATTCTACATACAGTAGATAACAGTTGCCAAGGCATGTCAAATATTGCTATTGTAATACTGTATTTGCAATACCCAAACTTAAACCAAATTTTTGATAGATTTCAGTAAGGATGCCAAAAAAAAATGCTTACTTTTTCAGTAAGTCCTGAAAAAAATCTCTAGTGAATTCATTGGCACATTGACTACTCCATTCTGCAGCATTCTTTTTTGCATTCTTTCTCCATTCTGCAGCATTCTTGACTAAATGGTCCTTGACGATCAGATTTACTGTGCAGGATGCAGGACTAAATATCCTTGAAGTTCAGATTTACGTTTTGTGGCTAAAGAAACATCATCTAGAGAAGTCTTTCAATACCCTCTTCCAACAACTAAATATCTTTCAACCCCTAAAAGGAGATGAAATCTATTTCTCGATGAACAGTATCCTATAACACAGGTTTGGTTGCGAAATACCTACAGCCCAATCCTATTGGACTTCAATGCTGATGGAAGGAGTGTCGTTGAGGGAGGAGGGCAGATGGGCAGATCAAGTCCTGGAAGGGGGCACGTGTGGCAGCAGCAATGTCCGCCAAATCCTAGCCCCCTTCCTGGACCCAATCCCGCAGCCTGGGCACACATGGACCTGTACCAGCAATTTTGCTAGCTTAGGTCCGAGTAGACCCCTCTGCACTGCGGAGGCTTACCCCCAGGTAAGGGAACAGTTCTGAAAATTGCCCCTCATTGTGCTCCAATGATATCACTGGGAGTGTGATGTGTTCCAAAAGTATCCCTATAAATCAACTCAAGGGGTCCTAACTCTTCCTCCACAAAGTCCTGTAACCCACTGCTCCTTTTTTCCAACTTACCTGACATGGTGGCAGAAGCAGCTACTATTCCCCCAAACTCCACCCCAGCAACTGAATACACCAATCAGGTGCAGGCCATCCCTTCCTTGCCTCATGCAGTACAGGGTTGGGCAAAGGAAGCCTCTGCCTTAGCAGCAGTGTGGCTGCATTTTTCAATGTACCATCAGCCCACATTCTACGTGAGGGTTACGTTCCACGGTCAGTGCCTAAAGCCAAAATTGTGTATAAGGGGGCGGTATCCACAGGGATCTATTCCAGGCCCCCCCCCGTGGATATCGATGAACCGCTGATAGGGGCAAATGCCCTCTCCACAGCCCCCCATGCCCCCAATGGCCCCCTATGTGCCCCACCAGCCATTAATTTACCTTAGAGTGTGGTCTGTATCTTCCTTTCAACAAATGCTATAAGCAGCAACATGCTGCTTATAGCGCTGAAACTGACTGCATACTAGGGAGGCTCAGCAGAAGAACAGGAAGCAGTTCCAGTTCCTGCTTCCTGTTCTTCAGATGAGTCTCTCTAACACTCAATGGCTGGTGGGGTGCACAGGGGGGCATGGGGGCCTCCTGCTATAGTGAATCCACGGATAGCGGATCTGTGGATATGCCCCTCCCCTCTGTACTCAAAATTACCTTGAAAATTCCTTACAGTCGAAAAATACATACTGTCTCTTTAAAAACTATGAGGAGTAGACGGGTACTGAGACCAACTGAATGAAGAGCAGCTTCATTCTCCGATCTTGCAGCCCAATCCTAATTAACTTTCCTGTGCTGATGCATCTGTGCCAATGGGGTGTGCGCTGCATCCTGCAGTGGAGGGGCAGTCACAGCTGGCAATGTTTGTTCCCTTACCTTGGGCCTGCGTTGTGGCTGCATCGACTCTGGAAAGTTGGTTAGGTTTGGGCTGTCAGGCTCATTCCTGGGCATATATTTAGTAAGTAGTATGCTGGATGGAATTGCCTGCTCTATTTAAATTGTTGTTTTTTTCCCGTTTTTGTTTTTGTTTGCCAAGCCTATGTAATTGAACTTGCCCAAGTAAAGTTCGCATAAAACGCAAGTAGAAAATATATTGATGTGCTGATCTGAAGTCTCATTCAAGCTGAGGAGAGTTTTCTTATCACTAATTTTAATATGATTTATTAAAACATTTGTTTTTCAGGGCAAATGTTACACTTTTAGAGTCTTGTGTCACATTTTGGATACACAATCCAACTTTCCCAGTTTAGAACATAAGAACATAAGAAGAGCCCTGCTGGATCAGGCCAAAAGCCCATCTAGTCCAGCTTCCTGTGTCACACAGTGGCCCCACCAGATGCCTCAGGGAGCACACAAGACAACAAGATACCTGTGTCCAGTTGCCACTCCCTTGCACCTGGCACAGAGAAAACCCACTTCTAAAACCAGGAGGTTGCTTATGACTTGTAACCTGTGATGGTCTTTTCCTCCATGAATCTGTCCAAACCCCTTTTAAAGGCATCTAGGCCAGATGCCATCACCACATCCTGTGGCAAGGAGTTCCACAGATGAATTACACGCTGGGTAAAGAAATATTTTCTTTTGTCTGTTCTAACTCTCCCTCCACTCAGTTTTAGTGCATGTCCCCTGGTTCTGGTGTTGTGCGAGAGGGAGAAGAATTTCCCTCTATCCACTCTCTCCATCCCATGCATAATTTTATAAGTCTCAATCATGTCCCCCCTCAGGCGCCTTTTTTCTAGGCTGAAAAGCCCCAGACGCTGTAGCCTTTCCTCATAAGGGAGGTGCTCCAGCCCACGAATCATTCTGGTCGCTCTATTCTGCACCTTTTCCAATTCAACTATATCCTTTTTGAGGTGTGGTGACCAGAACTGGACACAATACTCCAGATGTGGCCTTACCATCGATTTGTACAAGGGCAGAATGATATTGGCCGTTTTATTCTCAATCCCTTTATTAATGATCCCGAGCATGGAATTGGCCTTCTTCACAGCCGCCGCACACTGGGTCGACACTTTCATCGACCTGTCGACCAGCACCCCAAGATCTCTCTCTTGATCTGTCACAGACAACTCAGAACCCATTAGCGTATATGTGAAATTTTGGTTTCTTGCCCCAATGTGCATCACTTTGCACTTACTTACATTAAAGCGCATCTGCCATTTTGCTGCCCATTCTCCCAGTTTGGAGAGGTCCTTCTGGAGCTCTTCACAATCCCTGCTGGTCTTCACCACCCGGAAAAGTTTAGTGTCATCTGCAAACTTGGCCACCTCACTGCCTGTCCCCGACTCCAGCTCATTTATGAATAAGTTGAAAAGCACCGGTCCCAAGACCGATCCTTGGGGCACACCGCTTTTCACCTCTCGCCATTGTGAAAATTGCCCATTGACTCCCACTCGCTGTTTCCTGGTCTTCAACCAGTTCCTAATCCACAAGAGGACCTGCCCTCTTATTCCCTGACTGTGGAGTTTTCTCAGGAGCCTTTCATGAGGGACCGTGTCAAACGCCTTCTGAAAATCCAGATATATAATATCCACGGGTTCGCTCGCATCCACATGCCTGTTGACCTTTTCAAAAAATTCTAACAGGTTTGTGAGGCAAGACTTCCCCTTGCAGAAGCCATGCTGAAAGTTTCCTTTCTTTTCCTTTCTTTTTCCTTTGCTGCCATCTGTAGCACACGTTGATTCACCATGTGACCAAGGCTGTTGGGGGGGGGTCACATTAATTGGTCCTGAGAGCTGAGGAGAGTAGCACAAATTGCTTATCTCTTTAACCCCTGTATGTGAACAATGTGGAAAAGGTTTACAGGGCCAATATGGACACTAGGGATGCAGGTCTAGCAACACCCTCCCACTATCAATTATCAACTCGCATTTAAGAACTAGCCAATTTCACAGATTTCTCTCGACAAAGTATTGTTTACAACAGTGAAAGTAATAGAGTCACCTTGCTAATATTCCATAGCACTGGTGATGGCAAGTTTATTCTTGCCTGGGATAGTAGTCCAAGCAAGCAAACCAAATCATTCTATCAAATTCATCTTCCAAATAGCATCGTATAGGCAGTGTATCAGGTAGAAAAAGGCTGCTGGGAATGAGAAATGTATCAGCCAGTAGTCCTTTCAAAGAGATGATGAAACAGTTCCCCACTCAATAACAGAAAAGGAAAAGGGAGGGAAGTGAAGTCAGGTTTGACACCTGAAATGTGAGGCAGATTATGCTGAACAGTTCCATTCCTATTTAGCAACCCTGATGGACTATGCAAGGTAAGATGGGTCTTGAAAGCACTGTAGTTAGCCGTAGTGAGTTAACTATGTCCTTAGTACGTCCTTGGTTAACTATTGTCCTAAAACAACTTAAAAAAATATAATAAGGTAGTGCATTCCCAAACTGTGAACATGATCCTTTATGAAGACTACAACCTCTTGATGAGCAGGTTGAGAACAATTTCCTGGACAGATGAATCATCCACCAACACTAGTACTTCCATCTTATCAAGATTGTTTGAGTCATGGGGTCCAATCCCCCCCCCCCAACCTGTGTGATGTAGTGGTGCTGATGGAGCACGTTCTGCATGCTTTGGTGGGGTGGGTGACAAGACAGACTAGGAGAGGTAAAAATCTTTTTTACTTACCTCCCTATAGGCCGCCTGACATCCAGTGTGTCTCCACGGAATTATGCCAGCTCTTTTACTGGCGTAAGCCTGAGGAGAGTCCTGAGGGTGAGCCTGGGCTGGGAAAGGCAGAGGGGTAGCCAGGCGCCCGTGGTACTGGGGCCGAAAAGCCCGCCGCCCCATTATGCAAATTAAATAATTAATTTGCATAATGAGTTTCGGGTTTTTTAAAAGGTTTTTAACGCTAACGGGGCTTCTAAAAGGGCTTCTAAAAGGGCATGTGTGCTTTGCCAAACTTATCTGTAGTTCTAGGAACCTCCAGCGATGATCAGGGGCGCAGATCGTCCCTCTGCAGCTCTGCTCCCGGTCGCGAACTCTGCAAAGCGTCCAGGAGCGCGCTGCAGAGTTAACGCATGCGCAGAGCGACGATGTTTCCAATCGTCGCTCTGCGCATGCGTTAACTCTGCAGCTCTGCTCCTGGGCAATTTGCAAAGCGCCCGGGAGCAGAGCTGCAGAGTTAACGCATGCGCAGAGTGACGATTGGAAACATCGTCGCTCTGCGCATGCGTTAACTCTGCAGCGCGCTCCTGGACGCTTTGCAGAGTTCGCGACCGGGAGCAGAGCTGCAGAGGGACGATCTGCGCCCCTGATCATCGCTGGAGGTTCCTAGATCTACAGATAAGTTTGGCAAAGCACACATACCCTTTTAGAAGCCCTTTTAGAAGCCTCGTTAGCGTTAAAAACCTTTAAAAAAATATTTTTTAAAAAAACGAAAAAACCAAAGTTAAGGAGGCTCCCGCCCCCCACGGAGCCTTTCTGCCCCAACGCCCTGGGGCCCACCGCACCACCGCCCCATATCAGACGACGCCACTGGGGAAAGGGGGACAGGACCTTGGTGTGCACAGTTTCAGCCATGATCCCCCTGTCCCACTCCCAGCTTGACCTGCACCCCACTCCAAACAGCCCATGATCCTCCCCATTCTGCCCACCCTCTGACTTACTGACGTTCAGCGGGCCGCTGTTGCCCATGCGCAACCTCCAGCCATTTGCCCTGGCAGCCATGGCCTGTAGAATGACAGAGTGGCTTTCGCACCATCATTCCAAGACTTACACTGACGGATCGCGAGATCTGTCAGCGTACGCCCCTGAATAGGAATGGGCTGCAAATGTATTGGCCCTCATCCAGGCCATTAATGATCCCAAGCAGTATTTAATACTTCTACCATATCACCAGACTGTGATATAAGGAGATGTGGAATTGTAAAGGGGAAAAAAAAACACGACACCTCAGCAGCATAACTCAGAGCATGGGGGTTCTATTAAACTATCATGACTGCAGAACAGTGATGTTTTATTGCGTCTCCATTTCTGTTAAAGCTTTTCTATGCTATAACTTAATGCCAGGTTGACCTGGTGAATACCAGTGATCCCGAGTTTTTGCCACAGGATTTTTCCTGTGACTCTTATAATGGCAGCAAGTATTTCAGTAAGCGGCGGATTGAAACCGCCTCCAATCCTCAGCTTTCAAAATGATCTTTAGTATATAGCAAGTTTTTCTTGTTGTGGTTCAAGATTCACCTACTAACCATCTTGCTCCTTCAATGGAAGCTGCAAGAGTCCGTAACCCTCATATTGACACATTTACGAGGCACCCTCCAGAAGTCACATCACCACATCAAGAGGCTGCTGCTTGCCAACAACAGTGATCCCTTTTGAGTGCGCATAAACCCACTGACTTTTCTTACTTTATGAACCATTAGGAAGTGAAAAGGCGATGATAAGAATGAAAAAAGAGGCAGAAAGTGAAACTCCACTGTCTGGTTTCAGCAAACACTTTGTAAAAAAAATGAGGCTTATGATAGACTCAGAGAAAGACGGTGACTTTGTGCACAAATTGTGCATGATTTTGGAATTCCCCAAATATTCCTATCATTAATTAAAAGGCTTTATCAGAAGATTACATAGTTTCCATTGTCATTTCATCAACAGATCATGGAGAGGTGCTGGACTCTGCATTCATTACCACATTGATTATTTGCTCCTTCTTTTCCAGCTCCATAATTAGCATACCTTCTTCCATTCATTCAGTTTGCTCATACAAGTTCATTGGAGGCCGTACATCTATAAAAGAGAAGAGTCACCTGAAAATTATACTTGCTCAGCGCATGCAGGTTCCATTTAGTTTGTGCATATATAATGCATATATTTTCTTTGATATACAAAAAGAAGCCATTCATAATCCATTTGGGGATGCACCCAAAGTTCAGAAACGGGGAGTGTGGATTGTTCAATTTCAGAACGTCTGCACGAATTACAAGCGAAGACCAAACTTGTCCAAAGTTCAGACTAGGCCTTTTTCCTTCTGACATTTCCCTAGTGATGCTGTGGCCTTTGCAAGGTCTTGCAGCAACATTGGAGCTGCCAGGATTGTTATGAGGTGTCGTTTCTTGGGGTTCCTGGGTCCTTAGTAAGGATCCATATTCTATGTTTGCATTACAAACCTGATTGAAACAAGAGCTGCTTTAAATCTCTTGTGTGAAGTTGCCCTTACAAATGTTATGGCTGTGGTGCAACATCATCACACCCATAGTGCAGAAAACTGGCCTTGCTGTCTGGAACTTTTCATTTTTCCAATGATGGGTGACCAATTCCAAATTTTCTTGTACCTTTTAAAATGTTTCTATATGTGTTTATCCACTCATCAGTGTCATTCCTAGCATACTTCCAGATGTGGCCATTATAGCACCAGCCAGTTGTTGCTTATAGCAAAATATAGCATGGGGGGCACAGTAAACTGAACCTCCTCCTTTTGCCTCTCCTGTCTCTGATGTGGCCTGCTGGAGCTGGGCATGCATTTCTTTAAAAAGACGGAACACAGATGTACCATCCATTCTTCTCAAAAAAACCCTCGGATTTCCTCCATTAATAAATGTGAAAATTTAAGCATGGGCAAAATACAAGTGGCTAATGGATGGATGATGATGATGTCATGCGAACTCCTCATCAAGGATGTGTGAACAAAGCATGACAATCACAGAGTAAATACTCTGTCTGGAAGTGCCCCTAGAATTTATTTTTATTTTTATTTTTTGCTTATTAGCACACTCTACTCAGGCAACCTGTGTTTTTAGTGAACTCTTGATCAGTGTTAGTTTTCTGGAAGCTTCCAGCCTTAGCAATGATTTTCACTTGAGAAGAATGTATTGCCGTGTATAATGCATGCTCATTTATTCATAAGATGCCACCAGTAGAGAGCAAGCAAAAAGAAAAAGCTAAAAGTCATCCTGAAGCAACAGGAATGGATAACAAGTTGGGCCAGCCCATTATTTTATCACCTAGAGCCATATGTCAAATTATACCACGAAAATCAGAACACAGTATTGAAGTGCTCTAGTAGATAAAGTCAGAGAGAGATCCACTTAATAGTAAATCTGGAACAATGGCATTATTCCTCTGAGTCATTTACTCCTAAGAATTCCTGCCAATGAAACTTTATCATTTCATGTCTGCATTCTGTTGGGATAGCAAAACAGCCAACAGCTTCTAAAAATATTCTTCTAAGCAGATACTTTGAGAACCTGACAAATGTTTTCTGTGGTTTACTTTAAAAAAAGGAACAGAATGTTTTAGAACTTCTGTGTACATATACTGCAAAAAAACAAATACCATTAATTAATTTCCACTAATATACCAATAAGATTGTAAGTGCGTGCTTGCGTGTGCGTGCGTGCGTGTACCCAATCTTAGTGGCATATTAATTTCCCCTTTTTTCTCTATACAAGTGTGTGTGTGTGGGGGGGAGAGATCCTTCTCCCACAAATGTAACCTTATATAATAGAGTTTTAATACATATTATATATCCAAATGTACCTGTTTAATTATTACTTTTATTATTCATATAGCGCTACTATCAGTGTACATGAAGCTTTACACAGAAGAAGAGAATAGGACCTGCCCTGAGGGGCTTCCAGTCTATATAGACACAAAGGCAACAACAGAAGAAAGGGAATTGTACTTAAGCTTAAGTTGAATGTACTTAAGCTTAAGGCCCAATCTTATTGAGCCACATGTGCCTCTGGAGCACATGTTCCAGCAGTGCAGCATGCTTTATGGTGGTCACAAAATGCGACCTGCCATTCTGCACAGCTGGGCCGCCACTGCAAACAGTGAATGGCGGCAGCCTCCCTGGAGCCCCTGGAGCCAGTAAGGCAGCAGTGGGGATGGGCTTTGGGCGGTGGGAGGGGAGGGAGTGGGAGGAATGCAGGCGTTTCTGGATGGGGACGAGGAGGAGGAACTGGAACAGGGAGGAAATGGGAGGGAGTGGATCAGGAAGCAGTGGCGCATGCCAGATCTTATCCCCCCTTTTTAAAACCTCCCTGCCCATTTTCGCTCCTTGGACATATTCCACCAATATAGGTGGTGCATGTCCAAGGAGACCCACTGGTGATCAGGTAGCCTACCAAGAAGTAAGTGCAAAAAGTTTTCACTTCCTTCCTGCAGGCTCTCCGATTGCCACCCCCATCATAGGATGCGTGTGCCTTTTTGGCACAGCTGCATCAGCACTGGTGGTGGGGGATGGAATTGGGCTGTTAGTCACAGTAGGGAAAGGGGATTAACAACCAGTGGCATAGCTAGCCACTGTGGTACCCAGGACACAGTTTCAAACATCACCCCAGGAAGTGACGTGGGTGTGACGTCACTTCCGGGTGTGACGTCACACCCCGGCGGTTTTTCAAAAAAACGTTTTAAAATTGAAAGCGAGGAGCAAGGGGGTGGTGGCAGCGAAAAAAGTAGGTAGGTCGCTTGCCGTTCCCTTGCTCCACCGCCTGTCAACCCCCCCATGTGTCACCCCTCCAGGCGCATCTGGTACAGTACCCAGGACACAGCAACCCCCCCCCCAGCTCCTCTTAGCTACGCCACTGCTAACAACACAACCCTATGCATGTTTACGCAGATGTAAATCCTACTATGTTCAATGGTGCTTACTTCCAAGTAAGTATGCATAAAGTCATGCAGTCTGAGATTGTAATCCTATGCACGTTTACCTAAGAGCAAGTCCCATAGAATATAGTGGGACTTACTTGTGAGTAGGATAGTGCTATAAGGTCATAATATCTACATAGTGTGTGTGTGTGTCATTTTCATAATACAGTATACATGCACATTATGCATATATCATTCGATCTATAAAGATGCCAATATGAACTCATTCCTTTGTAGGGACACAATTGGTAGGGGTTTTCAACACAGATTCGTTTGCCATTTTCTTTCTGCTGTTTCAAGTCTTCTGAGTATCTTTTCTCTTGCACAAGCATCTGCCTGTGAAACCTGATTAGACCCTGTAACTGATTCCTTCTAGAACAGATTCCCTGCTGGGCAAAGGCTACTAGTACACTTGAAGGCATTTATGTGTTTCACACTGCCTGGCAGAGCTTATTCGTTAGCACGGTAGGCAGTCCTAAGGAAGCCTCTGAAGTTAGGTCTAACAAACTCTTCAAGACTTGGGAGTTTATTTTTCCCTCGTCAGGGTGAGGAGCAGAGGATAGAATAACCCAGATCCTGAAAAAAAAAAAAAACTGCATGGGCCTCCCATCAGGGCATCTAGTACTGGAGGCATTGGGAGAATCTCTGAGGGTTCACAAAGAAACGTTACTGTTCATGCAGGCAGCTCATTTTTGGGGCGTCTTGTTTAAAAAATAAAGGTTAAGCAGGTTTATTTGCATCCACAGCATTTGATTCCAAGTAGCAGGTACACCAGCAATTCAGCCGAAAAGGATAACAGTAGCCAGCTAGAACAAATGTCCAACTAGGAGGCAATTATAGTGCTGCTGAATGGCTGGTTCTTTGCGTGAGGCCCCTTTCAGGTCGCTGGCATAGTGTGATTGCTTCTAGTTTTGCAATCGGATAGAATGGATTGGAATGAGACCTGCTCCATAGAACTGCCAGCTGTTCTGCTCCTCATAAAGGCACTATTTAGTTATGAATACATCCCTGTCTTTTGTACAAGGATTCCAGCTAGAGAGCTTTCATTGCAGAATGGGCATCACCGCACCTGTTTGTTCATTCATTCAGGAATCTGAAGCCTGTGAAGAACCCTTTGGCAGTATTGAATAGCGGGTGAGCCACCTCTCAAATGCAGTCTAATAAGAAAGATGGTCCAGGAAGGTGAGCTGTAAATGCAAACTCAGGCAAAGCTCTAAAGATCAAGGGATTTGAGGGCACGTTTTGGTTTGTTGGGTAGAGATTTGGAGTTGGAGCCACAAGACTTGGGCTCTTTGACATGAGTCTCTGGGTGACCATCTCTGACATAGTTTCTGAGTGACTTTGTACCTGAGCAGTGACGTAGGTATGTACATTCATTTTGTAACAACTGAAAAAAATGGAAATGAATGGGGACCATTTGTGACTACTAAAACAATGGTGGAATTTCAAAACAGTTCTGAATATGATTCATCGCTAGAGGTGTTTGAAAATGGTGATAACGAAATAAAAACACATAACACCTCTTTCTGCTAAAAAAATCTGCGAAAAAACAAAACAAAACAAAACCATGTATTTTTGTGTCATTCTACATCTGCTGACACTGTACAACCTATAAAACATACCTAGTAACGCATTTACAGTTGATAAAAATGGAAAAATTTGGAATAAAAACACATAACACCGCTTTCTGCTATTCCATTTGGGTTAAACACCAAAATCTATGAAAAAATAAAACCATTTTCAAACACCTCTATTCATTGCTTGTTTGGGATTCCTTTGGAACCATCTTAGCTTCCATTTTTTATTTGCATTCAGAATAGGTCAGATGGAAGTTCCAACGGAAGAAAGGAAAGGGAGATTGACACTGTCCAATTTTCTAACAGTCCAATTTTCTAACACTGTCCAATTAACTAACACACATTTTAGATGAAGTCAGCGGTGTCGCTTACCTGCTTGTCACGCGATGCGGGAACCCGGAAGAAATCACTGGGGCATCTCCCTTATGAGGAAAGGCTACAGCGTTTGGGGTTCTTCAGTCTAGAAAAAAGGCGGTTGAGGGGAGACATGATTGAGACATGTAAAATTATGCATGGGATGGAGAGAGTGGATAGATAGAAGTTCTTTTCCCTCTCACACAACACTAGAACTAGGGGACTTCCACTCAAATTGAGTGGAGGGAGGATTAAAAAAGACAAAAGAAAATATTTCTTTACCCAGCGTGTAATTGGTTTGTGGAACTCCTTGCCACAGGAGGTGGTGATGGCACCTGGCCTGGATGCCTTTAAAAGGGGATTGGGCAGATTTATGGAGGAAAAGTCCATCATAGGTTCCAAACCATAATGACTATATGCAACCTCCTGGTTGTATGAGTAGGTTTTCTCTGTGCCAGGTGCAAGGGAGTGGCGACAGGAGACAGGTATCTTGTTGTCTTGTGCTCCCTGAGGCATCTGGTGGGGCCACTGTGTGATACAGGAAGCTGGACTAGATGGGCCTTTGGCCTGATCCAGCAGGGCTCTTCATATGTTCTTATGTTCTTATTAACCGGATGTTATTTGCGGTGAAAGCACCTGTATCTTCCATTACACTCTCCTTCTCCCAGTTTTGCTTCCGTTTCACCCTCCCCCACCCTCCCCCACTGACTTACCTGCTCCGGCGGGCAGCAGGGAAGCTAATGACATGCAGGAAGGCTCCGGTCTTCCTGTCAGCATCCCCGGCAGCACACTACTCAACACACCACCGGAGCGCCTTTTACACTGGAGCTGACTGCTTTACGGCAGTCAGCACCAGTGGAAGAGGTGCTATGACGGCGAGCCCATAATTCAACAAACTAGAAAGACAGAGGATGGAGATGGGAGGCAGAGTAACGGGAGTCTGTTCATTAAAGTCTTCAGGAAATAACTTTGGCAGATACAGTTATAATAATAGGTAGACTTTCTTCTACTCTGATAAGAACACTGTAAAACAATGTGTCATGCTCCTGTGTTTCATCCGTACTTTGTTCACTCAGCCACAGGCACTGAATTGCCTCACTCAAATCTTAATGATAGTGATTTACCTCACAGAATTGTTGGAAGAATAGAAAAAATAGATATTGCAGAACATTCTGCAAGAGCATAGGGCCCATCACAGAAATGAGACCTGCTCACATTGGCAATTGGCTGATAAAATAAAGGCAGCCACCATGCACAGACTTGACTCCTTTTGTTTGGTTGGCAAGGAAATCAACAATGACTAATACAATTATCGCCTGTCTATTTAACTCCAGCTATAGCACTGTTGTCATCAAGTCTGAAGGACATGCCATATACGTTGCCATTCTGAAGTCTGCTTATTGTTCCAGGTTTGTAATTGCAATCTAGAGCATGATGTCTTGGTTTGCTTCTCAAATACTCCTGCTTGCTACAGTTGCCTCCCAGTCCCTTCTCTAGTCATCCAAGGTGATTTGTACAGAGTGAAAGAATTCTATGCAGGTGCTATAGAAATTTTACATTAAGCTGATTTTCTCTTTTGTAGGACATCTGGTTAGTCACCGTGGGAAACAGGATGCTGGACTAGATAAGCAGATGGCCTGATCCAGCAGGGGTTTTCTGATGTACTTGATTATCAGCTTAGGTATAGAAATACTTATATAATAAACAAGACTTCATTGGACTAATTTCTGATTTATTCCAATATACATGAGGTCTCATGTACATTCACATATTCTCACATATGAATTACTTTGAAGTAAGGTAATTACACAGGATTGCACTGCCCCCATTACACTACAGTGGCCATCAGATACTTTTTTACTATGTTTTAAAGAATTACTTTCCCCTCTTTGATCAAATGATCTAAAAAGGCAACATACAATACATTCAAACAATGTAGATTCGGCAGGCGAGGAAGGGGGATCATTGGTCTAGCCGGCCTGGGAGGGGGTGGCGGATGGCCTCGACCATACCCCCATCCTCGCTGTGCCGGCTAGGCCATTACACGGCCTACTTCCGCCAGCTATTTATCTGGCAGAAATCCGAGGAGGCCGATTGGGCCAGCCTGAGTAGACCTCCGGCCCGGCGACAGAACGGCTGCTGGGGCTCAGGATCTGGCGGGCGGCCATGGGCTGCTGGCTGGATCCTTACACAGGATTGCACTGCCCCCATTACACTACAGTGGCCATCAGTTACTTTTTTACTATGTTTTAAAGAATTACTTTCCCCTCTTTGATCAAATGGTCTAAAAAGGCAACATACAATACATTCAAACAATGTAGATAGAAAACCTTATGCAATAATTTTTGTTTCTCTGGATGGTGACAGTGTCCAGACTCCAGAATGTCCTTTTTCCATTCAAAAACTCCAGATTCATGGGCAGTTGGAAGGAAGTTCTTTCTCACAAGAAGTTGGGAAGGAATTTTATGCATAATATTTTTGGGGGAGCTAAGACAATTGTAGCTAAGACACTATGCTGGGAAACGAATATTTCTATATGATGTACCTATTTAAATGGATGTAGAAAGAGTACAATGAAATCATAATCCAACAGGAAACTGTCATACAGAATGCCCATGAAATACCCTTGGAAGCAAATGGAAGCTCATCTGAATAGCAAGATAGGAGAAGTAGAGTATCAACATCTTCCAAAGCTGTAGGTTTCAAGGCCAATACTTGTAGACATTTACAGAGCAATCCTGCCTTACTTTCCGACGGGGGCCCAGGCCACCCATCGGATCCTATCCTCGTTCCAGGCCAATCGAGATCGGCCCAGAGGTCTACTTGGGAGAAGGGGACGTTCATCCCCTTCCCCTGGTGTAGCGCGGCCTGGCCCCAATGGGCCTCCTCACATTTCTGCCACCTATTGCCCTTGTTGGGAGAAAGGCGAGGTATAAATTATTTAAATAAATAAATAAAATGTTTAGCTGGTGGAAATAAGAGGAGGCCGTGTAAGGGCCGTGCCGGCCCTGGAGGGGACAAGGATATGGCGGTTGCCATCCCCGTCCCCTCCTGGGCCGGATCCACCAACCCCTGGCCTCCCTCGCTGCCCGAACCACCCCTGCTCCCGCTGGGGGATTTCTTTCCTCCTCCGGCAGCCGCAGGGGCAATCCGGCGGCAGAGTAAGGGCCGCCAGCCTAGCGCAGGAGGCCCTTACTATAAAGTCATCGCAAACGTACTTTACAGCATGTTCGCGACAGCTTCTGGTGGTGGAGTGCTCGCTCCACTGCTGGATCTTCCCCTCAGGAAGGTCAGGATTGCAGGATTGCACAGTGCATGTCTTGTGGAAAGGTTTAATTTCACTCTGGGTCGTTATATTTGTTTATAATATAGATATGCATGATAGTAAAACCACAGATCTGCTGAAGGAAATAGACTGAAAAGTGTCCAGTTCATCCGCTACTATATGTGACACCTGATCTGAACTGGAAAAGTTTTTAGGCAGAGTTGCTATTTCGTTTTCCCCTGGAGCCAATGAACACCATTATTTTCTCTGTATCTTCTTTCCACCTTGAAGAGCAATAATGGCTTCACAAATAGCACTTACAAATGTATTTAGAGCCATGAATATTAATGAACATTTCATAGGCACAGTATTTTAAATATTCACTATTTATTTGTGTGGTTAGTCAGCTCTCTCTCTCTCTCTCTCCCCCCCCCCACCCCTGTGTGTATACACACATACAGAGAGAGAGAGAGAGAAGGAGGGAGGGAGCTTTTTAGTGGGGTTTTTTTTTAAGGAGAGTAGTTGCTGAGAAATATGTTAGGCTATTGAATCTCTGGAAAATAAGAGAGGTAGGCGTTTTTAAAGCGATGGGGTATGTGGAATAAACAGCCAGAGGAAATGTTAAGAAATGTACTGTTCTGTCCTCTCCTCCTTTTGGTGAATGGCAATTCTATTCTTGGCTAAGTTCCTAAAACTCAGGGTGGAAAATATCTTGGTTCTTACAGTAACAAAGAGCTAAAGATAACAAGGTTGATTTATGGGTTGTCTAACAGACTTTACTTTCCATTTACTCTTCCCATATCCCCAGCAAGTAATTGTATATATCTAAAGTGGCCAGGGTCATTCTTCCAGATTCTGTGCTTTCATTCATATGTGAGCAAATCAAGTTCAAGCTCACCATCTCATACGCAAATGACTTCCTAGTCTGTGCTTACATAGCATTTGCAGCATTCAAAGGCCCCACGTTCCCAAGCATGTATGCTAACACATTTTTTTTGTACAGGAAAGCATTTGTTTGCATGTTGAGTTATTAATGATTAGCTGTTGAACTGATGGCTGAAACAAAAGTTGATATGTCATGTGATTGGGCTTGTCTCTTTATAACCAGGGATAGCTGGTACTTTCCAAAGGTCGGCATGCTACAAGTCTCATCCACTCTACCAAGACACTCTACTTTGCCTTGACTCCACCCACCCACAGTTTCTCTGACCTACACCACAGGAGCCCTGCCCATGGAAGCCTGTTGCCATAATAAGGTACATGAACATGAAGGTAGCATAGAACCTCCATGCTCAGGGGCACTCTGAATACCAAGTGCTGTGGTCAAACAACAGGGGAATGTTGATTACTTGAATATCCTGATTTATTATGAGCTACCAGAGGCCCGTTGGCTAGATGGGGACAAGAGACTTACCCAAGACCACCCAAGTGACTATAAAGCAGAAATGGGGTTTGAGTCCCAGTATTGTTATACTGTATGGAGATTACATAAATAATAATTCCGCCCTGAGAAATGCAATTAGCAACCAGAAATTAACACACTGCTGATGTATTCATATTTTTAAATTTAGGTTTCTACCTTAGACACAGGTTTCCTTAAATGTAGAAAGTATAATAAATAAATAAATAAATAAATAAATAAATAAATAAATAAATAAACTTTAAATATCTGCTACCCTGTGCCCCAGTTCTATCCCTCACCAGCCTACGCAATGCAGCGGCACCAACAAAGCACCCATGGTGAGGGGGAGGCACAAGGTAGCCCAGAAGAAGTGAATAATTTTTTTAACTTCTCCCCCCCCCCCCAAACTGCCTGGCTGTCTTGGACCTATGCCAGCTATTTAGCTGACGTAAGTTTGAAGAGCTTCAGGGAGCATGTTGGTCTGGGAAAAAGGGGATAAGATCCTGACATGTGCAACTGTGGCTAAGATCCACCCCTCCCACCCTTGAACCACCCCTGCCCACTATTCTCCCTGCCTGAATCCTTCCTCGAACTAATAGTGATCTGCCCCCACCCCCACCTTACTTGCTTCGGCATGGCCTGGATGAGCCGTTGACACACATAATGTTGGCTCTGGCCATTTGCGCCACTGGTTCTGCAGTGCACGGCAGAGGTGCGTCTTTTGTGATGCATCAACTGGACTTATACTGGCGGATCACAAAATCTGCTGCTGTAAACCCAAGATTGAATTGGGATGCCTGTTATATTGATGGAAATCTGGCTATTCATTATGAACATAATCCAGCCAAGGTTAAGCATATAAGTATAAGTAGACGCATTGAAATCGGTGGGATCTAAAATGACTTAACCTTAGCTGGACTATATCTTTACACTTGTTGGACTATAGCTTTTACTATATATCTTTACACTTGCTGGACTATTATTATTATTAACAACAACAACAACATTTATATACCGCTTTTCAACAAAAAGTTCACAAAGCGGTTTACAGACAAAATCAAATGATTGAATGGCTCCTTGTCCCCAAACGGCTCACAATGTAAAAAAGATGCAGAACACCACCAGCAAATAGCTACCAGAAAAGAGACTGTGCTGGGGTGAAAGAGGAGCAATTGCTCTCCCCGTGCTAAATATAAGAGGAGCACCAATTGAAAAAGTGCCTCTTGCCCAGTTAGCAGGGGCAAGCCCAGTTAGTGCTTGCCCAGTTAGCACTATATCTTTTACTATATCTTTATAGCTGGATTATATCTTTACACTTGCATGGTTACAATTGTGTTTCTGCAGTCCAATATTATGCACAGTTTCTTAGAAGTTAATTTTATTGTGTTCAGTTGTGTTTGTTCCTAGGTATGTGGGCATAGATGGCAGCCACAGAGCCCAATTATATGCATATTTATTCAGACATCACATAACTCCTATTGAGTTCAATGGGACTTACGCCTATGTAGGTGTGCATAGGCGTGTACCCTTGCAGCACACACTCCTAGGCATGTTAATGTCATTGTAAGTTTCACTATGGTGAATGTGGTACACCCAGGAAAGTGTGCATCGACTGAGATCATGCTAGGATTGGACAGTTTAGTTTTTCCTAAATGAATCCTGCCTCATCCTTGCCTTCCTTCTATCCCCCTTTTCCATTTTGTTCTGCTGCAGTCATTTCATGATAACACCACACCAAATATAAGTCAGTTAATCTTCAGTACAACTGTGGCTGAAGGCTCAAAAAGGGTTTAATCTATGTATTTTCTCTATCTCCTGTAAAAAACAACAGGATATTGTTAAAACTGTTGCTTCCTATTTATTACGTGACATGGAAGAAGATGTTCATTAATCAGCTTGCATGTGCTGTTCAGTGGGCATGATGATGGTGAGAGCACGCAGATGTATGTAACACTGAGAAATGACACTAAAATAAATAAATTCCCAGTATTTCATAACTTTATATGTTTTCAACATTTCCAAGTCTCTGCCATACCTAGAGAAGCTTCTTTATCTCTAGTCAGGCTATTGCCAAATTGCTTCCATTTGTACATTATTCATATGAGGCAAAAGCTTTTAAATGTGTTTGACAAGACAACTTCTTAAGCAAAGTCATTAAGATAAGAGACCTCTGCAGGGAAGGAAGTTATTCAGATTATACACAAAGCCTCTTGTGCATATCTACTGCAAGTCTCCTATCCTTACTTTCCTCCCCCCCCCCACATATTTTCTCTCTCAAAATGCTTGAAGAAAAAAATGTAACAAATCACCACTTTGCTACAAGTAATGGATGTTTCTGTCAATGTGCAAAACAGTTCGACTTGCAGAGTTATAAAACACTGAAAATGGGAATAGAGCCCAAGGAAAAGATTTTTGCATTTTAAGCTCCAAGGTAATTTCAGAGGCCCTAGATATTAAAAAGACAATATCTTGTTTCTCATTCCCAAGCATGGCAAGACTTTAAAATATGTACCAAAAGCAGTAGCTTGTGATTTAGGGATTTCCACAAGCCATTAACAGATAAGAACATGATTTTACTTTTCTTATGTTCTCGGTGCTATTCCTGTTGGTATATCTTTCAATACATTGTTCTGTAGTTCTGTGGGCAGGCACAAATGGCACATCTGCATTCAACATTCCCTTCTTGCGTATAACAAATATGCAATTATGGTTATGGAATGCAATTAACATTTTATACCAGTATTTTTTAAAATATGCATGTTACGTAAAAACATTAGAAAGTTTGATGACCCATTGGAGAATTACGCCAGTGGAATGTGCGTTCTGCCGGCGGAAACTCCTTTATGACTGTCGCAAATTGGACTAGGCCAGTGCAGGTGGGCGGGCTGCTGCAGGAAGTGGTGATCAGGTCCAGGAGGGGGGGGGGTCGGCTGTGACGGCAAACACCAAGCCCCTTCCTGGGCCTGATCCACCTTCACGGGTCAACATGGACTTGCAGCAGCAATTGAGGTGGCTCACATCCAAGTTATCCATAGTGGGTGCTGGGGCTTACCCTGGAGCAAGGGGACAAATGTCCGCTTACCCCAAGGAGTCCTCCAGCAGCTGAAAATCCCCCATAGGATGCAGCGGAAGTCACACTGGCACTACTGCATCGCTGCACAGGGATTTAGGTACGATTGGGTTGGTAAGCTATAATCTTATAACACTTTCCTGGAAGTAAGCTCCACTGGGCACAGTGGGACTCACTTCTGAGTAGACATGCATAAGCTATCCAAATCATCCATGAAATAACAGTCCCCTTGCCTGTAATGCACACATCACAAAGACTCTTCTTTACAGTCATATTGGACATCTGGCCACCTCTTTATCCATCCTTTGAACAGTTGCATTTTGTTTAGATATGTGTATAAGTGTTAAACCACCCATAAGCACTGGAATCAACTGTAAAGTGTCTCTCGTGGTGGCATACCGGAGCACGGTTTGTGCTGGTCGGTCAGTTTGGGACTGGTGGAGCATGTATGACTTTGCATTTGAATAATGTTTGGACTAGACAGACATTTGTGTCACCTCACCCTTCACGTATTTGGGGTGTGCAAGTACCCAGCATTTTCATCCATGCCTGCTAGCACACCCAAATGTGATGCAGTGAATTCACTTTTAACTTTGCCATATGCTGTCAACAGCTCATAAGCTCTGGGCTATTTGACATTTCCTGTTGGCTCAGCGAGAGTTTCAGGTTTGTTTTTCATTGCTCTGCTAGTCAGTGGCTTGGAGAGGGCTCTGGAAGCAGAGTTTGAATAATGGCTAATATCTCAAAGCAGCTCATCTACCAAGGCATAAATAGGGTGACATCCTGAATTCCAAACAAATAAGCACTATTGTGACTTGATACTGATATGCAATTATAATCAGCTTATGCAGGGATTGGTAGTATTCATCATGTTGTTAGTATTGTAAAATTGTACCATTGTAGATAGGAGTCGCACAGCTTGGGGGCCTTGTACCTTCACTTATTGTTTTCCTTGTGTTATGAGACATTTTCAGCAACACTTGATTAAAACTGCCAATTTGTTGGGTATAAAGGGAATCTCTCGACACCACCAGGACTAATTATGTTGTCCTTGCCAAAGGGGTAGTTGAATAATTGCATGCGATTATTGCACAGCTATGGTGCTTTTCATGGCAGTGGCAATGCAAAGAAGATTGATTCCCTTTAATTACTCATTCAAAAATAACCCCCTTGAATCATTCCCCAAATGCGAGCAAGCATGTTCCTACATCTTTCTTCCAAAAGGCACCTGGATGCAATTGGTTCCCTGATGAGATAGCATTGTGGTCTCCATGTGTCTAGGCTAGATAGGAAGGTCTGCTTTGTAATTGATTGTGGAGCCTTTATTCTTTAAGCAAAGTTCTAAGCTTCCTGTATAATCTCAACAGACACACTCACATGTACATAATAGAATGTTTTAGCTTTCAAGGACTGAATTCTGAAAAGTGCATGACAAAAAGGGTCAACCTGTGATTAGATTGTTATATTGTCTTTTTTTTACGACATATACATTAAATTGCACATTCCTGTAATAAAATCTTGTCAAGATTTTCACTGTAGAGTACACAGAGAAAATGGTCTGAAGCATATCCAATTCTAACACTGTGAAGTTCTCCTATACTTCAGTCCAGTTGATTGTGTTTTCAGAGAATAATTCTGGATTTAAGTCTCAGCAACTTGAATTTGGAGGGTTGCAGGACAGGGACTGAAGAGTTCTCTAATTACAGGGAATTCCACCATAGGGAACCAGGTTCCATTATCTTTTTACCCCCCCCCCCATTACCCCCCATAGATACTGTTTTGAGAAGGCTAAAGATACTGTTTTGAGAAGGCCATGGTTTGGCGGAAATAAGGACAAATGAGGGGGTAGGGCTTGTGGTTTTCATTAAAGCCCTGCCCAGAGGCGTCACTGGAGGGGGGGGTGGTACTGAAAGTTCTGCGCTGTCCTAGTCCCCATTTACTCCCTGGTATGAAGTGGCCCCGCCCCTTGCCTTCAGAGCCATTCAGTGCAGCGAAGGCAATGGGCAGGGAGTCTCCTGCCCGTTGCCTTCGCAGCACTGAATGGCTCCTACGGCGAGGGAGCAGGGCCACCTCGTACCGGGGAGTAAACGGGGACTAGGATGGTGCGGAACTTACAGTACTGCCCCCCCTCCAGCAACACCTCTGGCCCTGCCCACCTTTTCCTCCATAATTGTATCTACAGCACAATACCTTAGTCTTCTTTCCCAAATAACCCAATCCTAACCAACTTTCCAGCACCTATGTAGCCATGCCATTTGTTCCCTTACTTCGGGTCTGCATTGCGGCTGCATCAGACCTGGAAAGTTGGTTAGGATTGGGCTGTACGTGTAACCAAAACAATTGCACATTCTTTAGCTGCTTACCTTTACCTAGTTTTGCCAATTCTGACTGAAGCTATTCTTGGAAATTTATTTTCTGATTTTAATTTTCTGACTTTAGTTAATTTTTAATAAATTTCTGACTTTGTGCTAGCATCCATGGTGTGTCTCTTGGCAGGTGGACTTCTACACTAGCGGGGCTGTTGTGCTGGTATGCGTGGAAATATGCTGGCATATCTCAAGGATAGGATTGGGCTTTAACACTCTATGAGTGCAATCCTGAGGATTGTGATGGCGACAGAACGAGCGTTCCGTCGCCGGAAGAACGTCACGAACTTGCCATAAAGCACGTTCGTGACGACCTGGGAGCAAGGGATCCCTTGCTCCGTCGCCGGAGCGCCCGTGCGTCTGCCGGATGAGGTAAGTCGGGATCCGGTGGGCACGGGGGCAGTTCGGCAGGCGAGGAAGGGGGATCATTGGTCTAGCCAGCCTGGGAGGGGGTGGGGGATGGCCTCGACCATACCCCCATCCTCGCTGTACCGGCTAGGCCATTACACGGCCTACTTCCGCCAGCTATTTAGCTGGCAGAAATCCGAGGAGGCCGATTGGGCCAGCCTGAGTAGACCTCCGGCCCAGCGACAGAACGGCTGCTGGGGCTCAGGATCTGGCGGGCGGCCATGGGCTGCTGGCTGGATCCTTACACAGGATTGCACTGCCCCCATTACACTACAGTGGCCATCAGTTACTTTTTTACTATGTTTTAAAGAATTACTTTCCCCTCTTTGATCAAATGGTCTAAAAAGGCAACATACAATACATTCAAACAATGTAGATGGAAAACCTTATGCAATAATTTTTGTTTCTCTGGATGGTGACAGTGTCCAGACTCCAGAATGTCCTTTTTCCATTCAAAAACTCCAGATTCATGGGCAGTTGGAAGGAAGTTCTTTCTCACAAGAAGTTGGGAAGGAATTTTATGCATAATATTTTTGGGGGAGCTAAGACAATTGTAGCTAAGACACTATGCTGGGAAACGAATATTTCTATATGATGTACCTATTTAAATGGATATAGAAAGAGTACAATGAAATCATAATCCAACAGGAAACTGTCATACAGAATGCCCATGAAATACCCTTGGAAGCAAATGGAATTGTGGAAGGATAGCCTGGTACATCTCTTATCCTTCCCAATGACACTCACCCAAGAGACCTTGCCGGTGGATTGGGCACCAAATGTTTACATCATTAGATGGTCCAGTAACACATATTTACAAGAAGTCACACTGAATTGACCTGATCCCCATATTTGTGTTACCTTACAATTACAGTCTAATGTGCCCAGATACAAAAATGGGACAGGTGAGGTGCTTATCATTTTTTTTCTCGCAGACTAAAGAAAATAATGACTGCTACACTGATAACTGCAGATGCTGTGTTGAACTTGTTATTGGGAATGAGTGCTTGACAATACCCATGTGATGCTAGAAAGAAAATAATGTGTTTCCTCAGCACAGACAAGCTTGCCAAATCATCTCTGCAGGGAACATATTTACTAGAAGGCAGTACACAAAGGAGAGGCAGTAGTAAATGTAGATGTATACACTCCTCTGAGGTTTAAGAAACCAATCTACCTATTTCCTCCAAACAGCAGCTGTTTTCAGTTAACTGTATATTATTTTTTATTTTTTTATTTTAATCCATATATGTACAAGCTAAAAGCAAAGAATAAAACGTGTAGAACCCAATCCACTGGGAAGTTTTCCTGAAAACTTCCAACAGAGTTCATGAGTAGCTCTGATTCATTTCCACAGGGCTTACACAGGAAAACTTCCCTGTAGATTGTGGCCACAAACAGAATCCCCCCCCCCCGGCAAACCCTTTGAGCATTTACAAGAGGCGTGGGGTGCAGGAAAATCATCCTGTGGATGTAGTCTATAGGGATGCATATGATCATGGAAACCATCGTTACGGCCCAATCTTGCCTAAAAATAGTTAGCAAGTGCTCCGCCTGCCTAAAGAGTTGCAAACGTGCCGTAAAGCACGTTGCATGCTTGTGTAAGTACGCACATGAGTAAGCGGCGCCAGTGCAGAGGCCGGCGCTGCTCACTCAGCCGTCACCCTGGATCTGCAACGACTGCCACAGGTAGGTCCGATGCCAATCGGCGCAGGGACAGGGGGGAGGATGGGCAGGGGCGGCAAGAGAGGGGGCCATTGGCCAGCCTGGGCTGGGAGGGGGTGGGGACATTGGCGCTGAGTTATACCAATACCCTATGCCCCGTCCCATCATGGGCCACCTTACACGGCTTTCCTGGACGCATGCCAGCTCCAGAGCTGGTGTACATCCAAGGAGGCCCATTGGGGCCTGTGCCACTTACACTGGGGGAAGAGGACAAATGTCCCCTTCTCCTGAGGTGATCAAGGCCATGCCTGCCAGCACAGGCCGCAATGGACCTACGATGCTGGCCGCCTCACCTTAGGTAGGATTGGGCTGTTAGAAATAGTTTTTGCTTTATAGGGAAGGTAATCTTTCATCTTTGGATACATTAAAATATACTTATGAACAGCTACACAAAAATGGGATTAGCTAATGTTCTCTGATAAAGTCATGCATATCTGTGTAGTTTCCCTGCTGCAGTTGTTTACAAATATTAATAAAAGTTATCAACCCAAGCCTCTGCCTGTTGTGCATTGTAGGGGGAGTGGTACAGTGTAAACCTTTCAAATATGTGACATGGGTTAAACATTTAACACCAGCTAAAATTTGCATCTCATCTCTTAGCCCGTGGTAAATAATTTAGCTTTTAGATTTCTGCATGATTTCATTTTAATTTGGACTCAGTCTCATGCAATTCTTGAGCATTCTTTCATCAAAATGTAGACAGCTGGGATTTAGCATGTGGAAAAACATGCCAAAACGGCAGAGTGTTTAAATTCGTAGTTTGTGAACTTAGTAGGGCTGTATTTTTTTAAAGCTTCTTTGACCAATGTCAAGTTTATGAATCAGTGCCAGCAAAGTCTAATTGTAAATGTAAATAAAGCTTAATTGTCTACTATGCAGTTGTGGTTGAAAGATTTCTGTGTAATGCACGGCAGTGTCTTTTCAGGGTAGGATGAAGCCGTACAACAAAATCCCAGACAGTTTCTCTGATGAATGCCCTCATTGTTAATGAGCCAAACTGTGAAGAGCTCTCTTCAGGTGGAAGAACAAGAGTCAGTCTCCTGAGGTAGAGACCTATTAAAGTCAAGGGAAATAATCTTTAAATGAGGTCTTTAATAGTCAGGAAATATACTTGTGTGTGTCCTTAATTTGCTGCTACCAAATGTTTTAATATGTACATTTAAGATGGAGTCACAAACCCTTTTTCAGGGTTTCCTACTCCCATTTTCAATGCGGATTAACATATTTTTTTTAATGAAATTCAAGTTGAATTATGAATTATTCCATAGAGATGGCACAGTGTATAGAGATGTAAACATGCATCTTTGGCCCCAGTTGCTGCTTCTGTAGGCTGTTAAGTAATTAAAAGAGTCACTTGAAGAAAATGTTAGTCCTCGTTTCCTTGTCTGGTGTTGGCTGACAAGATGATGTAATAAAGGCGCTTAAGAGAAACTAAACCTGCAGAAATAAATCCCTAACAATCAAGGCAGGGGGATGAGAGGAGGCTTGGCGGTAAGAAGTTCGTGGGTGGATGTGTGAGAGGAAGGGAGGAAGGACTTAAGTTCCTCTTCAATACAGATTAAAATCTGAGTTCCAAGAAGAACTTTTGAGTCATAATAATACTTATCTCACATAGAAGGTGAGCATTATAAACCTGCCCAATTAGATTTCGAAGCTGTGTTCGGATAATGTCTGGCAGCGTCTCTGGTATTTATAATTGTCGTTCACATTTTGTTTTATTGTATTGAGTGACACTGAACAATTTTACAAGACAAGGCTAATACAAGCATGCCAACAAAGAAAAGTAGGGAATACAATCTGGGGTCCGTGACTGCCACCAGATCCACCATCTTCTTCCCTGACTCACCCACAGTTTCTCCCCTGAAACACCACATTACTTCCTTTGCCTGCCCCATTACTCCCCCTCTCTGCCCAATGCCCACCCCACCTCCAACTTACCAGCACCTGCAGTGGCTGGTTACTCCATCAGCGAAAGGTACCCATAGGATTGGGTATGGTCAAAGAATGCCACCCTTTGTGTTTATTGGACAGGGGGCATTCTTTGCCTGGTCCCGTCCCCCCCGCACGTGGCAGAAGGGTCTGTTCCAGAAATTGGTAATTTTCAGTCAGCTGGAAACACAGTATGTGAAAACGCTGGTACACCAAGCCTCGTTCCCAGCATTAGATGCTGGGATGCATCACAGACCCATCCCACCCAAAAGGATAGTACCTGGCCACCTTTGGGGCCAGGTAGGAATGTTTTGCTCTTCAACTGATTGGCCGAAGTTGGGGAGTTGTTTTGCCTATCGCAGACTGTTGTGATGGATGGGATTAACCAGGTGGCCACACTGGCAGGGGTAGTGGCCACCTACTTTAGGTGGTGGCTTTAGGATTGGGCTTTAGGATTAGGTGTGCACCCTGATGTAAGAAAGAGTCACTTGGGTAGTTCATAAGAGTCACTTGGGAACCAGGACCAGTCTCAAGAGGCTGTCTGGCACTGAAATTTTTGATTCAGGCTGGTGACTCCATTGAGCTTGGATTTTGAAGTCCATCTCAAAGGCTGTCTGGCTGGAAGGAGTTGAACAATTCAGCTGCCTCAACCCCCTTCCCAGGGTTTGTCATAGAGAAGCTGGGGGGTTATGGGTGGCAACCCCAGGTTTGAGCCAGGTTGGTAATGCCAGGATGGTGTAGTGGTTTGGGAGTCAGACTTAGACCTGGAAGATCCAGGTTCAAATCCCCGCTCAGCCACGAAACTTCCTGGGTGACCTTGGGCCAGTCACTATCTCTCAGCCCCACCTACCTCACAGGGTTGTTGTGAGGACAAAAAGGAGGGGAGGAAATATGTACACCACTCTGAGCTCCTTGGAGGAAGGGCGGTATAAAAATGTGAAAAATAAATAAATAAATAAATAAAATAATGCCCAAAGGGAAAGTGACAGGGTTCCTATGTGTCCTCCAGGGCAGATGCCCATGCTAAGGGAGGGGGGAAAGAAGTCTCCTTAGACATGACCTGCTGCATACTGATAACATGAACATGTATTCATGTTAATGAATAAAGTGCCCCATTTTCCCAAAGTGTACCTGGTCTCTTTACACTTGTGGAGCGGGGGTGCCAGGGCAAATAGCTACATATATGTTTATAATTATCTGCAGACTTATCATTAAAAGACTATAATGCAGATCAGCGATGAAACAGCGTTGCAATTACAATACTAAAAAAATAAATGTGAACGGACATGAGACAGTGCTGCACTATCTAATGGTAACCATGGCAAGTTCTTAGCCACTGCTCCTCAACCAGGTACCCACATGGATTTGCCGAGATTGCATCAATTTGAGAAATGTCTTAAAATATAGCCTGCTTTAAGTTCTGGCACTGCACTTTGCTTTGTCACAGAGCCCTACAATCAAAATCTATCTATCCATCTTGGTGCTTTATACGCATCTTTCATTGTCACATGAACGATCCAAGATACCTCAGCCTTTGAACGGAACGAATGCAGTGCGCTTGTTATAGCCTGTAGCTTCCAGTGGCAGTCATATAAAGCAACTATTTGATTCAGTTGTGCTTGCATTCTAGAAAAAGAAAAAGAGAGGGAAAAAGGTCTTGCATTAAGGCCCTGCAAAGGGCATTCCAATGTCAATCCTTTTCCCACTCTTTCCCTTTCAACTATATCACTGTTGCCCTGTAACACACAGGAGGACAACAACATGACACTGAAAGGCAAAATCAACAGAGAAAGAAGCTGACACTGGGGATAGAGCTGTAATGTGCTAAAAATGCTACAATCACACACACTTGTGATTTATTTTGCTGTGGAAATGAAAGGTCATTTCCTTCGCCACCTCCCAGAATTACAATCACTCACCTCGGTATATTTAGCATGGAACCAAAGCTGGGAAAGATTTTGGTTTCTCTGTATATTTCAGCATCCAAGTTATACATACCAATTAGAAAAAAAACCCTATTTTCTATGTACCTGTGCAAAAGTCAGTTCCGCTACATAGCGGATACCAGATCATATGTCTTGAAATCCGACTGCCAAAAGGAGGTCACAAAATGCCCTATGTATGGCATATAATAACCCTTTTAATGCTTTATAAAGATGTCTCTGCTTACTGATATAATCCACATAGTGGGCCACAGAGTGACTGGGTGGATTTTAAAAAGAAAAGTAAATATACCCATAGAGGATGCTGGGGATCGACATGGGGTAAGATCCTTACCGTGAGGAGGCCTCCAGCAGCCTCCAGTCCCACACTGGATACAGCGGAGCTTGCCCCAGCGCCGCTGCATCCCAATGTGGGGCTTTGGTTAGGATTGTGCTGTTAAATAATTGTCCTTAATTTATGTAAACTACAAATGTAATGTTTGTTTTTAATTAAAAACATGGGAGGCCTGACCTCATGGCCTTAAATTTTCAAATTGTCACTGTCCCTGTCACCTGTACTTCAGAATGTCCTTAGAATAATAATGTTGTGCACTCAGTAATTTTCCAATGTCTGCCCAAGGGTCATCATTCATGAAAGGTAATAAGCAGAGTGAGCTCATTCAGCTTTGAGATTAAACTGAACAATCAGTGCATCATTGACTGATGCTGTGAAAACTGTGTAAGATTCACATCCATGAAACATTTTACACCAACTTTTTTATCCAACAAAATATCGGTATACAGTATTCCATAGTTCCCAGCAGGCCTGGCCCAAGGGAAAATGGTGCCTTAAAATGGTGCCCCAATGCTGCTGCCCTCCTCCTGCTTCCCCTGCATCGCAAGGTGCAGACATGTGTCCTTGCCGCAGCCACCTCCATGCCAGGAGAGTGTGTAAGCATGCACCATGCTTTCATTTAGAAGCAGACAACAATGATGGTGGTGGCACCCTATCCCACCTACCACCTACTCTCCTATGAGTGAGGAGGAGAGAAATGATGGTGGTGGCAGCCCTTCTAGCCCACCAGCCGCTGCCTCCTCACTTATGGAAGAGGATGTGGCAGCAAGTGAGCTGAGAGGTCAGCTGCCACCATCTTTTTTCTTCCTCCTCTTTCATGGTGGCAATGATGATAGAGGGGTAACCCTCTTCCTTCTTTGCTGGGGCCACTGTTGCTGCTGCTTTCCTCTTCTCCCACCTCCTACCCCTGGCCCTGCCACACTATTTTGAAATGCCACTGCAAAGTGGGGCAGAACAACGACATTATGAGAAGCACAACCCTACAGCCCATGGCGTATACAACACGATTATCAAGAGTGATGTACTGCAATGAAGAGCAATTTCTACATGAAAACAGATGGATCTTTGATACATGGGCAAGAGGCTACTATGGAAGAAATAAGCCCCACCCTCCAGCTATCCCAGTTGTGGATATGGTGGGAACATCCCTATTAGGAACTTGGAAAGTCAATGGAGAATAGAATATACACTTTTTACCTCCAGCTGATCAGTGTGGGAAAGTGAGGCTGCATGAGTGCTGCTGAACTTTTCTGAATTGCAGCATATGTGAATAGCTCCCGAATTTTCAATGGACCTATTCACTAGATCAATACCGAGCATATGCTTAAGTGTTTTTATGGAGTAGAGCCAATGAAAAGGAGAATAAAGCCCAATGGCCTGTCACTTATATTGAGCTGTCACGTCCATTGTGACTGACACGCAAAGGCATTGTTCTGTCAAACAAGGGATGTTGGATGGATCAGGTGTGAGGTGAGTCCTTATTAACTGTATAGATTGAACAATGTTGGTAGCTGTAATGGCAAAGCAACAAAAAAAATAGAAAAAAATCCTCTCAACAACAACAGAGGCACAATACTGAACATAAAACTGCATTTGTTAAAAAAGGCCTCTTACCCCGAATCTAAGAATGAGAGTTTATGTGGGGATAGAGATGTGTGTGTGTGTGTGTGTGTGTGTGTGTGTGTGTGTGTGTGTGTGTGTGTGTGTGTGTGTGTGTGTGTTCACTTTCTCTGCCCAGAGACCCATTTAAGAACTGCAGCTAAATGCTAAACAAAATTACATGTAGGCTGCAACCCTAACCACACTTACCAGGGAGCAAGCTTCATTGGATAAAGTGGTACTTCTGAGTAAACATGCATAGGCTTGCATTGCTAAATATTTTATTTATTTTATTTATTTTTCACATTTTTATACCACCCTTCCTCCAAGGAGCTCAGAGTGGTGTACATATTTCCTCCCCTCCTTTTTGTCCTCACAACAACCCTGTGAGGTAGGTGGGGCTGAGAGATAGTGACTGGCCCAAGGTCACCCAGGAAGCTTCGTGGCTGAGCAGGGATTTGAACCTGGATCTTCCAGGTCTAAGTCCAACTCCCAAACCACTACACCATCCTGGTGTAGTGAAAAGCAGGAGCTTTTCTCAATGATGCTATACCCTCAAGTACAGTCAATTCTCATTATCCGCTGGAGTTAGGTTCCTGAAAACCCCAGCGGATATGGAAACCATGGTTACTGAATCATTAATCCTACGGGATTAATGGGGTTAGGTTCCGCGGACCATCTATGCTATACACTATATAGGGTGTAAAAGGACTGCCTACTGTCTTATTCATTTCTGTCTGTTTTGGTTGATGGCTACGTTTTGGAGGATGGTAACTAACAAGAGAGTAAAAAATAAAAACAATTTACAGGGGGGGAAAGTGCACCTTTGCAGTTTCAGCAGTTCCAGAAGTTGCAGCCCAAGCTGGCTGTGGTGCCACAAAGCATTCTGGGGTGCTACCGGCTGCTGCAAGGCATTCTGGGGCACTGCCAGTAGACTAGCTGCAGAATAGCTTCTGAATGGCTGTGAATAGCTTCAGAATGGCTGTGGATAGCTTCAGAAGGGCAGGGATAGCTTCAAAATGGCCACCATGAATACAGAATGGCTCTGCAGATAGCTTGAAAATGGCCTCAAATACCTTCAGAATGGCCGTGGATGCGGTGAATGGCCACGGATAGCTGAGAACAGACCGTGAATGGTGTGAGGTAACTGGCACTCCTACTCCCCATGGATAAGCAAATCAACGGGTAGCAAATCAACGGGTAGCGAGGATTGACTATGCTTATTTGGTATGTCTGAAAGATAAAAAAATATTTTTGTACTCCTTCTTATGAGGGTCTAGTCTAGCTATAAATAAATTTAACATTTTTCTTCCTTTAGGCTTCTGGAAGACCTTCTGTCCTTAGTGTCCCTTGTATGAGAAAGTATTTTCAGAAGAAAAGAAAAAAAAACTATGTAACTTAGAAACAACCTATATGGTGAAGACAAACCTTTCTCCTTCATCCCAAAAGCTCTACTTTTCCCCATCATCTTCATCCTCCTCTGGTCACGTCTGGTTGGTTTTCTGTCAAAATAAATGTTCCTAGATGAGAACCAAATCTGTGAGCTTGTGAGACAAATGTTTTCCTTGGGCTATATTATTAAGGACAACATAGTATATAAATCCTGATTTATGACTTGTGCTAAACAACATAATAGCACTAAACTATGATATATAGCAGGGAAATATATGTCATGCTTTACATAAATGTACAGTAGGCTATACAGTTACTTTACAAAACATGTATGGTAATATTGGCTGTACACTGTGAGACATTTTGAGGGTCTTCAAAGTGTGCCACAGTTGACTTCTTTAAGGCTGCAATACACCACACTCTTACATGGGGGTAAGTCCAATTGAACTCAGTGGAACTTACTTTTCAATAGCCACTCATCAGATTCCAATGTAAGTTGTAAATCTGTAAATTGTAAATAGGACAACAGCATGGACACGATCCATCTTGTTCCACACATTCCGCTCTCTGAGAAGTGCACATGACGGGATCCCCTTCAGGCACAATGGAACACTTGCCTTACCACAAGGAGAAGAGAAAGGCACTTGCCTTACCGTTTCCCACTAGCCAAGCACATGACAGTGTGCTTCCAATGGGAAAAATAAGACAAAATCATTGACACCTTCCATAAGTAGTTTAGCATCCTGCTCCTCCAAGGGCTCCTCCTCTGGAGCTGGCGTACATTCGAGGCCAGGGTGTAAGGCTGTACCGGGCCGGGAAAGGGCTTGGGATATCAGCGGAGCTTGTAGCAGATATCCCCGCCCTTCCCCCTGGTGCGGCCAATGGCTGCCTTCCCTTCCCAGATACTAATTTGGATATTATCAGCTGTACTGATCTTGCTATTCATCACGCAGACCAGCAGTGATCAACTGCATGGAAATCGACAAAGTCCTCGTATACTTTGTGGATGCTGCAACTTGTAAAATGTTCCACCTTGACGTGCCCTTTGACTGACACTCAAATGCCCCTTTCACATGATTTGTGTCATTTGTGTCACACTTTCACATGATTTGTGTCATGCGTAACTGGAAAGCAGAGGGAAATCACTGCAATCATTGCAATAGACTCTACTCCTGTACGTGGTGCAGCTGTATTACAAACTGCTTGGAGCAACCAATCACTCACAGCCCAATCCTTTGTAACTCTTGCACCGGTGTAACAGTAGATTCACCGGTGTAAGTGGACTTAAGCCAGTGTAACTTGCTGTACGCCGACGGACGCAGGACGGACACTAGCGTAACCCCCTTTCGGAAGCCGCACATGCGCAGTTTAGACACGGGACGGACGCCAGCGCAACTCTGCCGGCGTAGGAAAATGCTTTCATCCTGGACCTAGCAGCTTCAGAAAAGCTGATTTGCATTAGGACTGGCCTCTCCTTTTCCTCTGTGATCCTAATTGTTCCGTCCCATCGCTGCTATTTTAAAAGAAAGAAACACACCTTGTGTTTTAAAGTTCACATGCAGCCAAGCTGTAGACTGTTTATTTAAAATATTTATACCTGCTCATCCATCATTGTACAAAACAGCATACCAGGAATTCTAAAACTCAGTGTTGTTACTCAGATTATTTTTTATCAATACAGTACTTAAGTTTTTTTTTTATTTTGTGCATGCATGTCCCCATCAACTCACAATTGCATAAATAAGCATATTATAACAACTAGCCTTGCCCATCATTGTGCTTGAAACCATGAACAATTAAATTGCTGTGACTTAGGTGTGGATAAGGTAAAGATAAAGGTAGACCTGCTCGAAAGCCAGTCATGTCTGACTCTAGGGTGCGGTGCTCATCTCCATTTCTAAGGCTGCAGAGCCAGTGCTGTCCAAGGTCATGTGGCCAGCATGACTAATAGAATACTGTTACCTTCCCACTGCAGCAGCGGTACCTATTTATCTACTTGCAATTTCTGGCTTTCGAACTGCTAGGTTGGCAGGAGCTGGGACAGGGGACAGGAGCTCACTCCGTCACGCAGCTCACTCCGTCACGCGGCACTCGTGTGTGTGTGATACCTACATATATATATAAGCTGCTGTAGCTTATATAACAACATTGCACGATCACATTCCCATAGATTTGCTGGTGCTCTGCTCTAGAATAAGACAAGTGACAGGTAGAGTAGTGGCAGCTGGGAAAAACACATGACCTATTTATAGTAAGGAAGGAAGCCACAGCAAGGGAAGGGACCCTCCTCAGCTCCCATCTCTCTTGTCTATCTAGAAGCAAGAGCAACCTTTCTTAAGTAGCCTTTGAGTGAATAGCTTACATTGGCTTGGATCTCAAGAGCTGTTTGGGAACATCTAGCGGTTTCGGCATGCTCAGTAGAATCCTGGGCTTCTTCCTCTTGAGTGGTAGATTCTCAGGTCATATCACAAACTGAAAGAGTAATAAAAGCGTGAAGAAGTCTACTAGGCATGCTCAAACACTTGGATGCGCCCAAGCAGCTCTTGGGATCCTAGCCAGTATTTTCACAAAATATAAACTGAGCCCAACTTTGTGAGTTTGAAGACTGCCAGTATATGGTACTCCTCATGCTTTGAGTGACATTTACTTTCTTGGTCTGAACCAAGGTTTCTTTCTCATGACAAGCTTTGATGTCTCACAAAGATAATTCTCCTGGCGTTTTTAATGATACTTAATGAAATTGTTCCTAGGGTGTCTTCATCAAGAAGAAATTAGCAATGACTTGTCCTTGCCATATAACGTAGTGCTTTCTTTAGAATGTAATATTTGTCTGTTCAAGATTTTTAGAGCTGACAGTTATGCATTTACACTTGGTTTTGTTACTGATGAGCAGTAAAATGATTAAGAAAGGCTCAAAGAAACAAAAGAAACAGACAAGATCATCTGCTCCTTTTCTCTAGCTGCAGACTGGCCATTTGCAGCTTCTTGGTGGTATTTTTAGACCCCATTTAATGGGTGAACACTTGCTATTGTTAGTGGAAACCTAATTCCACTTTCTACCCTGTCCTAGGTAAAGGTAAAGGTGATCCCTGACAATTAATTCCAGTCGTGTCCGACTCTAGGGTGTGGTGCTCATCCCCATTTCAAAGCCGAAGAGCCAGCGTTGTCCGAAGATGCCTCCATGGTCATGTGGCCGGCATGACTCTCCTTGCCACAGCGCATAGCATGCGGCTGGAACACAGAGCGCTGTTTACCTTCCCGCAAGCGGTACCTATTTATCTACTCGCATTAACGTGCTTTGGAACTGCTAGGTTGGCAGGAGCTGGCCAAGCAACGAGAGCTCACCCCATCTCGGATTCAAACTGCCGGCCTTTCGATCGACAGCTCATGGTTCAGCGGTTTAACCCACTGCGCCACCTACCCCACCTGTCCTACCCCAGTACTAAAAAGATTACATGGTATGCTATTAAGATCATTTGGATTTACTTCCATGTGATAGATTTAGGATGCTGGGTTGTTAGCCTGGAAGCCAGACTGATTGCCAATGCATTATTGCTGTGACCAGAAATATTCAGTATTACTCCTTAGTACAGCAGGTCCTCACTTAACGTTGTCGATAGGTTCTTCTTGGAAACAGAAACTTTAAGCGAAACAACTTATAATGAAACCAATTTCACCATAGGCTAATTGATACATGTAAACGTTCTTATGGCATTTTCCCATCAGCTTTAAAATGAAATGGCTTTAAACAAAATGACTTTAAGTGACGTATTAATGACTTTCTCTATTAGTCATTAATACTAGTTATATGTAATAGTAATTAATAAAGTATTCGTGCAGAGGGAAGCCCTTATGCAGGCATCATGAGTGAGAGTCTAAGTGGGGAGAGGGTGAAATAAGGAAAAGGTCTCTGTTAATCTTTCAAACAGAAAAAACGCTCCCTAACCCTAGCCCCATGATCCACATGCGGATGTCCCTCTTGCCCCTGGGAAACATCCCTGGCAGAACAGGTCAGTTCATGAGTGTTAGTCCTGCCAGTGGAAACTGGGGGGATCACTATGGTCCATTCAATTCAGCCAGTTCAAGGCATCATCAGGAAGAATGGCCTAAGGCAGGATGACTGCTGGTTTCCTGCAGGAAGCTGAACTAGATGGGCCTTTGGCCTGATCCAGCAGGGCTCTTCTTATGTTCTTATGATGATTTCTGCAATAAAGAAGATTCCTTTGGTTCATATCCTCTGAGCAACTTCTCAATCTCCTAGCAAGAAACTCATTTTGTGAGCGAAGGAGAATTCAGCCCACCCATGGGCGTCGACGGAGGGAAGCGCGGGGGCGGGCCGCCCGGGGGCGACGCGCGCACAAGGGTGTCGCGCGCCCCCCTGTACTTACAGTTTTGATGTTTAAGTTGGGCCCGCCCGCCCGCCCTCGCCTCCGTTTGGCTCCAAAATGAGCCGAAAACGGAGCGGGGAGGGTGCTCTGCTCCTGCGCGTGACGTCACGTGCGGGGGCAGAGCCTCTCCCTTAAAGGTGACGCGCGCCCCCGCTCTGGGGTGTCGCGCGTCCTAGCGACGCGACTGAGCCCACCATAACTTGCTGTCTAACCTTACTTGTGTTCAAATCCTCACTCTGCTACAAAGCTCTCCGACTTTGGCAAGTTGCCTCACAGAGCTGCTGTGATGATAAAATGATATCCCATGTACAGTACACTCCCTCAATCTACTTTGAAGAAATTTAGAAGTTTATGCCAGTGATAAATTAATATGGCAAGATTTGTGTGACCCAGATGACTTCCATAGCTTGTGGCTCTAAGGTCAGAAGCAATCCATGTGTACTACCCACATTTTTTTTTTTAAAAAAGGACAGAATAGGGGCCATATCTGCCTCTTTTCCTGATCCTATGTAATTTATGAATTGGCATAAGACAATGGACAATGACACATATTAGTAGCAGCTATGACTGCCTTGAGACCAGAACACTAATTAGATGATATTCTGTTGCTCTAGTAGTATATTTAGAGCCACAAGCATAGTTAATGCTTAGCCAGCAATTTACTTTCCATTTTTGCAGTATGGGCTATTCATATATTACGCTTGCAAATACAATGCCCTTGCAAATCTGACTGCTATGATACTCACTAAGAATTCTTACACTACTTTTCCTCCAGCTCATGGCAGGAATTGCTACTAACTAAATTACTCAGTGACAACATTTGTCCCGAAGCCATAGAGAGAGTTTAGCAACCCAGTAAGAGATGGGTGCTTCTGTCACCAATACATGGTTAGGCTTTCAGGCTGTCAAGCAATTAAGTGGACCTGAATAATCCTATGTAATTAAGCTGCTTACTGCATAATTATCTTTATTTTAAATGTGTCTTTTGATGAAACATCTGTTCCCTGCTTGAGATTTGAAAAGAGGTAGCCGTGCACATGATGAAAATGGTGCTTGCAAGACTGTTGCACATGGGGTTTGCTGCTCAGCTCCTTGGTGACAAATGTGGTAATTTGTTCTGTCTTGTGCATGCAAGAGGCAGGTGCCATCGCATCCGTGGCCTGCTCTGTTTGACTTCCATCCTCACTGCAGCTGCCTTTCATATTGTTACCCGAAGCAATTATTGTGTTTGACAATCAAGCTGGCGATTGTTGCACGGTCAAGTGGGGTGGGGGACAAGCAAACTCTACTGGAGCTATCAAAGAAAATGATATACATCTACCAGAGAGCAGCACTAAGACAAATGGATGTTGCAAGAAGGATTTTTCCATTCATTTTATTCCCCCCCCAAAAGGTTTTTTGAGGGTTCATGAGTAGTGGACATTTTATTGGGGAGGGGGGTGTCTTTAGTGAACATCCCGTCTTATATTGCGTCTTACATGAATCTGTTTTATACAGCAAGTCCTTACTTAAAGTTGTTTCATTTAAAATAGTTTCATTTTAAAGTTGTTGGGGAAATGCCATAGGAACTATGTTTATCAATTAACCTCTGGTAAAATTGGTTTCATTATAAATCATTCCACTTAAAGTTGAAGTTTCCAAGAAGAACCTATTGACAACTTTAAGTGAGGACTTGCTGTACTGTGTCTGACTATCAGTCCATATAGGTCATGTCTGGGTCATCAGAAGTGCTCCAGGTTTTCAGGTAGGAGTCCTTCCCATTTCCAGCCCTACCTGGATTTGCCAGTGTCAGGGAAATGTACTACTGAGAGAAGGTCGGCTGACCAATGGGAATAGCACCTAGGGAAACATCAGGGAAAAACCCCTTCCCAGGACAGCATTGAGCCCCAGGGGTTCTTATTAAAAAACAAACCCACAGAAGCATCTGCAGGGTGAAGAGATGTGACAGTTCACTGAATTACCTTTGAACATGAACCAGGCAGACCAAGGATCAAAATGTAATTAGTTTAGTAAAAGTCAAAACAAAAAGGGAAATAAACAAGGAAGGAAGGAAGGAAGGAAGGAAGGAAGGAAGGAAGGAAGGAAGGAAGGAAGGAAGGAAGGAAGGGGGTAGTAAACGTACACACAGGCTGATGAAAAATGCCTGAGCTTAGCTGGAAAGCCAAAGAAAAGTTTTCATCATGGATGAAGTATTCATTAATGCCCAACAGATGAAGCTGGGATGCTACTCAAAGTCTCAGCCCCTTCCCCCCTCCCCAGGTGTGACTGCTTTAAGCAACAAGGGACGTTTGCATGCTGGCTTGAGCAACAGATTCCCTGATCACAACCTAGCTAGAAGGTTACATAAGTAACAGCGCAATCCAACTTAACTTTTGTGCCGGTTTAACCAGCGGTGCAGCGAGAACAGGAAGCCCCAGAACAGAAAAGGGATTCAAATCCCCTCCAAAAGAGGAATTCAAAGAGGATTTGAATCCCTTTTCAGTTCTGGGGCCTCCCATTCTCGCTGTGCCGCTGGTTAAACTGGCACAAACGTTAAGTCGAATTGCGCTGTTAGTAGCATAAGCTACCTTAGCTTACCTAAGAGCCCAATTCTAACTAACAGAGTAATCCTAAGGATCCGGCCAGTGGCCCAGGGCCGCCCGCTGGATCCTGTGCACGGGCTGCCCATCGACCGACGGGCCGGAGATCTACTCGGGGAAGGGGACGCTTGTCCCCTTTCCCAAGTGTAAACCCGGGCCGGTCCTATCAGCCTCCTCGGATTTCCACCCGCTAAATAGCTGGCAGAAGTAGAGGAGGCCGTGTAATGGTGTAGCCAGCCTGGTGGCGACAGGGATATGGCCGACACCATCCCCCGGCCTCTGCCGGGCCGGCTAGGCCAATGGCCCCCTCTCTCACCTGTCTAGACCGCCCACGCGGCTGGCGATGGAACACTTTACCTTCCACCACTGTCCACGTGGAGATCCGGCACCGGAGTGAAGGAGGCCAGCCTTGCGCCGGCCTCCCTTACTCCCGAGGCGTCACGAACGTGCTTTACGGCACATTCGCGACGTCTTCCAGCAATGGAACGCTCATTCCGTCGCTGGCTTTTTTTACAGGATTGCGCCCTAATTCTCTGCGCAGCGATGCAGCGGCACCAACACAGCTTCTGCTGTATCCTATAGGCTATGGGGAGTTTTGGTATGTTGAGGCCTCCTTGGGGTGAGCCCCAGCAGCTTCCCTGGGACAACTCAGACATGCACCAGCTCTATAGCTGGCATGAGTCCACGTTGATCTGTGAAGGTTGGTCAGGCCCGGGAAGGGGGTAAGAATTCGGCGGACACTGCCGCCAGAGGCTCAAGAGGCCTGATTTTCATTCATCAAGAAATGGACGGGGGCACCAGGAAGGCCGTCACATATGTGGCCCATCGTAAACAGGTAGGTCACTAGCAACACACACCTGTAGTTCCATATTTCATTGAGCAAACACATCTTGGAATAAAGTGTTTCATATTTCAGTATCAATTGCAAACCATACTAGTTTCATCAACGGGCAGCCCAATCCTACTAAATTCTGCCCGTGCCGATACAGTGGCACAGGCACAGGCTATGCTGCATTCTGCAGGGGGAATTTAACAGGCAGGAGGTCTCCTCGGGGTAAGGAGACCATGCCCTTGCCCTGGGGAAAGCCGCAGCCGCCACTATGGGTCAATTTAGACCTGTGCCAGTTATATCGCTGTGCTCCAGCCTCCCCACCGCAATGCTAGTAGGTTCGCTGTTGTAAAGCACTTTAAGGTTCCACTGGAGCACACGCTCCGCCAGCACAATTTTACCATAGGATTGTGCCATAAGGCTGCAATTCTATACACACCTCACTGTGAGTAAGCCCCATTGGACACAATGGGACTTGCCTCTGAGTAGACATGCATAGGACTGTGCTCTAAGGGCTCAATCGTATCTAACTTTCCAGTGCCGATGCAGCTGTGCCAATGGTGCGTGCGCTGCATCCTGTGGGGGGGGGGCAATCACGGAGGTTTCCTCAAGGTAAGGGAACATTTACCTCGGGGCTGCACAGCAGCTACATCAGCGCTGGATAGTATTGGGACCTAAGCGTCATTGCTGATAAGTTGTGAGGGGGATGCATGAATTTCTCCCTTTTCAGATGGGATCCCTTTGCACCTCTGGAAGTGCAAAATGACAATTTTTTTTAAAATTTAGTTGGTAGTATAAATATAATTTAGTTAGTAGCAATTCCTGCTACGAGCAAGAGGAATAGTGTAAGAATTCTTAGTGAGTACCATAACAGTCAGATTTGCAGGGGAACAGAACTTGCATGTCCCCTTTGGGTGTTTCCTCATAGTAGGAAACACCAAAGTCACTCTATGTCTAGCAAACCTAGTGAAGTCACTCTATGAGTCTGTAAACCAACACACTTTGAGGAACACATTAGGCCTCCTGCTCTCTTGGGCTCCTCTCAATCAATTCTAGACACTGACAGAAGCAAACCCCCTGCATGAACTGCCAGTTTCACTTGATAGCAGAGAACTCCTTGATACACGGTTTGAACAGCCAACTTGTCTTTAGAAATATGTCTAGCTTTTGTTAGTCAACAAGGTTTGTTTGAGTAGCCCAAAGTAAACACCACAATCTTGAGAGTTCTCCAGCATAACCATCTGAGAGGAATGTGTTCTCAACAGCAACTCACCAGCAGACCTAATTACTGCCATGTATCCTGTTTTCACAGCAAACACTGATCCACTCTACTTTGCAACTCCTGAAGCAAACCATTTGGTTGGCAATGTTGGCAAAATTCCTGACCTTTCATTTGTCATGGCAATGTGCGCTAATACCTCTATTATGATTATATGCACTCAAGCCCTGTTCTATTCATGTCCAACTAAAGCTCTGTTCTAAATGAGTTTCAAATGAGCCCAGAAATTCCCTGAGATGCAACATACCTCTCCCATTTTCATGGTAATACATTCAGATAATTGAAATGTATAATTTATACGTAGCAAGCAGTCTGTATTCCTGTAACCACCTCTCTCAGTGCAGCCTTCCTGAAGTGAATGAGACTGGTCTGGAATTAATGATTATGGTATTTATGTATTTCAAATATTTATATCCCACGTTTCCTCCCGTAAAAATGAGTCACCCAATATAACACATGTCATATGCTTTTCATTCATCACAAACATAATGCTCTTTAGAATAATAATAATAATTAAAAAAAACACACACACAGCTGTCTTACGCTGGGTAAGACCTGGGTCCAACTAGTCCAACATTTACAATGAGTAACAGTTGCTTTCCAGGGGCTCAGACATGGGTCTTTCCAGCCCTTCCCCACCAGGGATTGAACCTGGAACTTTCTGAATACAAAGCTTGTATTCTTTCACTGAGCTTTGGCCCCTTCCATAACATCTTCATTTATTTATTTTTAGATTTCGGTTTTTAATTAGGGTTGTGTTACAGTTACAGTTCTAAGATCTTCATGCTCCACTTCTCCCTTGAGCTGCCAGTTCTCCAAAACCGGAGAGAACATCGTTTCCAGCAGAGAAGCAGCAGATGTTCCTCAAGTGCCCCTTTTTCGACACCAGCCATTTTTCTGCTAGCAGAAATTCTAGACACACATTTCCATTGCAAAGACTAAAAATAGCTACATTGGAGGATAAGCATCTGATGGTGGAAATTGGAGGGGCAAAGCAACACACCAGGGAAGAGGTACAGATCCTTTCATCGGATCCAAGTTGTAAGACCTTCCTAGCCCTGCTTTGCAAAGGAGAAGATGCACAGTCAAGGTGGAACAGATACTTACCTTACTAACAGCCCAATCCTACCCAAAACCCCACGGTCAGATGCAGCGGTGCTGGGGCAGGCTCTGTTGTATCTAGCATGGGGCTGGAGGTCTCAAGGGAAGTCCCCGTGTCAAGCCCCAGCAGCCCCTATGGGGCTACTCGGAGGCGTGTCAGCTAAATGGCCGGCGCAGCTCCGAGCAGCCCCATGTCGGGCTTCCAAGCCTGCGATTGGGGATACGATATGGCAGAGACCTCCTCCACTGAGCCCGCCCCCTCCCAGGCCTGATCTGCCATCCTCCCCGCCTTCCTCCCCACCCCAAAATGCCCCTCCCTGTCTCCCCCCCACCTCCCCGCCTCCCGGCATTGAGCTTACCTGCCCTGGCGGGTGCTGCTCCTTTGCCAGCAGACAGCGCGGAGCCCAGTACCTCTGGCGGAGGCCAGCATAGTATTGGGCTGTAAGGTACCTTACCAAGGAGTATCTCAGGATAAAAAGCCTGCTTGCCCTACATTATTGCACTTTATTTATTGTCCTTTTAAGGGCACAGAATATACCTTCTGACAGAATAGTCCTTGCGACAGATACCAAAGTCCAAATTAATATGTGGCATGGACAGTTTCTGGCAAAGCAGTTTGATCTTTCTTCAGGGCAGACAAAGTGCTTGGCTTTCCCCTGAATTAGGCTGCAGTCCTAAGCATACTTACTCAGTGGGGCTTAGTTCTAAATAAACATAACTGAGTGTTGGCCTCTCTTAGCAGAGATCCTTAATCAATTTGTCCTCCTAGCAACCCAGCCCAACAGAGCATCTTATTCACTCCTTCAGAAAGCAGAGCTCCAATGATAAAGTCACCTAGAAAAATGAATCATTTCCTATGGAATTAACACAGTCTCCCGTAAGGAAGGGCCTGTCCTTAACTCTACTGCTGCAAGAAAGTGATTGATCCCTAAACAGCTCAGCAGAACAACTTTCACTGGTTTGTGAAGAATATCTGGTGCACATCCATCCTCTTGCATGATAGCATTCTTTCTGGCGAGATTAACAGTGCAATCCTGCACAACTATAGACCGGTGGAGCGAGCGTTCCGTCAGCCTAGGGTGTTGTAAATGTGCCATAAGGCATGTTTTTGACACCCAGGGAGTAAGAGGCACCAGTGCGGAGACCAGCACTGCTCACTCCGCCGCCCTCCAGACCCCTCCGCCGCCCTTCAGACCCCTCCGCCGCTTGACGCAGGTGAGTGCTGTGCCAGTTAGTGGGAGGGCAGGCCGGGGTGGTGGTGGAGGGGGTGATTGGCCATCCAGGTCCAGAAGGGGGGCAGGGATATGGGAGAGGTGCTCCACCATATCCCTGTCCAATTCCCGGGCTGGGCTTACACAGCCTCTGAGGACATGCACCAGCTCCAGAGCTTACATCGGGGGAAGGGGATGAACGTCCCCTTCCCCCAAGGTGAGCATGGGCTGCGCTGGAGCAGTCTGCATCCTGCGCAGGATGGAGCAGCCAGCCCTGTAGGCCAGCCACCACAACTTGGGCAGAATCAGGTTGTAACTCTAGCCAAGAGAAATACACTTTGCCCTCTTTATTTTGCAGCTCCAGAACTTGAGTGTATCAGGCCAGCCTGAAGTATGCAATAGCATAAGATGCTCTAATAAGATCTTAATTGATATTAATAGTCAGGCCTTTTAAGTAAATTCTTACCCTAAATCCAGAATACCTTACATGTGGCAACAAGGCTGTACTACATGATTATGTACGGCAGTAGCGTAGCAGGGCATTGATGCTCTGATGACAAGTGCCGTCACGATGTTACATGCCTTGTGATGTCACTTCTGCTGCCGCCGACGCTGCTACCACCACTGCCTCCTCTTCAGGTTTCCTCGTAAGGGAGAAGGGGCACCAGCCCGATCACAAAGTTGCCTCCTCCTCTTTGGATTTCTTTGAGGAAACCCAAAGAGGAAACTAGGAGGCAATGGAGGCTTTGAGATCGGGCTGCCGCCAGCCTGATCGCAAAGCCTTCCTTCTCCTTCCTTCTCCAAAGCCTTCCTTGGCAGAGAAGGGATTGGCAGCCTGATTGCAAAGCCTTCACTGCCTCCTCTTTGGGTTTCCTTGCGGAGGTGGCGGCGGCTTTATTTTTTTTTTCACGTTTTTATACAGCCCTTCCTCCAAGGAGCTCAGAGTGGTGTACATATTTCCTCCCCTCCTTTTTGTCCTCACAACAACCCTGTGAGGTAGGTGGGGCTGAGAGATAGTGACTGGCCCAAGGTCACCCAGGAAGCTTCGTGGCTGAGCGGGGATTTGAACCTGGATCTTCCAGGTCTCCCAAACCGCTACACCATCCTGGCTTTGCAATCGGTCTGTTAAAGGGGGAGAAGGAAAGGAGAAGCAGTGGCTTGACTCAGTAGCATAGCAACTGAACAAGCAGTAGCAAGCAGCCCCTCAAGCAATGGAGCCCGGAGAGGCCCACACCAGCCGCTTCATGGTTGCTATGCTACATTGTACAGATTATATATATCATGGCAGTTTTAGCATGGCAAGTCAAAACTAGGAAAACCATATTAAACTGTTTTATGGACATTTTAAGTAATAAAACTGATCCTTTTTGAGCTGGATTCCCATCAAAGTCAGTTGAATTTGAGTGAACTCTGAACAGGGGGATGTAATATGGTGGTTCCATGCAAGCTTTTTAAATATAATTTTCACTTGTCAACGTCTGTTCTAGACATTTTTATTACTAATGACAGGACCAATTTGGGCAAAATGTATTTTACGAATGCATGCACCCTCTTATATAAAATACTGTGTGCAGAATGTTGCATTTAAAGATTTGTGAATGCTGACAGATGTATTTGGCTTTACTAGAAAGAAAGATACAGGTATGCTTTTTGAGAGAGAGAGAGAGAGAGAGAGAGAGAGAGAGAGAGAGAGAGAGAGAGAGAGAGAGAGAGAGAGAGAGAGAGAGAGAACTGAGATCATTTAAATATACCAGTGATTCTACTGATCTACATTGGGATAGACATTTACTTCTCACTACAACTTTAGGAGCCCACATAATCAACATTCTCCATGCCTAGGGAGTTAGGCTACAGCTTGCATGGCTTTCCCTCTATTTTTGTGGAGTCACCCAGGATAGGTGAGAGCATTTGGAAAGGTCTGCTCCATATTGTGCATTCACCACCACAGAAAGAACAGAAGTCCTGAATGTTGTGGCCAGGTATATTCAAATGTATGTGGTTGCAATGCATGGGAACTCTAGTTGCCTTCGCCAACAAGAATGGCTCCGGGGACAAGTGGGAGGGGCCAAGTTACACCGGTTTGCAAGGTGCCGTGCTGCACTCCCTCCAGCAATGCCATTGTATATAACACATATATGTTATGTTATACTATATGTTAAAGGCACAGGAATTTGGGGTACATAATGATGGTATCGACAGATACCAAGAGACAGTGAATAGGCATCTGTCTTTCTTTTCTGAGCTCTTGTTTATGTTAAAAGTATCTGGGCCTTGTTATAAGTCTCAAAGCTCACCCACATGTGCTGCTAGATCTTTAGGAAGCAGCAATCTGATCCAGCCGCCCCCTTCCTTAAACAGCTCACCTGAACTACTGGCATCAGGAAACGCACAGTAACAATACAACTGGTAGGGTGGGAGTCTATCTATGTAACAGAGCGCTGATTAGAAATTATGAATGGGGTGTGTGATAAAGAATGAGCTGGACCTGAGTTTTTAATTATTCTGTGCTGTATTTGCTAGCGTAGGTCCGAGGAGACCCATTGCAGGCTATGAGCCTTATGCAGGGGTAAAGGTATTAAACATACACCCCCACCCCCCACCCCACACACAGGATGCAGCGACTGCCTTTTGGCATCTCTGCGATGTCGGGCAGAGGGGTGAATAGGATTGGGCTCCTTCCCAGAGAGGATTTCTATAGCAGACTTTCTTTGGGATGGATTGCAAGGATCTCTATCAAAAGAAACTGATTATGCTTCCCAGCACTTCAGGTCAGAATGACAGGTCACACAGCAGCCTGAATGGCTTATTATGACCTTGTCTCTCTTTATGGTATTTTCCTATATACATGATTTGACACTCAGTAATTTTATGCTGAGCACTTGGATATGCTGATGATTGCCTGTGGAGTTAAAACAGAGTAGAAAGGTGTCAAATGAAATCAGAATGACCCAGAAGCTGATTATTTATTGAACCTTGTTTCCTTGTGTGATCAAGAGCCAGTCTAACTTTGGACATAGATTCATTTCTTAGCGTAGGGGCTATTTTGTGTGTGCGTGCGTGCGTGCATGCATGCATGTATGTGCGCCACAGAAAGAGTATCTGTTGTGGGCAATTGAGAAACTGGCAATCCTTTAGTTATGAATTTTGAGGCAGCCCCTTATTCCAATTTCCTTTTTTTCAAAATGGCTTGCAAGTAAAACAACTTGGAATAAAATTATAAACAATCTAACTGTGGTTCTTATGAGATCAGTGATGAGGAAGTGATTTCAGCGCTGGCTCGTGGGGGAATGCTAGTCGCTATTCAGCCAATGGCCTGTTTGGGGCGAAGGCCAGGCTGCAAGACGGGAGGCTTAAAGGGCCGGAGGAGGACAGAGGGGGAAGAAAGAGGACGCATTCCGCCAGCACACACTGTTGCAAAAGTACCGTAAAGCACTTTGTGACAGCACAAGGAGCCTTCCCACTGATGCCGGCAGAGCAAAAGGTAATTCCAGAGCAGGTAATTCCAGTGAAGGGGCAGAAGGAGCGGGGGAGGGTGTTAAATGGGACAGGAGGAGAGCGGGATGGTGCGGCGACGAGGGTGAGGGGGTGGGTAGAACGGGCCCAGGAGGGGGGGCAGAATTGGTGGCGCCAGCAATTTTTCTGGGCCTGATCCACCTGCAAGATCAACACGGACTTGTGCCAGCGATATCACTGGCGCTGGTCCGAGTTGACCCATTGCGGCTACAGGGGCTTACCCAGGTGCAAGGGGACTAATGTCCCCTTGCCCCGAGAACTCCAGCAACCAAAAATTCCCCGCAGGATGCAGCGTAGCCGGCGCCACTGCAGCACCACTGTGGATTTATGTAGGATTGGGCTCTAAGAAGCATTCTTAAAGTGAGGGAAGAGTCCTGCAGGTCAGATACTGGCGGAATTGATTCGAGAACTGGGGTTATGGCAGCAGGGTCTTATTACAGCCAGCACAGCTGTAATTGATCCAGTGTATGAGGACATAAGCCATGCACCACTCAGAATAGCATTTCTGAGATATAGGGTTGGGTTTGTCCAATTGTGCCTGGAAATTAACAGGTAGTGTAACCATTATAATGTGATATGTGGACATCTCTGGGTTCCCATAACTAGTTTCACAGTAGCATTCTTCAGTAACAGAAACTTTCAAGTGGCCCTCAAAGACAGTCACTGCAGTAGCTCAGGCCTACACAGCATAAGGCCAGCGAACCAATAGCAATCCCTTTCCTTTTAATTTACGAGCCGTTCTTCTGTGGTTCTTCTGTGACAGTCTCTACAACTAGTAGAATACAAAACTGTCCCAAAGTCACCAGAAGACCACGTCTTTTTTGACATGAGTCAGACACGTTCTTGTGTATAAGCAAAATCCCTTTATCAGCATTTGGCAGGGATTAATTACGTTTGAATACATTTTCATATAAGTGAAAAGTGCAGATCTGAAGCACTAAGTATGGTCCTTCCATTTTAGATGATGTGTGTATATGTCAGAGATCATCATCTCAGAACAGGCATTCCCTTCTATGTGAAGATGGGGGGGGGGGAATGTCTCCCTGAGATGGCACTTGCCGGCAACTATTTCTGTTGAAATGGTTCATTTTCTGATAAATATCTGCTGCCTGATTAATTGGTTCAACTTTTTAGTTGATCAAAAGGTTTGTAATAGGTTCATCTAATTAAGTAAAAGGTTACAGCTCTAATATCATGTTCAGTACCTGCTACTATGATATCTGAGGTATATAATATTTTAAATAAAATATTCCGGTATATAATATTTTAAATAAAAACATATATGGATGAAGGTGGGGGCAGGAGATAAAAGGAAAGTTCTGCAGCAATTTTGTGTTCTTTGAACAGATGCTTCTCCGTACAATCAACTAACCTTTGCAGTGGTACAATAATGTTTTTGACAATCCCAAATGTAAGCACTCCAAAATCCTTACACGCACCCCGACAAGACAGACAGATAATTTCCCAGTCTCAGGATAAAGAGTTATTGACTTGCAAGAACAAAAGAAAAAATCGAGTTAGGTTCTTTGGGAACTTGGATCACTTTCAATTGAGAAAATGGCCTTTGGATTACTGGGTAGTTTAGCATAATTTAGTGATAAGATTGTTCGGGCTCATTTGTCTCCCAGAAAGAAAGGTGGCTGAACTGCATTACTTTACTCTGCATGATATTCATTTTGACTCTCTTCCACTCTGCTGCGCAAGATAAAGGAGGAAATAAGCTCTCAGACCCCAATAGCTACTTGTCATATGGTTGTACCAAGCATATAATGCATGCTATTGCAATATATTTTTTGACAGTGTGCAACGTTAAAATAAAATAAAAAATCTCATACCTCAATGCCAGTTGGGTCAAGAAGCGTCCCTTGATTACAACAGCATTATGAGGAGACTTGGATGTGTGAATGAACTTTTGAAGATCAAACGTCACATGCAAAACCTTCCACCTCTCAGCACCTTAAACACAATGTTTGCCAATGAAGTTTGCTCTTATATTCAGTTGTGACTCATCAAAAGTCGAGAACTGATTCTCTGTTCTTCAACCAGATGATTGTTGGCCTTTTATTGTCTGTACAAAGTGAACCTGGAAGGTATATCAATAGGCTGAAATAAATGTAATTGTTTAAATGATTTTATCATTTTTTAAAAAAATTAAAAAATCATTTGCTGATGTTTTGTTAGATGATACTACCTTGTAACATCAGTTATGAAATGGATTATTGAATTTGTGGATATGTCAATTGATTTGAAATTGCCTTATTTATATGATGATTGGATTGTATAGGATGTGATCTTTGTTATGTATTGCTGTTGCGCTGTCATTTCGGTGGGTTATAAATTGCCTTCAGTACAGCAATGTAGAAAAGTGATATGCAAATAAAATGGCATTTTGTTTTCTTGTAATATTGTTAATTCTGCCCTCCCTCCCAGAGCCAATCCACCCATCTCCCTGGCCCCATCGCCACCCTTCCCTGCTCCATTCCGCCCGCCCCCATTCTGCCCTCACGCTACCCTGCCATCTTACCTTCTCTGGCAAGTACCGGGGAGTCCACTGGTGATGGTGGGAAGGCGCAGGCCTTTCCGCTGGCGCTCCCGGCAGCTTGCTAAGTGGCATGCTGTCAGAGGGGTGGAAGCAACAATGGCTGGTAAGTTTAGGATTGGGCCCTAAGTAGTCTGGCATGCTAACTAGAACCCCATGCTGGCTCTTTATAGCTCTCTTTCTTTCCTCAACTGTCATCATTATATAATTACCTAATAGTAATTAGGTAACATCTGTAACATTATTACTGTCATGCCCTGTTCATTTCCAGACTCCTGTTTTTTATAAGAATTTATATCTAATCAATATCAAATGGTATAGTTCGGAGAGTTACTTACAAGTCAAAAGGGGAAATAGTTCCACGTTATGCTCTGCAAACTGATATATCATTTGGTACTACCTTGTACATAAAAAAATACATAACATACGTTGAGGACACAGAATTAATAATAATTAATATTAGCCTGGCCACTCATACTGTAATTGCAACAAACTAATTATACAATTTATTGAGCTTGAGATCTCCCCCTCCCATCCCCAGGCTTGCCCCAATTCATTCTGGGGAGACCTTGGGGAAGGGAGGGGGGAAGTCGCGCAACCCGGAAGAGGCTGTAGGAGTGCAAGTTCACTGTTTGCAGTCCTGCAAATGGAGCAGTTTGCCAGCAAAAAGGTAAGGAATTCTATTTTTAACTTTTTTTTCTTTTTTAAAGCATTTTTAAAGTGACCCCTGTATCCATGAAAAGGGGGTTTCAGTTAACGTAGATTTCAGTATCTGCGGGGGTTCCAGGAAAGGAACCCCCGTGGATACCGAGGTCCAACTGTACATGACAAGATGATGGCTTAGGGAACAAATTTCTAGACAATACGTTTTACTCAAATGGAAGGAGCTTTCTCCAGAGGAAGAGAACTTTTGGCTACAGTCCTAAATTTTGGTGACCTAGCTTAAATGTCTGCTCAGACATGAAATTCTTCAGTGGCTTTGGTTAAGTCACAGCTTGTCAGGGTCAATTGCTTGTCTGTAATACAATGACCAGGTCAGGATAAGCAATGAAAAGGTGGTGCAACAATGTTCCTACTAATAGTGCTGCAGAAAGATTTACTACCAAGAATAAAATATCTCATTGGAATGACTGATAATAAAATAAAACATCACAATCACACATATAAATTTGTTATTATCAAATTTGTCTTCCCTCCCCCAAAGAAAGGTATGAAGGATATAAGAAAGCAGAAATGACTAAAAACACATAGAGCAAGATTTGATACATTTATATTCTGCAATTTAATCATGCATTCTTATTTGTTTCCTCTATAGCATCTATAGAGGAAACAGAATAATAGGCAAAATTAACCTTTGGTCGGAACTAGTATGTGTTATAACACATTATCCTAGGCCAGGGGTGGCCAATCTTCCACCATTAGGGCCTCTGCGCTCTTAAGAGTTGTGTAGAAGACAGAATCTTGGCAGCTGCAATTGCTGATGGTGCTACTAAAGCAGCTGCTGAAATGCCCTCGCTTATACAACCATTAAGGGCCAGGAGCATTCATGTCGAAAGGTTGGCCACCTCTGTCCTAGTCCTTCTAGATACTATTAATAGCCAGACTGTCTAGCAGTGATTGGACCAGCCTAAGGATGTTGCCCCAGAAAGCACCTGGGCAGGCCAATCCTAGCCTCCCCAAACCCACTGGGCCATGCAGTACGGGCTGCGCAGCCCACGCTGCATCCTATGCTGGGAAGGAGCCGGCTGGAGGCCTACTCATGGTAAGGTTAACCCCCCAGCTGCAATGGGGCTACTTGCAGCATTGGCACTGACGAGGAACAGGATTGCACCATCAGTGTAGTAGAACATTTAACCACCAACCTGTTAATTGAACTTGCTGGTAAAGGACTTGATGATAAACACTCCCAAATATGATGCCCATCTATACCTTCCCATTAATATCTCAGGATATCCTGTGAGGACAAATAAGGAGGGAACATCAATTACTGTATCTATGACAGTGGTTCTCAATGTGCTGGGTTGCGACCCACCACTGGGACCAGATGCTGTCCCCTGCCACCTTATGGGGTCGGGACAGCATGGCGGCGGCGATCCTGGGGATCACCGCTGCTGTAGCAAAAAAAATGTTTACAAATACATTTTAAAGACCGGGGGGCCTAGAGGGCTCCAGAGGGTACGGGGAAGCCTGCAGACCCCTCCCCTGGCCTTCCCGACCTTTAGATCGCCGCTCCACGGCGTTGATTGCAACCACTTCCGGTTTTCGTCCGACTTTGTTTACTCCAAAGTCAGGAAACTTCTAGGATGTGGCTTTGCTTACAGTTTGGCCTGCTGACCAAGCAAGGTTCAATGGGTCATGGCATTTCCTCAAAAGCAGGCAAGACTTCTCCGAAGCCAGGCAGGGAGAGCAGTGGGCTTGCTCTGCAGAACCAACATTTGGCCTTTTGCCTGAGGCCTGTGAGGTCTGATGTTTCCTTGGCTATCAGCCCAAGCAAATGCCACAAAACTGGCCTGGATCATGCTCTTCTGGCATGCAGCCCACATCATATACAGATGCATACAAAATGTGTCAGGCAACAGAAGGGACTTATGTACTCAAGCTCAAGCCAGTGGAAGGGTCTTGAGTGTATGGGTGGAGTATAGAGACCAGACCACCACCCTGAATGAGCAGCAGCTGTCTCCAGCAAGCTTCCGATTGTCTCCATAAATGTCTGCCCTCAGTGGTTTGTACAGTATGTGCTTGTATTTGTTGTTTGAAAGATCTTTCTCTTGCAGCACACCCGGTTGGTTTTACTTAATTTACATTGTGTGTGGTAGAAGCTAATTACTATGTTCCTTTTTAAAATTACCATGTTTGCTTTACTTCTATTTTCCTTTAAAGTATTTCATGCTGCACCACTTTATCATGGCTTCTATGAAGGTAACTATTTATATTGGGTGCCAAATGAATTAAGACTTTTCCTTCCGAGGTTGATAATTTGTCTTTTTGTTGACTCATGCCTGGGGGTCATGAAGGAGGAGATCTACCACTATTGATAGTTCCCTTTCAAAGAGCCAGCTGTCTTTGTTTGCTTAGAGACATGAATGTAATTTGGTTTTAGACAATGTTTCTCATTCAACATATCCCCTATTACATTAGAGCAATGAGGTTCCATATTTACTATAGATCCTCTGTGTAGATCTTGCAGCTGTTTAATTTTCTCCAGAAATATATGGTCATATTATATTGGGACTTGTGTGTTCATTTTCCCTTTGATGTATTGTTTTGCAATTTTTTCCCTCCTCTGAAGTGCACTGAGAGTTGGAAAGCACTGAGTAAATATTAAACATTAAACAGTAATTATGCACTTTTAAACTTAGTTTCTGTTGACAGAATGATGCTAATGTGGTGCTGTCAAACTGATGGTTGAAAAAAAATCACTTTTGGCAAAAGGAGTCACTAAGCTTTTGATAAGTCAGGCACTTGGTAGCCCCAAAACTTCAGCACAGTGTGTCTTTCACAACTGCATCGTATGAGCACAAAAACTGGTATTAGGTATGAACAGAGGTGGCCCAGCTGGGTCCACTGCCTGACACTGCCCCAACTTGCCACTGCTGCCTTCACTGGAGCGCATGCTCCCCCCTCCCCCCCAAGCCCTTTACTTCCTTCCGTTGCATGGTTGTTTCTCAAAACCAGGTAGGAATTGCTCAAAGAAGGAGTGTTTCATGATTCCCTTCCCCTTGCTTCCTCCTCACATGGCATTTAAAGTTTAAAGGGATGCATTCTCCTTTAAACACCACATGAGAGCAAGGGGAGGGGCAGCAAAGCAATCTTTCATCACGTGGCATTTGAAGTTTAAAGGGACATGGCCCCTTTAAATGCCATGCAAGAAAGGAGGAAGGTACGAAAGTGGATGGATCCGATTCCCAATCATTTTTAATGAAGAGGAAGCTGAGCAATGCAGCTTGCATCTGCAGTGGGTTGGAAAGAGGCAGCGGCAGACTTGGGGTGAGGGGCACCTCGAAACTGCCGTTCCCCATCACCTGCACTCAACATGAGCCGCCTCACTCACTATATGGCCGGGCTGGCCCTGGGTACGAACGTCCACCTTTAGAGATTTCTCAATTTCCATTAAGACAATATTCCTCCTGAAGAACAGGGGTGAAGTGTAACACCATGATGAAATATGCCTGATCTACACACTTGCTGAAGTTGCACTTATTGGACCGGACCTCTTCAAACTACAGGAGGGGAGAGCCACTTATTTATTTATTTGATGAATTTCTATCCTTCTTTTCATTAAAATTCAGAGTGTCTTACAAATAAAAGATAAAACATAGAATTCACAATAAAACATTGTCAAAAAATAGATTTTTTTTTGCAGCAGAAGCCAGCAACTAAAATCAGTTACAGTGCCTAAAAACATAATACAGTATAAAGGGGAAAGACTCTAAACAAGAAAAACACTTTAAAGTTCTGCTTAAAAAACAGCAGGGTCTTTCTAGGACCATTCTTTCTAGGAAACGTTGTATAAAACTGTGGTACTACTCTGGAGAAGACCTGACTCTCAGCTAAAAGTGGGCCAGAGGGCAGGGCCTTCATGGCAGATCTCAGGCTAGGCAGGCTGATATGAGATTAGATTGTCTTTAAGGCAGCTTGGTACCATCACAAAGGCTCTCAAAGATTAAAACCCCTCTTTTTCAATGCCTGATGTGCTAATTTTCTGCTTGCAGGGCATTTTTGACATAAAATAATGTTCAAAAGTGGTGCCTGGGGTGCCCCCTACGTCCAAAACGCTTTGCACCAGATGCCGCTGTCTCTTTTTCCATTAGTCCACATGGGCATCCTTGGAGTGCCTGACTGGCTCCTTGTGTATAGCATCTAGCCTCAACCTTCCAGTCTCTTATACTAAGTTTGACTTCAAACACCCAGGTTCTATTGTGAAGCAGGAATGTTGCTGATTGCTAATGTCACGTAACGTACCGGTAATTTATACATTTAAAGAAGGATCACCATTGATAACATTTTATACACTGTCAAGCTTAAGAGCTCTTAAACATATTATCTAAGCACAGAATTACATATCACAGAAGAGCTAAAGTTGATATATATTCAGGTTTCCATTCAGTGGATGTAATCCTCCTGGAAACATGCATGCACCGATTCCTATGAAATCAGTCGCAAAGTCAGTATGAAATGGGAGCACGTGGTTTGAGTTAATTTGGATTTGCAATGATCAGAATATAGCTCTTCTCAATGGCTTTACACAAGATATCAAATTCTTTTCTTTTTTTCTTTTCAAAAATCTTTAACATTCCTAGTCGTTTGTATCCTGCTAATTCAGTGAAAAGCACCTACTGCTGGACTTGTGACAAATGGGATTACAAAGATACTTTATTCAGCGATTGTATTATGTCTGAGAGGTCTTTCTAAAGCTAAAACTGTCACTGCAGTGGGAAGCACTAATTGCCCATTTGCTGCGGTAACCTTTTAAACTGGACAGCATCTCAAATTTGATTTAAATTTGACTGTTCTCTGCTTTTTAAAAAATTATGGTGTGCTTGCAAGGAAAGAATGTCCAGTGATGTGAAGCATTGAATATAGCTGGAAGAGGTATCTTATTTTCTATAGCAGGAGTGGCCAAACTGTGGCTCCTGAGCCAGATGCGACTCTTTGACCTATAATGTGCTGCTCTCAGAAATATGTTGGCTGAGCTCCTTTTTGCATCACAATTAATATAAAAGAGAAATAAGACATTTTCAAGCTTTATAGTTATTTACCAGGTATAAATTGAGAGTCCATTGGATTAAAACATAAGTTTAATGTTCATGGTGAATAAATATATTTAAGAATTTAAAGGCTTCTTCAATATTGCGGCTCTCAAACATCTCTCTTACGGCTCTACACCTGAAGTTTATCATATGTGGCTCTTACATTAAGCAAGTTTGGCCACCCTTGCTCTATAGGGTGGATGAAATATCTTTCCCATTCACTTTATTTCCCTTTGCTGTATTAGGAATCAGATGCAGAGCGCAGTGTGCATCCAGATGCAAACATCCAGTGATATCCCTATTCACAATGCACAGTTTGGATGGGGTGTGTGTATGTGTGAATATTCCCATTCATTGCATTATATGCTAAAGAGCACAAATAGAAAGAAGGGCAGCACTTCGCCCTGTTGTTCCACATGTAGTTGTGCAAGCTCATGAAGAAGGGAGAAGGCTCTGGGCAGGTGGGAGGAACCTTCTCAGCCTTCCTGAGAGGCTCAGCCAAAGGCAGGAGCTTCTTGGGAGAAAAACGTGCCAACAAAAGCGCCGCGTCGGAGTGGGGTTCCAGTGGTCCAGCGGTCTGAGTACCACCAGCAGTCAGCCAAAGTACCACTGGTGGTACTAGTACCACAGGTTGGGAACCCCTGCTCTAGACAAATTGAATCATGTTAGATATACAGCATGTTTATGTGCAGAGTGTTAACAATTATTCAGTCTTAATTTTAGGTATGTCTTCTTGGTATTGCTGTATGTGGAACCTGTTGCTGAATACTATAATACTGAATACTATAATGCACTACCAAAACCAATACCGTATAATGCAATACCGAAACCAGATAGATTATGTGCTTTGCAGCCAAATATGGAGAAGCTCTATACAATCAGTAAAAACAAGACCTGGAGCTGACTGTGGCTCAGATCATGAGCTTCTTATTGCAAAATTCAGGCTTAAATTGAAGAATGTAGGGAACACCACTAGACCAGTCAGATATGACCTAAATCATATCCCTTATGAGTATACAGTGGAGGTGAGGAATAGATTTAGGGCATTAGACCTGGTAGACAGAGTGCCTGAAGAACTATGGACGGAAGTTCGTAACATTGTACAGGAGGCAGCAACTAAAACCATCCCAAAGAAAAAGAAATGCAAGAAAGCAAAGTGGCTGTCAGATGAGGCTTTACAAATAGCTGCGGAAAGAAGGAATGCGAAAAGCAAGGGTGAAAGGGAAAGATATAAACAACTGAATGCAGATTTCCAGAGAATAGCAAGGAGAGATAAGAAGGCCTTCTTAAATGAACAATGCAAGGAAATCGAGGAAAACAACAGAATGGGGAGGACTAGAGATCTCTTCAAGAAAATTGGAGATATCAAGGGAACGTTTTGTGCAAAGATGGGCATGATAAAGGACAAAAAAGGCAGAGACCTAACAGAAGCAGAAGAGATTAAGAAGAGATGGCAAGAATAAACACAGAAGAACTATACAAGAAAGATCTTAATGTTCCTGATGACCACGCTGATGTGGTCACTGACCCTGAGTCGGACATCCTAGAGAGTGAAGTCAAGTGGGCCTTAGGTAGCATCACTAACAACAAAGCTAGCGGAGATGATAATATCCCAGCTGAGCTACTTAAAATCCTAAATGATGATGCTGTGAAAGTGCTGCACTCAATATGCCAACAAATTTGGAAAACTCAGCAGTGGCCAAAGGATTGGAAAAGGTCAGTTTACGTTCCAATTCCAAAGAAGGGCAGTGCCAAAGAGTGTTCAAACTATCGCACAATTGCACTCATTTCACATGCTAGCAAGGTTATGCTCAAAATCCTACAAGCTAGGCTTCAGCAGTACGTGGACCGAGAACTACCGGAAGTACAAGCTGGGTTTCGAAGAGGCAGAGGAACTAGAGATCGAATTGCCAACATGCGCTGGATCATGGAGAAAGCACGAGAGTTCCAAAAAAAACCAAACACCTATTTCTGCTTCATTGACTATGCAAAAGCCTTTGATTGTGTGGATCACAACAAACTGTGGCAAATTCTTAAAGAGATGGGGGTACCAGACCACCTTACCTGTCTCCTGAGAAACCTGTATGCGGGTCAAGAAGCAACAGTTTGGACCGGCCATGGAACAACCGATTGGTTCAAAATTGGGAAGGGAGTACGGCAAGGCTGTATATTGTCACCCTGCTTATTTAACTTATATGCAGAGTACATTATGAGAAATGCAGGGCTGAATGAATCGCAAGCCGGAATCAAGATTGCCGGGAGAAATATCAACAACCTCAGATATGCAGACGATACCACCCTAATGGCAGAAAGTGAAGAAGAACTAAAGAGCCTCTTGATGAGGGTGAAAGAGGAGAGTGCAAAAGTTGGCTTGAAACTCAACATTAATAAAACTAAGATCATGGCATCTGGTCCCATCAATTCCTGGCAAATAGAAGGGACAGAAATGGAAGCAGTAACAGATTTTACTTTTTTGGGCTCCAGGATCACTGGAGACGGAGACAGCAGTCATGAAATTAAAAGACGCTTACTCCTTGGAAGGAAAGCTATGGCAAACTTAGACAGCATAATAAAAAGCAGAGATATCACCATGCCAACAAAAGTTCGTATAGTCAGGGCGATGGTGTTCCCAGTAGCAATGTATGGTTGCGAGAGTTGGACCATAAGGAAGGCTGAGCGCCAAAGAATAGATGCTTTCAAACTGTGGTGCTGGAGAAGACTCCTGAGAGTCCCGTGGACTGCTAGGAGATCAAATCAGTCAATCCTAAATGAAATCAACCCTGATTGTTCCCTGGAAGGACAGGTACTGAGGCTGAAGCTCAAATATTTTGGCCACCTAATGCGAAGAGAGGACTCTCTGGAGAAGACTCTGATGCTGGGAAAGATTGAAGGCAAAAGGAGAAGGGGAAGGCCAAGGATGCGATGGTTAGACAGTATCACCGATGCAACGAACATGAAAATGAGCGAACTCAGGAAGATAGTGGAGAATAGGAAGGCCTGGCGGGATATGGTTTATGGGATCACGAAGGGTCGAACACGACTTAACCACTGAACAACAACAACATAATGCACATACTATAAACAGATTGTGATGTGAGCGCAGCACAATGGCTAATGAGCTGTGAACTGGGAAGTTGTCAGTTCAAATCTTGTCTCTCCCATGAACTTGCTGGATGGCCTTAGGCCAACCATTAGCTCTTTGTCTCTCCACTGCCCTCATCTGCAGTATAGCAGTAAAAATACTGGTGCACCTTAAAGGGATGCGGTAAGAATTATTGACACAATGTATCTGAAGTGCTGGGATAATGGATGCCAGGCATCCCAGTGCCATATGCATATTTTGGAAGTTGCCCCTTAAGCAACTTATCCAATGTTTGAATAAGTGTTGCCAGTCATAATAAGTGTCTTGTTGTGAGTGACTGTACCTCAATCTTCAAATGCCTGGGAAGAAAGGCCATTCCCTTTGTCACTTTTCCAAAGTCACATTCTGAAGTGATCAAAAAATGGTGAGAGCATAGATACCAGGCAGCCCAATCTTGTGTAAGATACAGCGGCCGGCCTAAAGAGCCGGTCGCCATATCCTATGCAGATTCTGGGCTGCCCTGGTGCACCTTGAGGGAAGGGGACAATTGTCCCCTTCCCCGGGTGTAAGCGGCGGGAGGCCCAATGGGCCTCCTTGAATGTACGCAAACCAGAGGCGTCGCTCCGGTAAGGGCGGGGCCGTAAGTATCACTCCGTCCTAGACCCTTTACCGAGCGAGCAGGAGACGGCCCCGCCCCCTCACTGTCAGAGCCATCCCGTGCAGAGAAAGCAGCAGGCAGCCTGCTGCTTTCTCTGCACGGGATGGCTCCGACAGTGAGGGGGCGGGGCCGTCTCCTGCTCGCTCGGTAAAGGGTCTAGGACGGAGCGATACTTACGGCCCCGCCCCTACCGGAGCGACGCCTCTGACGCAAACTCCGGAGCTCGCGTACATTTGCGCCGGCCGTGTAAGGCCGCACCAGGCCTGGAGAGGGCCTAGGGTATGGTGTATCTCGCCACCGATATCCCCACCCTCTCCAGGCCCCAGGGCGGCCTATGGCCGCTCTCCCCCGCCCCTGCCCCAGCTAATGTAGGACATACCTGCTCCAGTGGGTGCAGGGCCGGGCAGAAGCCTGGGTAAGGGCCACCAGCTACTACGCCAGCGGTCCTTACTCGCCGGGTGCCGTAAATGCACTTTACGGCGTATTTACAAACTCTGTACCAGGGGAGCACACGTTCCCGGCGCTGAGTTACCCAAGATTGCACCGTTCATCTGTATAGGCAAAAACACAGGTTTCAGAAGGGGATTTGTAAACGGCAAAGAAGATTCCTCCTTCAGGAGCTTGGTGAGATGTATGCCATTTACTGCTTTGATTCTCAAAAACATACGATGGGGGGGGGAGGCCTTCTCATTGTTTACATTGGACATTTCAAGCAAAAGAGTAATCAAGGAATTCCGTAAGAACCTTCCATCTGTCACAATGTTTTATACAATATGCTATAATCTACAATATTCTTTGTTGTTCATTATGAAGCCAACAGATGCTAATTTTTAAAGAAAAGACATTTTAATATCCTGCTGGGAAGTACACAAGCTAAACAGTAGATTACATAGACATGGGCAAATCTAGACACCCCTGAGAGAGGTTTATCCTTCATTTTTGCAGATCAGGCTCTGGGGCTGCCCAGTTCTCTGTGAATGGAGAAGGGTGAGGGTATTGTGCTCTACCACTATCTACACAGATAAAGGTTTTCATGCATAATGATAAAAGAGTGGCAGGACAATAGTTAGGAAGTGCAAACCTTATGGCCAGACAGATAGTGAAAGGACTGCACCTGGGAAGCTGCCATATATGGGCAGCACAATTCTGCCTAACTTTACATTGGTGGAGCTCTTGCTCCGCCGGCCTAAAGCGTCGCAAACATGCCATAAAGCACATTTGCGATGACTCAGAAGTAAGCGGCGCCGGCAAGGAGGCCAACACCACCTACCAGGCCATGGAACTGAGTCCATACCAGCTACCGCAGGTGAGTCCCACGCCAGTTGGTGGGAAGGTGGGCAGGGCCATTGGCCTACCTGGGCTGGGGCAGCAGCAATATCCTAAGCCCCTTCCCAGACTGCACCAGCCTTACACTGCCTCTCTGGATGTACGCCAGCTCTTGAGCTGGCATGCGTCCGAGAAGGCCCATAGGTTCCAGGCTTGCCTACACCTGGGGAAGTGGTGCAGCCTAGCAGTGCCAGGGCAGCCCGGAATGGCCTCAGGATGTGGCAGCCGGCCCTTTAGGCCGGCTGCACATCTTTACGCAGGTTTGCGCTGTGAGTCAGACCATCTAACTCAGTTTTGGCACAAACAAACAGCTCAGACAGTGTCTTTATCAGCACTACCTAAGATGTAAAGCTAGGACTTTGCTACTAAGCTACAGTCCTTGCAAACTGGTAACTTTCATGAGCTAAAATCCTTTTGGTGAGAAAACCAGACATGAAGCACTAAGAGGAAAAAGTGTTGCTGGATCACAGAATGTGATAACGAACGAACTATGCTACTTCGTTGATTCTCAACAGGAGAGTGTGCAAAAAGCCATCAGTTGGTGCATTGTGGAGTTTATGGTGGAGTCCCATTTACTCAGTATGTGGTTGACTTGCCTTTCTTTTGGAGCAATGACAGACTTATGTTGCCTGCAGACACTTTCACAGATCATCTTGGAACAGACAAGGTAGAAGACTCTCTGGCCTTTTATGAGTGCCCTTTCATGTTATATAGTGGGGTAAAAGCAGTGCAAAAATTAGACAGATCTGGAAAAAATAATACAGGTTTTACCCAAAAAAAATTGGTGATGTGTTTGTTTTTGGCTAAGTGACCTGTAGTAAAGCATGGTTTCAGGTAAGATGTAATAATATTAAGAAAGTGAAAGGGAAGTTAAGGTAAAGGAAGTTGAGCAATTCAAAGAGAAAAATTAATAGCACTAAAGATATTTCCTCTGGGAGACATTCCTGACTGCTAGAAATTCAATTTGGCATATGTCAGTTCATCAGAAAGGCTTCATCTCTCCTTTTTTTCCTCCCCCAACACCATTTGCAAAGTTACATTACCTTTAACTGTTTCAACAATATAAATTGCCCTAATGAAGACAGAAATACTAAACTCTTGATATTTTAAACAACCAGATTCTCCTCTGCAGTGACAGCTAATCACAATCATAAATTACGTTTATCAGTTTGAGTTACTTGATTGCAGCTACCTTTTCTCATGCCAGTGTTAAAAATACACTGTTCTTTTTCTTTTTTCTTTTAAAAAAAAGCATTTTAGAAACTTTTAGAACAAGTCTTATATCGTAAAAGAAGCCAGTCAAACAACACTTGTCACTATTGCACTCATGCTGCTTAAATGCCCTTGCTTGAAACAAAGAATCCAAAGCGCATTGCTCTGTTATCTGGCTGACACTGAGTAGTATAGGTAACTGGTTTGAAACTGACAGTCGAGGGGAAGAGAGGGTTAGACTTGATATAGCAGATGCCTTCCTGCACTGTACTGCATTGCCAATTGCTTCCATCTTTCTTCAATGGACCACTGACTCTGGCAAGTGCAAAATCCCAAAGAATACATCTACAATTATCTTGGTAGTAAAAAGGGGAAAAAAAACCTGTTAGTTGTCTAACATGTCTGGAAGGACTTCATTTCTCTCTGTGGTTACAGGGAGACCAAAGAAAGGTAGCTGAAGAGGTTATCAGCATGACAACAGGGTCCATTTTACAGTAAACCATTACACTAATAAGAGGAAGTGCCAGACTGTGCAGCAGCATTTGTGTTTCTGGAAGTACCAAGCAATAGCCGTGGCTCTGAAATTCATTGGAAGCCAGCTTTGTAGGACTATTTTCTGTTAATTCTATGGGATGAATTTATCAGAGCCTTGTTTCCTATGATTTCGGCAGATTATACAGAGGATCTGTTGCAGATGAAATGACTAGTATGCAGGTAAATGTGGATGCTAACATTTATTTGAGATTAATAAGGGCAATTGCATCTTGTTGATCCCATGGATCTTTCTGCTCATTTTGAGCCAGGACATGTACAGTATTTCCTGGTTCCTAGCAAAAGGACACACATAGAAAACCAAAATGGGGGTGGGTGGGTTTGGCTGGTAATTCTCCAGCACGGTGGGATCCAAGGAAGTTTTTTTAAGAGAAGACAGGTAACCACCTTTTTCAGATAGGCTTGGCACTACACCCTCACTCAAATTTGTATTAATAGTGCTCCATGCCCACTCAGTCAGTCCCTCCCCAGCAGCTCTTATCATTATTACATTATTGAAAATAGTTATGTCCTGCTTTTCAACAAACGTTTATAAAATGTTAACAGCCAAAATGAACAAGGGGTCAAGCGAGCATGTCACACTTCCAAGAATGCTGTCCACATCCCTCAGGCTGTGGAAGGTGAAAATAATCCATACAAACTGAACAAACTGTTGTGGAGGAGTCATCCATGGTACCTGTGGATGCCCAAACCATGGTGGATGTGAGCACCTAAGAAGGTCAAAGTCAATTTCTTCCTAAAGTGAAAATAGCCTTATTTCTCTCCTTACATCCAAATGTCCTTCTCTTCACCACCAATCATCTTCTGCACTGCCCTCAGAGTCCCCAAACTTTGCTCTTTATACTTTGATGTCCTCACTGCTCCTGAAACTGGTATTCAAAGGCATACTGCCTCTGAACCTGGAGGCAGACGTACCTACGTGCCTGGCGGGAGGTGGGCCGCCTGCGGAAATGCTGCCCCCCCCCCGCTGGAGGTGACGACGACACCACCACAGCGGCTCAAAACTTCCCAAGGCTCTGGGCGGGCGGTCCAAACAGCATGCACCTTTTTCACTGCCGCCCACCCACTCGCGTCTTTTCCGCCGCTGCCGTTGTCCATCCCCCTGCATGCCGCCCGGGGGCGGACCACCCCCCACCCCAGGTAGCCCGACGCCTCTGCCTGGAGGCAGCAGGCAGCCATCATGGCTAGTAGTCATTCATAGACTTGAATTTCCCTAATTCCCTTAAAATCAATTGCACATAATATAATATTTTACACGGTTTTCAATTTTTCCTTCTTCATATTTCCATTCTTTTCCTCTTGCTGCCCTTTTATCTGGACTTCACCATCTCCTGACATCCTCACCTTTCTCTCCATGCTTCTGTTTAAATAGTGTTTAAAAATGCGCCTCTTCTTCCAAGTCTTTGACCTTAATCTCCGCCTCTCTTTTTCCTTTCCCCTTCCTTATGGACTTGTCTTGTCTGTGGACAGGACCTGTTCTTTTAATCATTACATAGCCCCTAGATTTTGAGGTCCTTTATAAACAACGAATATTCTTATTAAGATAAAGACATACACATAATAAATGATCCTTTAGCTACAACTGCAGCAGCCAGAAGGACCTCATACTTATAACTACATACAAGAACTGATGGGTAGTTTTAAAAAGAAAGGCTGTACTGGAAGATTAATGTTTTAGAAAGCCATCTTCATGCTCTGAATATTTAACACACCTTGCACTATGCAGCTTTTATTGCATCAGGCAATGCCAGATTATATTCTATCATGTGGTTTCCATGACTAGCTGTACAGTGGCACATAATAATTCACAGCTGCATTATATGCACAAATTAGGACTTCATGAAGTCTTTCAAAAGGCAGATCTTAATTATGCTTACAAAATCGTCTTTCAAGGGAGAACACGGAAGCTCTCTGACTGCCAAACGGCTGCAAAATTCCAACTAAGGCGCAAATATGACCTTTTATTCCATTTTGTCTTCCTCTAAGCATTTTTAAAATCCAAGCTGAGTCTAATATACATATGTTAGAGTGCTGAATAAGCCAAGTAGCACATCTCTCTGTTTTAGAAGAAATATGCAACCCTCTCCCATAAAAATGAGGGATTTGGCCCACTTAAAGAAATCTTGGTAGATGCGTTTTAATCAATTGCTTAATTGATTGCATCTGCATAAATGTGCATATGAACAGAACAATACTGTTAAAGAATAAAACTCACACTTTGTTTTGAAGCTGATAAGCACATATGTCACAGCAAGTGGCTTGGGAAAAGCATTCCTACATACTTGGGAGAGAAGAGAGAATGCCTCTTCTAACATGGCACTTCCCACATACAGTTCTTGATCATATTTGTATTGACATAATTAACAATAATGCGAAAATACGGCACTTTTTTAGTCTGTTCAAAGGAGTTGTATCCTACATAGTGCATGCGCAATGGTTCAATTGTAAGCTATCTTCCCTTCCCCCTAGTGCTCCTTGACTCCCCCCCCCCCATGATCCTGAGATGGGATGCAGTACAGAGGGGGATACAGAGCAAGGGAGACATACAGCTTCTGGAAGCATAACTCATGAATGGTTTTTTCAAAGGGCTTGGGGAGCAGTTCTGGAGGTGGGGTGGGAGATAGCTTGTGCTCATGCTATCGTGCAAGTGCTACCTAGGATACAACCTGTAGTTTTTAACTAGTGTCAATTAATTGACTAAACATTTCAGGTTAAAGTACTGGCTTACAGCCTAATCCTGTGTAAGATATGGCGGTCGGCCTAAAGGGCCAGCCGCCGTATCCTATGAAGGTCAGGGCTTCCCCGGGCCAGCCCTGGTGCACCTCGAGGGAAGGGGGTGATTGTCCCCTTCCCCGGGTGTAAGCAGCAGGAGGCCCAATGGGCTTCCTCGAATGTACGCGAGCTCCAGAGCTCACATACATTCGTGCCAGCCGTGTAAGGCCGGGCCGGGCCTAGAGAGGGCATAAGATATGGTCCGCCGCCGATATCCCTGCCCTCTCCAGACCCTAGGGCAGCCAATGGCCGCCCTCCCTGCCCACCCGGTCCGCCTTCCCCTCGCCCCTGCCCTGAATGGGATAGGACTTACCTGCTCCAGTAGGAGCAGGGCCGGGCAGGAGCCCGGATAAGGGCCGTCGGCCGCTGCGCCATCAGTCCTTACTCACCGTGTGCCGTAAACACGCTTTACGGTGTGTTTACAACAACCTGCGCTGGGGGAGCATGCGCTCCCCCGGCGCTTCGCTATCCAGGACTGCCCTGTTAGAAGCTTATATTCAAACCTCAGACATGTTAGATTTCTGAAAGAAAAATAACTGAAGTTCCCATTAATGTTCCCTTGAAAACAAAGTGAGCCCATGGGGAATATAAAGATATAAATATTATATATTGGGGGGGGGGTTGAGAAAGAGAGGATGATAAGGAGCTTTTTTCCACAGCACACCACAGCAGAGGCAGTGGTGGCAGGTAACATCACAGGTAACATCACAGCAAATATGGCACGATCTAGCAAGAGCTGCGCTATGTGATACTGTTGATAGTGAAACTCATCATGAAGGTAGTTTACCGAGCCACCATCACACAGACACTATAGGAACTGAATTGGAATCACTAAAAATATGAACTGCTACACAAACAAGCTGAACATTAGGCTACAATCCTATAACACTTTCCTAGGAGTAAAACCCATTGAACACAATGGGGCTTACTTCTGAGTAGACATGCATCGGGTTATACTGTTAGATGACTATAATATACCATAGGATCACTGTCAAGTTCTGATTTGACGAGCTGACACCAAGCTTCCTGTTTCAGCATCAAATATTAGCCATTTTGCAATCACGCCATGAAAGATTGATGTGAATAAGTCTAATTGGAGTAACGACCTTACATTTGGACATTTCTTTTGCAGTAATCCCACTAATTTAGAGGATTTATTTAAAAAAATCCAATAAAAACATGGAATTCTGACATGGGCAGGTCTAATTGCACTAATAACGTCAATAGGGGATGTTTTTAGGTTAATCCCTTGCCTCTTGGTTGATCATCTGAGAAGGGTTAAATATTCTACTGATGAGGGCACTGTGTTTCAGCAATGTTAAAACATGGGGTGAGGGGGCAATAGGAATTTGACACTCACTCAGCAAAAAGGAAAACCCTGAAATATTTATAAAATGCTTGCTATTCCGTTCATTTATTCTTTTGGCATTGGAAGCCAAACTTTTCTTCCTGAACTTAGACTTACAATCCCTTATTGTCTTTATTGCAACCAGCTGCTTTTTCAATATTAGTATTGATTTCTTTTATATATACAGTCTGCTTTACTGTTCAGACTCTGACTTTAACCGCTGTGCTCATTTTGGGCCTGAGGCCCCTTACAAATCATTTTCACTGATATTCAATGAAATCTAAGCTTTTATTATTGTCTGTTGTAAGGAAAGAGGATTTCTGATCCTCTGTAAGCTTGTCTGGCCTTTCTAAACAGAGTAATGGTTTTCCAGAAGCAAAGAAATCTGTGTGTGTGTGTGTGTGTGTGTGTGTGTGTGAGAGAGAGAGAGAGAGAGAGAGAGAGAGAGAAATCTAAATATAGATTATCTAGAATGAACTGGTCTTTGAGCATTTTTTCTGTTTTAGTAGCTCTGGGTAAAATGATCATGCCTGAAGTGTTTTAGCACAGTTAAAATTATCAAAGTAATTTGATCCTTTAATAAGGTTAGTTTGTGGAAGTATCTGTACACATTGGCAGGGGGTAGCATCAGGGTTGGCCAGTCTCGAAGCCAGTCCCAGGGTCCCCATGCTTGGCAGGGAATGTGCTGGAGGGGGAGAGATAATACATTGGGGGACCCTTTGCCCCCAGGACCTCTGCAACGTTGTATCACACTGCATTTATTTTATTTATTTATTTTATTTATTTCTGTATTTATATACCACCTTTCTTATCCTCAGATTGCTCTTCAGATGTTATTCAAGGCGGTTTACATAGGCAGGCTTATCTAGATCCGATAAGGATCTTTACAATATTGTTCTGTATAGGTGTCCCCTGACATTTAAGTCCAGTCATGTCCGACTCTAGGGTGTGGTGCTCATCCCCATTTCAAAGCCGAAGAGCCAGCGTTGTCCGAAGACGCCTCCGTGGTCATGTGGCCGGCATGACTCTCCTTGCCGCAGCGCGTACCATGCAGCTGGAACACGGAGCGCTGTTTACCTACCCGCAAGCGGTACCTATTTATCTACTCGCATTAACATGCTTTGGAACTGCTAGGTTGGCAGGAGCTGGCCAAGCAACGAGAGCTCACCCCGTCATGGATTCGAACTGCCGACCTTTCGATCGACAGCTCATGGTTCAGCGGTTTAACCCACTGCGCCACCCGCTGGCCTTATTGTTCTGTATAGAACCCTACAATTCCAGCTGGTTTCCTCCATGGTGTAGTCATCTTCACTAGCTGCTGTTGGCGTACAGTATATGCATCTGTGTGGATAGAATATACCGAAAAAAAAATATCATTGCACGCTTTCCAGTTCCCTGAGCAGCAAGAAGTCCCAGGACAGCACTCCCCAGGTTTTAGGTTTCTTTGGATGAGAGTGAGAGAGTACTGGAGACTTGAGGTAGCTTTGTAGTATTTGCTTTATTTAGAATATACAAATGCACATAAACAGAGGCAAAGAGCATGTGTTCCTAAATCCACTTCCTCACATCAGAGCCTCAGAGAGTGAGTGCGAGAGAGATGGCCCTGCACCTCAAGGTGCCTTTACCTCACAGCTCGTGATTGCTCCTGCCCGCTCCAAACTGTTGTCACCTCCCCCCCCCAGTGCTGATGGCCCTCCTATTCAAAACAAACCAATCACCAACTATCCCCCAATGATTAATTCCCATGAAGGAAAGGAAAGATCTATTGACCACTAAGAGTCAGTTAACATTCTTTGGTCAGATTTCAACCCCTGCGGAGATCTGGCTGCAATAGGTTCTTTCACAGTAATCAGACAGCAGACCCATAACTAGAGGTGGGAGAAAATGGTTTCATTTTTTCACAGATTTCCATGTTTAAACAAAATGAAATGGCAGAAAGCGGTGTTACGTGTTTTTATTCCAAAATTTCACCATCGTTATCAATTGTAACCGCTTTAAATGTGTACTAAGTAGGTAGTAGGTGATATAGGTTGTATAGTGTCAGTAGATGAAGAATGACTCAAAATTACGGTACATGATTTTATTTTTCCCCCACCACAGGTTTTTTTTTTTTTAGCAGAAAGTGGTATTATGTGTTTTTATTTCATTATCACCATTTTCTCCTGCCCCTACCCATAACATTACATACAATGTGCGCTACTCACATCACATACACAGAATTGCCATGGGAAAATATCTGTGAGGTGCTAATAAGTTCCAAATGCAGAGATGTGTTTTGTTTTGTTTTAACTCTGTGTGTGTTTTAAAAACTGTGGATTCAATGGATTCTTCATCATTATTTATTTCTTAAAACATTTCTACCTTGTTTTTCTGGTGACATACTCAAGATTACTAACAACATAACAAACAGTGCAATCCTATACATGTCTACTCAGAAGTAAGTCCCATTATGTTTGGTCAGTAGAGTAGCTAGAGGGGGGGGTGTCGTGGTAAGTGCTGCACAGCAACAAACAAATGCCATGGAGATTAAAATGTTGGAGAACCAAACTTTATAGTTGGTGAATGTATTGATCATTTTTATTATGTGATAGATCCTCATCTCTCCTATTGCTTTCATTTCCCCTATTTAAAGTCATGCCTTGTCCCAAACTAGCAGTATCTGAGGCTACAATCCTTTATGAATTTAGTTAAGAACATGCTTAGGATAGTACTGAATGTATGTTTCTCCAGATAATTGCATTTCTATACAAATTGATTCCAACTTCACAAGATTAACAGCCATGTAGAAATATTTATGTTTACAAACGTCTACATAAGCCAGCCTAGTACATCAAGAGGCTAACATCTCTGCAATTCTGTTGCCTGATAACCGACGAGGTCCGCAGCGTGTGAACGAAACATTGTGTTTTTTAAACTGTTTCTTACATTGTAGACGTTTGTAAACATAAATATTTCTATATGGCTGTTAATCCTGTGAAGCTGGAATCAATTTGTATCGTTTCTGGCCATGAAAGCTACAGAATCTTACTAATTGTGTTTCTCTTCTGCAATCTACCTTGAAAGGGACCATGTGTTCTGACAGGCATTGGAGACAGATCTCAGGAACTTCTAGATTATTATTATTATTATTATTATTATTATTATTATTATTATTATTATTATTATTATTTACATAGACTGGGATGGGGGTTACAGCCATTTTTGTTTCTTTGTCCAAATATCCATCAGTGCAGAGTGAAATATGTCTCACAGCTTCCAGTGGCTAATCACATTAACAGCCTATCCTATCCCCCACCAGCCCATAGCATACAGTACCACTGACAAGCAAACGCACTGCATGCGATGGTGAGAGGCAACCAGATGACCTGAGAGAGGCCCCTTAGGCCACCAATTGGTCTCCTCAGACCTACACCAGCTATTTATCTGGAGTAAGTCCAAGGAGCCTCAGGGGACATGTCTGGCCAGGGAAGGGGGATAGAGTCTTGACATGCTCAACTGCCACTGAGATCCTCTCCCTCCCCCTCCCTATATAGCTGGCGGAAATCTGAGGAGACCTACCAGCCTCAGCCGCCGTTACACTCGGGGAAGGGGACAATTGTCCCCTTCCCCGAGTAGACTTTCCGCCGCGGGCTGCCTGCTGCAAGCGGCCTGCGGCAGAGCACTGGATCGGGTGGCCGGCCGATCTTTTAGTTGGATTGGGCTGCCCGTTCTGAGTAGACATGCATAAGCTTGTGCTGTATAAAACTTTACGCAATCCATCTTAAGACTGTCAGAAAGTGGTGGATACCTTTGTGCATTTCCATCATGTTCAAATTTGGCTCCCCCCAACCCCATTTTGTTTTGCTTAACATTCAGTCTGATCATGTATTCCGGAGAACTTAAAAGCCTACTCACTACTTTGTACTATTTTTATTGTTCCTAATAAAGCAACAATATCATATGTATGATTTTTGTCCATACAATAAAGTGTACACCAACCAAGCTAAATACTAATTATAACAATAATTTACCAGTTTCCAGTTAATTGGATGAAAGAACTACTTGCAGCTCTTTCCTGCCTATAAGTTATCAATCAGTTCCTAAAAGTCTAATTGAAATAATAAAGTATTTGGTAGTCTTCTGATTCTTGACCAGTGAGAACTAGAAATGACATCATGCTGTTAACAAAATGTGACTCTGTTATTCATCTACAGGTCTCATTAACCTCAACAAAACCTGAAAGCAGTTCTTGGCCAACTCTTTAACAACAGGGTTGAGTTTGCTACTTACCATTGCCCCAGGAAACATGATGAAATTCATTTTCCCACAGATGTCTGTAACAAAAGGACTATTGGCCAAAGAAAGCAAGAATTTTTATCAGAATTTCACGTTGATTAGGGTTAATGAGCTGAAACACCCATTAAGAATCCATCACCCTAGAGATCCATCTATCTGTTTCATCTTTAGGGATATGGGAATTGTGTACTCAACAATTTCAGTTTGTTCCAATTTCTCAAATACCATTGACCATCTTTAGACATACAAGTCAATAATAGCACATTATGGCTGTCAAGATGAAACACTGCAAGAGTTTAGGCCCTATCAGGAGATGCTGCTCACTTGATCAAGCCCATCACTTGCAGAGGAGCTAATACCTGCTGTCCCTTCCCTTCCACCCTGTGTGTTAACCCATATTCACTGGCCTCTGCATGTCCACACACAACAGAAGATGCAAATACTGCCCAGACCCGTAAAATAAGACATACCTAGGCAAACACTTTGTCAACAGCCATGGAAACATTTATGTGTTGAAGGGTGGGATCTAAATGCATCAAGTAATTTAATTGGGCCATATGGTTGCAATCCTATAAGTCACACGATTCTTTAATAAAATCTGGAAATCAGCCACGTGATTTAACTTATGGACACTGAATTTTACATGCATACGTTGCATTTGCACATTCCATTGCCACCCATTGTGGATGGCAGATGCAGAGATGGCACACTGGGTACAAAAAAAACAGCTTGCACTCCCTCCATTCCACATAGAGAGTTAGATTGGGGGATTGGTATCATCGGATCCAGTTCAAAGATGCAGACAGATTTAGATTTATGCGACATATATACCGGTAGTTCTCCTGATATAAAAAATGAAGTAAGACTGGAATTCTAAAGGAAGTGCTACACCATCCTCATAAGACCTCCTCAGACAAATATTGCATGGGTGCTATCCACGCAATGCTGAGGTGTCCAGGGTTCTCCCACTAAGCCTCAGCCTTGCTCTGACACACCTTCTAAGACACACCCTCTCACATCCATCAGTATTCCAGATCACAGAGAGGAGGCTTTCTGGGGACAGCCTTTGTCAATGCAAACAAATGCTATTTGGGGGGGGGGGGAGGCAGTATAGGAGTGGGGCTTAGCAGGCATGCTGAGCAAGCCTCCCCACCATCTTATGAACAGCCCCCACACAATGTTTGTCTGAAGAGGTCTGGATTGCCTCCATCACCCCAATCTTAAACTCACTTATTCAATAATAAAGCTCCAAGCCCATTTTTACTTAGCCTGTGGCAGCTCCTTGCTCATGGTCAGTGCATTGCTTATATGAGGACACACACCAAATGGCAGTTTGTACTTGTGGAAAATGTTCACCAGAAACACAGAGATACAGCTGGTTAAGAAAGAAAGTGGCTGCCACAGCAATACAATGATGCACACCAAGCATAATTTTCCATTGAAATCAATGGGACTCATTACTAGATATTGCCATAATCTGAAGCTCCATGGAATTCTGACATGGAAAGCTTCCTTCAATCAGAGGTTACTCCATTCACTTCAACATCAAGGGGAGGTTCATGCTTGCAATGAGATTCGGCATGCAGAGCAGTAGCATTCCCTGCTTCTACTACACTGATCTATATGCGCACTGATGGTGCACTGCATAAACTAAACTGAACACTGGTTTGAGATCAGAATCTACATTTGTTTCATTTTATTCATTCTTCATGAAAGGTTATTCAATTTTCAGAAATAAAAGCTTATTCCAGGAAAAAAAAAATCAGTTGCCTCCAGATTGTTGAGGAAAGAAGACATTTTGTGAAAACATTGTCCTGTCATTAAAAGCAGCAACTGGTACGATCATGCATTCAAGTCATATAGTCACCCTGCACTTCTGCGGTCTGGAGCTACTCCCGGAAACAGGAGCTTGCTCCTTAAACGGAAGGAGTGTTCTACTCATGTTCCACCCCATGCATGAGAGGAGCAGTCTTTCTGTTCAGGTAACAAGCTTCTGACTGTGGAAACACTCGTCAGGATGCTTCCCATGGTTTCTAATATCTTCCCTAATGAACACAGTGTTTCAATTAGTTCGGCTTGCCGAGGCACTGAATTAGAATGATTTCTTCTTTTCTTTCTGGGAGATTTCATTGTTTTTCCCCCATTTCATCAGTGATCTTAAGCAGCAATAGAACATGCTTCCAAAGAAGTGGATTAAGATCAGTGTGCTATTTCATTCATACAAGGCTGCCCGCAGATTTCCAGGGTCCTTGGCAAGCCACCTTTCCAACCTGGAAAGGTCCTAAGAAAATCACTTCCACATGAAGGCTGTGGGCACAGAGGTGGTTTCATGAATCAGCAGTCGGAGCTTCTGTGGAGCTTCAGCTGTTGTCCAACTAGGCCACCCTCTCATAGCAGCTCTGCAGGCATGTAGGGGACGTAGTAGAGAGTCGTAGAGGTGTTCTGGTTTCAAGTACATTCTTACAATAACTCGTACAATACAATAATCCTGATCATTATTCTTCATATATTGTAGAGGAAGGCTGGGAAACTGTGACTTGCCGAAGGTCACTTACAGGCCATTTACAGCCTGATCCTATTCGGGGCTTATGCTGACAGATCTCCCGGGCCAGCCTTACATGGCCTCCCTGGTTGTGCACCAGCTGGTGCACATCCGAGGAGGTCCATTGGGCCTCCAGTGCTTACACTGGGGGAAGGGGATGAATGTCCCCATTCCCCAAGGTGAGTCCCAGCCGCACCAGCCATTTCAGCCGGCTGCTGCATCTTGGGCAAGATCGGGTTTGAGATGGTAATCTGATCCGCTATGATGGTAATCATACTAGCAGATTTATCCACATTTATACAAGGCAGTCAGACATACTATGTGGATTTGCTCCCAGGTGCTGTCTCTCTCCCCGGTGCTGTCTCTCTCATTCTCTGACTTGTAAGTAGATGCCAGCAGCATTAATCCTTTCTACACTATCACTTATAACATGGAAGTCCCTGGCAGAAACTTTCAAAACTTGGATTTGAACTAGGGTTGTCAACTTTCCAGGATTGGCCTGGAGTCTTCAGGAATCAGTACCAACCTCCGGGTGCCTACTCAGCGGCATCGCCAGAGTGGGTGCAGAGCCCTAAGTCACAAGGGATGCTGCAATGCGCTGTGTAAGCATCCGGAGCCATTCGGGGCAGATGATGGCAACGTGCAGGAGAATCCTTGAGCTCCTGCGCATTGCTGTTGCCTGCCCTGAATGGCTCCAATGGTGAGTGGGAGGGGCCGCTTACACAGCGCAATGCAGCGTCACTTGCCACTTACTACTCTGTACCTCCTCTGGTGATGCCATTGCGCCTACTGAAAGCAATCTTGGAGGTTTTAAGAGAGCTGCTTTGCTTAATGACATTATGTCATGTTAATGAACAAAACACACACCTTTGCAGGAATAGCTTCAGTCAGAGCTGGCAACTCTTAATTTGAACCCAAGTTCAATTATGGATTTGTTAGATGATCTTTGGCAAGTCACTCCCTGTCAGTGTCCTATTTGAAATAGTTGTGGCATACCCTTTGGGACTGATGAGAAAAGAGATGAGGTTTGTAAATCAATCTGCATAGTAAAACTACTGAAGAAAACAGTGACTGGCTTGTTATCACCATTTGCAGTTTGAATAAATTAGGACTAATGAATTGGATCATTGTCATGAACGACAAACACCCTTCCCCATCTTTCTTTATGTTGAAATCTCTCTATTTTTTCTTCTTCTTCTTTTGGTGTAACAGCTTCTCTTTGAACACTATACAATTCTAGCTATTTGGGAATTAAATCTAAGGGTAATCTCTGGACGCTCCAAATACAGTGTTCACTTTTCTTGTGCCATTTCCTGACACTTTCCATCACCAAGGCAATTTCCCACAAAGACAAGTAAACATTTGTGTTTCAGTTGCACGGACTTTTGACTTCTCTAGCTATAATATCTAATCATAGTGTATCAAAAAATAAAGGTCAGAAGCATCCTCAAAGCGGATATTTCTGAGGTGATGTCATAAAGAGGGACCTTGATGATGTCACTCACAAGACCGCCAATCCTTGAAAAATCAGTGGACCCAGAAGTAAAGGTGTGAGCACAAACAGCCCATCCCAAGAGCTGACTGAAGCAGCAGGGATGGTCCCCATTCATCTGCCCACTCACCCGCACTGCTCTTCCTCCTTCCATTCCCTGGAATGGAATAGGAAGAGGGGAATAGAGCATTTAGGCTTCAATTCTATACACAAGTCTTACCTGGGAGTAAGTCTTATTGAATTCAGTGGAACTTACTTCTGAGTAAACATGCATTGACTTGTAAAGGTAAAGGTAAAGGTATCCCTTGACAACTAAGTCCAGTCGTGTCCGACTCTAGGGAGCGGTGCTCATCTCCGTTTCAAAGCCGAAGAGCCAGCACTGTCCGAAGACATTTCCATGGTCATGTGGCCGGCATGACTCAACACCGAGGCGCATGGAACACTGTTACCGTCCCGCTGACGCGGTACCTATTAATCTACTTGCAATTTCTTGCTTTTGAACTGCTAGGTTGGCAGGAGCCGTCGCACGGATTCAAACTGCCGACCTTTTGATCGACAGCTCATGGTTCAGCGGTTTAACCCACTGCGCCACCCGCTGGCTCGCATCGACTTGTACTATTAATCAATTACCGTATTTCTTTGAGTCTAAGGCGCCATCGATTCTAAGGCGCACCTTTACTTTCAGTACCACCAGCAGGGGGAAAAAAATCCATCGATTGTAAGACTCACCTCCCTTCATTGAATCTACCCGCTCAGCACCAACTCTCCCCAGCATGTCTCCTGCAGCTGAGGATGACTGAGTGCACTGCCTTTGCATAGCATTTCTGGCCCCGCCAGAAAGTGCCATTTCCTTCATTACCTGGGCTTGGGGGAGCTTCAGGGAGGCCTGCGCAACCCTCTGCAGGCCTCCCTGATCTTCAGTTAGGCGAAAAACAGCGATTTTTGGCCATTTCTGGTTTTTGCGAAAACCGGAAATGGCTGAAAATCACCGTTTTTGGCCGAACTGAAGATCAGGGAGGCCTGCAGAGGGTCGCGCAGGTCTCCCTGAAGCTCCCCCAAGCCCCAGTAAGTAAGAAGATAGCATTTTGGGGTGCTTTTTGGAGACCTTCGATTCTAAGACGCACCCCATTTTTTGAAATGCTTAATTGGGAAAAAACATGCGTCTTAGAATTGAAGAAATACAGTAAATTTGGATGCATTTATACAGTATATTGTAAAACATCAATGTGCTTTTTTGAGCGTCATGAAAGCGGGCAGTTTTCCTTTCTTGTGACAGGACAGAGGCACTGAATCTGTGGGCTGGTTCACAGTGTCATCCAATTGGAGCCCCAGTACATGTGGTGGAGAAGCAACGCACATAGATGCATGCCATTCACACACAAGAGGATGTGAGGATCTATATACTATATGCAGAAATTCAGTGGCAACAGGGGTCAGTCAGGGGTCAACTGGCTGAGGGTCCAAGTCCATCACTCACCTATCTGGACTGATCCCTGACCTCTCACTGCCAGTAACAGTGGTAACACCCAATGTGCCATCAATGGGCAGCATAGTGGGTTCAGTGCAGGGCTCTGTCTAGCGCCCCCAGCAGGAACACGGCACTGGCTGGCACATTCCTCTCTCTTTTCAAATAGGAAGAGGGTTAATGTAAATTGGACCTATAGATGTACAACTAGGAGCCAGGATGGTGTAGTGGTTTGGGAGTCAGACTTAGACCTGGAAGACCCAGGTTCAAATCCCCGCTCAGCCACGAAGCTTCCTGGGTGACCTTGGGCCAGTCACTATCTCTCAGCCCCACCTACCTCACAGGGGTGTTGTGAGGACAAAAAGGAGGGGAGGAAATATGTACACCACTCTGAGCTCCTTGGAGGAAGGGCAGTATAAAAATGTGAAAAATAAACAAACTGTAATCACAGTGATCACGCAATGAATGCATTACATTGTATATAGTACTCTGTGGAGTGTACATACATACATCTTCTTCATGAGCTCCCCAGTGAGTCTGTGTGTGGCTGTGTGAGTACCCAAAGTTCTGCTACCTTTGTGTATTGTAAACTCTCTTGAGTTGAGGGGAAAAATTGACTGGAACTTGCTGACTGATTAGTAATATAAAAGATAAATGGTGAGGTTTCCAATAAACATGGTTCTGACCATCAGTTTATTCATCAAAATTGGCTGAGGGAAGAGGGAGGTGAACGTATACCTGCCAATTCACACTCTTCCACTCAGACAAGAACATGCTACATTTTTTGTTTAGTGCCCTGATTTAGGAAGGCAGCAGAGAAGAACATAAAAATGTTTTCTCTTAATTAGCTTTGTGTAGAATTAACTAAACTTTGCTTGATTCGTCTGTTGTGAATAACGAATGGATAAATTAATCTAGAGGCAATTTGTACCAAGAGTTTAACCCAGTCACACTATATACTGTGAATGCTAGAAAAGAATTTTGGATAGAACTAGCCATGCTGAAAAAATATTTTACGCACACACCCCAAATATTGAAATGTTACCACTTAAAAATAACTAATTAATTTTATCAAGCATTCAAACTCTTCAAGAAATCATGAAAAATTGGATTTTTAAAAGCCCTTAATGTTGACTAATCTGACTTCATTTTTCTCACTGACAATTGTCCACTTATGTAAATCTCAGACAAAAGGAATCAAGATGAAGCAAATGGAACATTAAGCTTGACCAACATAGCAGAATTGATAAACTAATTATCACATTGCAAGTACAATTAACCCAAATTTCACCCCAGTGGTGTTGTGGCAGTCTGGATTATCCTTTTAATTACCTGCCTTTCATATAGATCATCCTCTGTGGCACTGGGGAGGAAAGGTAGTGAAATAAGAAAACAAAGATCAAATCACTGCAGTCTTCTTTACATACAATAGCCAATTAATTTTATAGAAACAGTGAAGTCACAGTTTTCTGACCCCATTAAAGTCAGTGGGGTGCAATCAATCTCCCATCAAAATTCATAACAAATATCCCATGGAGTCTGAATTGGATTGCAACCTATATTTTTAGTACTTATTCATACTTATGGATTTTTCTAGTTCTTTCAAATTTTATTTATTCTGTCTATTAAATGCTTACTGGTAGTGCTACTCATGTTCTCAAGGCACTAAAGCCCAGATCATATACTCAAAGGCTGGTGCTCTGATCAGAATGTTCAAGAGATGTCAGATTTTTACCCTTTTCATTACACACCCAATCTCATGTGCAAGGCACACACTCCAGGTAGAGGTGTGTATGTATATCCTGGTTTGTGAGATCTCTCCTGATTCATGGGAACTTTTGCCCTTAAAGGAGGGTCCTTTTTGGGGGGGGGGGAAATATTCCATTAATCAGGAAATTTTGCTTCCATGTGGAGCAGTTTTCTCACATGGGACATTTTTTGCATAGTCGAGAAGGTAGAGCACATCTCTCCTCCATCACACAATTCAGAACCCTGTCTGATGAATGTATGAACTGGGATTGCGACTTTATAGTTCCTATCCATGTGTGATTAATCATATTAAAAATCTCCAGTCTCCAGGAAGCAACTGGATTAATGATTCTGAAACATAAAGATAGCAATGACAACCAATCTGTAAAGCAACAGTCATGCTTTAAAAAAGAAGAACAGGTATTCAGAAAATTAGGCATTTCTCCCCAGTATATAGCAAGGTTGGTATGGCTGACATAAAATATGAGCTTGCATAGATGCATGTCATATAAAATGAACAGCACCTGGGACAGGAAAGCTACAAAATCACTATTTTGAGGGAGAAACTACCCAAAAGGAAAATACAACTTTTTATACTGTATTTTTTTGCAACCGTGTTTCATATAATCACAGCTGGAGCTGCTATCAACACAGGGCTGAGTTTGCCATCTCCATGCATACATCACCTTGGCATTTCCGCCATATGTGATTTCTAATGTACAAAAGGTTCAGTCTCCAGAAGCAAAACAAGGTGAGGTGTAACACAGGCACTAAAAATAGCACTGGATGTTTTTGTCTTCCTTGAATGTTCAATTTCTAGCAAGCAGCAATCTGCACGTTGTGTCACCAGCTAAGTCAAACTTTATGGTTAGTGGGCCAAGAGGCAGAAAATGACTTTCTTGGGTCACTTTGTTTTTTAACAAATTGAGTTGAAAGTTTACGGGTTCATTTTCATGAGCGCGCTCCGAGTCTAAAATAAACATGCATTCCTTCTGTTCCTGCAGCAATCTTTAGAAGGAAATAAGGTCATTTCCATTGTCGTCTGCTAATTTCATGTAAATACTCACTGACGTCTTGAATCATCTTTGATTTTTTTTTGTTAATGTCTTTTTTTTAATCGACTGCTCCATGTGAATTTGCAAACAATTCAACTGATGGGCATCTTACTGTGGATGATGATATCCTGCGCCCTGTTGCACTGCAGAAGTCTGCAGCTGTCAAAAGCTTAATTATGTATGAATGCAAAGCCCAGATGCTTGGCCAACAGAATACAGTTTCAGAATATTGTTTTTGTTTGAATTATAATCAAGCAGATTTATAATTCCCAACCCACACTGTCTCTTCTGTGCGTTTCTCCCTTTTCTAAGTGCTTTTGTTTGAATGGAATTCTGAAAGAACTATTTAAAGAAAAACAACATCATGAACTGTACACAAGTAAACGTTTCTGTCTTACAGTTTGTTTAACATTCACTAACATCCACTAAAACTGAGTAGTGGGAGAATTACAACAGACAAAAGAAAATATTGCTTTACCCAGCATGTAATTAATCAATGGAACTCCTTGCCACAGGATGTGATGATTGCACCTGACCTGGATGCCTTTAAAAGGGGGAGGTTTGTGGAGGAAACGTCCATCACAGGTTACAAGCAATGATGACTACATGCAACCTCCTGGTTTCAGTAGTAGGCTATCCTATCTCTGAACGCCAGGTGCAAGGATACAGGTATCTTGTTGTCGTGTGTGCTCCCTGAGGCATCTGGTGGGCCACTGTGAGATACAGGAAACTGGATTAGATGGGCTCTTGGCCTCATCCAGCAGAACTCTTCTTATGTTCTTAACAATACCAAAAACAAAAGGTGGGTTTCTTTTTCTAAATTAAGCTGCAGAAAGAAAGCTTGGGAGAAAATTAAGCATGGACTGTGAGCTCTGATACTGAAAATAAAGTCCTGGACTGAGCAGCATGTGCTCAGAATCACATGTAGTTCTGAACAGCAATAATGCAGCAGTACACGGATGAAGACTGTGCAAAAGGCAGAAGGGGAGCAGCAACCAAAATATACTCTGGGAAATCGGTGGTTTAACACTTTCTGATTGGTGGTTTAACATATTTATATCCTGCCCTTTCCTCCCATAACATGGGATGCCCAAAGCAGCTACTGTAAAAACAAAAGTTAAAATAAAAAAACCCACAAAAATCATAACAACTAAAAGCAGCAGCAGAACAATCAATAATAATCAAAGCAGTTAAAAACAATAACAGAGCAATAAGCGCAATGAATGACAACAACAAATGATAAAAAACATAGCAACCCAATGAACTGGGATAAAAACAGCCCAAAAGGCCAGGGGCAATGCCAGATGGAAGAGGAGCAGTTTAACTGGAAGGTTAACATAACAGGGAGAGTGCTGATCTTAACTTAAAAAAGAAGCAGCTCCAAAGTTGCTGCCTTTTCGTGTTTGAATTTCCCCATTGTTTAAGATCTAGAGATCATGAAGCCTTCGTTCTCGAGGAGATGCCGGAAGGAGGAGGTCTTTTCCTGTTACTGCTCCCAAGTCTCCCTGCTGAGGTAAGTATCTGTGACCCTCCCTTAGTTCTGCTTGGGGGGGAAAAAAGGTTATTAATCTACTTACTTACTACAACATGCAGCACTTTATGGCTGCAATCCTTTACACACCAACCTGGGAGTAGGTCTCACTGAACGCAATGGAGCTTTCTTCTCAGTAGACATTCATCGGATGGATTACACTGTAAGTACCCTACACACACACACAGAGAGAGAGAGAGAGAGAGAGAGAGAGAAGCTGTTTCCTGTTGTGGTATCTCACATAGCTTCACTATCTCACAATCCCTGGGGTAGGGATATCCACATGAATTTTTTTTTCCACCCACTCATTATTCTCCTTGCATTTCTTTTTCTTTGGGATGGTTTTAGTTGCTGCCTCCTGTACAATGTTATGAACCTCCGTCCATAGTTCTTCAGGCTCTGTCTACCAGGTCTAATGCCCTAAATCTATTCTTCACCTCCACTGTATACTCATAAGGGATATGACTTAGGTCATATCTGACTGGTCTAGTGGTGTTCCCTACATTCTTCAATTTAAGCCTGAATTTTGCAATAAGAAGTTCATGATCTGAGCCACAGTCAGCTCCAGGACTTGTTTTTACTGACTGTATAGAGCTTCTCCATCTTTGGCTGCAAAGCACATAATCTATCTGGTTTCCGTATTGACCATCTGGTGATGTCCATGTGTAGAGTCGCCTCTTGTGTTGTTGGAAAAGAGTGTTTGCTATGACTAGCGTGTTCTCTTGACAGAACTCCGTTAGCCTTTGCCCTGCTTCATTTTACGCTCCAAGGCCAAACTTGCCTGTTCCATTTATTTCTTGATTTCCTACTTTAGCATTCCAGTCTCCTATGATGTAAAGGACATCTTTTTGGGATGCTAGTTCTAGAAGGTGTTGTAGGTCAAACAAACAAATTTGGAAAACTCAGCAGTGGCCAAAGGATTGGAAAAGGTCAGTTAACGTTCCAATTCCAAAGAAGGGCAATGCCAAAGAGTGTTCAAACTACCGCACAATTGCACTCATTTCACATGCTAGCAAGGTTATGCTCAAAATCCTACAAGCTAGGCTTCAGCAGTACATGAACCGAGAACTACCGGAAGTATAAGCTGGGTTTCGCAGAGGAACTAGAGATTGGATTGCCAACATGCGCTGGATCATGGAGAAAGCACGAGAGTTCCAAAAAAAAATACCTACTTCTGCTTCATTGACTACGCAAAAGCCTTTGATTGTGTGGATCACAACAAACTGTGGCAAATTCTTAAAGAGATGGGGGTACCAGACCACCTTACCTGTCTCCTGAGAAACCTGTATGCGGGTCAAGAAGCAACAGTTCAAACTGGCCATGGAACAACCGATTAGTTCAAAATTGGGAAGGGAGTACGGCAAGGCTGTATATTGTCACCCTGCTTATTTAACTTATGTGCAGAGTACATTATGAGAAATGCAGGGCTGAATGAATCGTAAGCTGGAATCAAGATTGCCAGGAGAAATATCAACAACCTCAGATATGCAGATGATACCACCCTAATGGCAGAAAGTGAAGAAGAACTAAAGAGGAGAGTGCAAATGTTGGCTTGAAACTCAACATTAATAAAACTAAGATCATGGCATCTGGTCCCATTAATTCCTGGCAAATAGAAGGGGCAGAAATGGAAGCAGTAACAGATTTTACTTTTTTGGGTTCCAAGATCACTGCAGACGGAGACAGCAGCCAGTGGCGTCGTTGGAGCGTGGCGGGGGGGCGGACCGCCAGGGGGTGACGCGTGCCAAAGAGGTGACGCACGTCACCGTCCCGACTCCGGAGGCTCCGAGGTTGGCTCCCCGGTCTCGGAGTCAGCCTCGAAGTGTCCGGCCCCGCAAATGGGCAGCCCTTTGCCCTCAGAAAATGTACTGCGCATGCGCGAAAAACGTAAAACTTTACGTTTTGAAATATCAGAAGGCCCTGGAGCGCCGGCGGGGCCGGACGCTCCGAGGCCGGCTCCCTGGCCTCGAGTGCGGGTGAAGTGTTGTTGGGGGGTCACCCTAGGGCAGGGGGGTGATGCCCCCCCTGCTCTAGGGTGGCGCGCATCTAGTGACACTAATGACAGCAGCCATGAAATTAAAAGACGCTTACTCCTTGGAAGGAAAGCTATGGCAAACTTAAACAGCATAAAAAAAGCAGAGATATCACCATGCCAACAAACGTTCGTATAGTCAGGGCGATGGTGTTCCCAGTAGCAATGTATGGTTGCGAAAGTTGGACCATAAGGAAGGCTGAGCACGGAAGAATAGATGCTTTCGAACTGTGGTGCTGGAGAAGACTCCTGAGAGTCCCTTGGCCTGCTAGGAGATCAAATCAGTCAATCCTAAATGAAATCATCCCTGATTGTTCCCTGGAAGGACAGGTACTGAGGCTGAAGCTCAAATATTTTGGCCACCTAATGCGAAGAGAGGACTCTCTGGAGAAGACTCTGATGCTGGGAAAGATTGAAGGCAAAAGATGCGATGGTTAGACAGCATCACCGATGCAACGAACATGAAAATGAGCAAACTCAGGAAGATAGTGGAGGACAGGAAGGCAGGACAGGAAGGACAGGACAGGAAGGCCTGGCGGGATATGGTTCATGGGCTCACGACTTAACGACTGAACAACAACATTATTCTCCAGCTCTAGCAGTCTGGTGATCAGTTGGGCAAACAATGCCATGAGCCCCATCCATTTAGTTGCATTACTCACACACCTACTCACACAACCATGTGGGTTAGTGGGGGGGAAGAGGGGGTTGTAACTCCCACATAGATGATGGTGTATGTGAAAGTATATGCAACTGTTGTTTTGCTGGTGTTTTTTTTTTTTTTTAAATGTTTTTCTGTTTGTTTATTTTGATTTATGTGCCTGTTATGGATCAGGCATGCAGGGACTTCAGGCTTGAGGAATCTAGCTTGATTTGGTAATATTCCAATGTCTGCCAACCACAACCAGGTGGAAAATGGTGACTCGTGAACAGACATACACTTAGAATTAAGGGACAAAGTGTCTCTGAGCACATGCAATTTATTTTCTGTACCAGAGCAAACAGTACAGTCCTGGTTTTCTTTCATGCTTTCTTTGTTTCAGCAACATAATTTAGGGGAAAAAATACCTTTTCCATTTTGTTAAACAATTGTAAGTCAGAAATCTTTGTCATGTTACATGTACTACAACTCATCCAGATTAATGATCTGCCTTCGGCTTGTAATGTTGGATACTTTAGTCCTTGGGTCATTCTGAGTTTCATTATGTGTTTTATTGGTTGTACTGTATTTCTGGTGCTTGTAAGTCATGTTGATAAAACTGGATGAGGTAGAATACAAATTTATAAATACACAAATGTCTGACAAAAACTTGCATTCCTTTAAATAAACTAATGTACATCGCTAATGAAGAATACTTACTAGTGAAAATTATATGAACCATTGTGATTGGAAATCTGAAATATATATATATATATATATATAAGTAACATATTATAACTAACTATAATATTATAACTGACTTAAACGTTCTCTATATTTACTAACTTTGTGTTTCACATTTGTTCAGGGTGTTCAGTTTGTTGCTATTACCTTTGACATTACTTGCTCTTCTGAAGATATTTGGAAGAACAATAAACAGATATATCCCTTTATATTCATAAGCTGAAGTTATAGTTTTGGACACTTTTAGTTGGATTTTAACAATAATTTTCCTCAGGATCACCCCATTTCAGTCATGTCTTTGTGGACAGAAAGGATCCATTGTCCAGGGAAGCATCAGTCCCTTGGTTCCCTACCATCTGCGCACTGTCATTACGGCAAAATAAAACATATCTTCCTTCATTCTTCCAATATGCTGCACACATTTTTTATCTCCTACCCAGAAGTGTGTGGGAAAATGTCAACTATGATGCCACCTTTCATGGACATAATTTATCCAGAAGCAAGGCGCAATGATAATATGAGATATTAAAATAATAAAAATTGATAAGTGAACATAGCTGTAAATTCAAAGGGAGAAAGATCCAATCTTTTTTTCCCCACAGGGTTATTTTTTTTTGGGGGGGGGGATTATAGCACAACACAACAACCTGGCTTCTGATAAGTGCTTCTTTATACCTGCAGGTATTTCTAAATATGCACTTTAATGGAGCATAAAAAAATCCATTTTGTGTTTCTAATGTATTCCCTGCTGGCTCTGACACACACCGTTCAGCATTTTGTCTTACAGGGGACTTGGGGGTAACAAAAAGGAAAGGGGAATTTCATGCACAATAGATAAGTGCTATTTCCCCCCCCCACACACACACTGGCTGATGGCGAGATAATTGGGTGAGTTGAGGGCAACTTTTCGCCCTCTTGAAATTTGAGGCCCGGCCGAGTGAGATGAAGCCTTTGTATTTTCTCCTTAAAAAGAGCTGCAATATATTCACACATCGGTGTCAGCTACCACTAAAGAAAGCCAACACAGCTAATGTTATGCTTGTCAAACACAAACAAATTTGTTTTCAGGAGAGGACAAGTACAAAGCTTCTCGTCTGCCGAACCGAGCATATTAAGTATGACCCCTTCTGGGGGCGCCTGTACACTTGTACAAGAAAGCGCCGGAGATATATAATTAATATTAGCTAACACGCAGTAAGGTTAATTGTTGCTTCTCTGAACATTTAATCTGTACGCAGTTGATAAATCCCACAATGAATCAAAAGTGGCTCATATTTAGGTCACATAATGTCATTGCCTTTTTATTATTATTATTTAAATCATGAAAACTCAAGAGTATTTCTGAACTAGAACTCAGAGATTCAGTAGCAATAGGCTGTCTTCTGGTGTTTAAAAAAAGAAAAAGTTTCCACAGTATATCCCCAGGGGCAAGTTAATCAAAGCGTTTTAATGTATTCAGTCTGATCTCTGACAGGCTTTGTTCCAGAGATGGCATTTGCAGGATAAGACTGCAAGTTATCAATAAGACACAATAATTGCTGGGAGTGATTGAGATTCGTACCTCAGGCTTCAATACTGTTCCATTCTTTTTATTATCAGGTAACACCAGAGATGTATTGCAATAGGCAGTCAAGAGATGAGTTGGATTTTTGATCTCAAAACACATATTGAAGGACAGTTAGAAAAACAAGATCTGCATTCATTTTTTTTAATCTTGTATCATTTGTTCCAAGGCTCCTTCCCTTCCTCTTTATTTTATATTCAGTTGTTGGAATTTGTTCAACCTCCTTCATATACAATAATCAATCCCTTATAAGAGGAAAAAACGCATTCAGGATTTCACTAAAGCTTACGGATGTACAGAGGGATTTTTTTGTTTAACATATGAATAGACTTTTGGAAATGATCTAGGGATAACACATACCACCTACATGGATACGTAGTTTTATATCTGTTTAGGAAATAACTGTTAAAATGAAATCATCTTGGTGTTAGTTGAAGATACGGTATATTGAAAACCTAACTGTTTTTCATATTAAGAGGTCATAATCTATCCTTTGAATTGTCATAGCCTTTCTCATAGTAAAGGATTAGAAAGTCACATGGGATTATGATGACCTCTTCATATGAACAAACATATATATTGCAGGACAGGGAGTAGAAATAGGCATCTGGTGTGCATCTTGAGGTAAGCAATAGGGGGAACCAGACGTGGTTTGGCTTGGGCACCCTTTCTGGTGACCTCTTGGGCTTGGCTTGTAAAGTCAACCTCAAAGCCTGTCTGACTTGGGGAGGCAGCACAACTCAGCTTCCTTAGGAGTTGACGTAGAAAAGTTTGGATCGGTACCAACTGATCCACAGCTTTGCGTCATGATGGGAATGCTCAAAGGGGGAATAAACAGTCGCATGCTGTCTCTTTCAGTGTCACCTACATTACAGAGGAAAGGCCATGTCTAGAGATCGACCCACTACAGGGTTTACACAGCCTGTTGATTGGCATTGATTTCAATAAATGTGGCCCAGTTTGAACCCAGGCTTTGCCTCATGTCTTATTGGGGGATACGCAGGCAATAAAGCAGCTGCCTTGAATGTGTGAACTGGTATGACGATGTAGACAAGGCAAAGAGAAGAACACAATAGGCTATTTGAGTTGATGTTTTATTTTGGTGTGGGTGAAAAAAAAGTATTTTTCTAGGAGCCTGCTTCGTTCGTTTCCTGCACATTTGGCCTTGTACTAATGCCCCAAACTGATAGCTGAAGAAGCTACCATGCAAAAGTGTCCTATATCTCATTTCTTGTACGGGCAAAGTAGTGATAAGTGGCACATTCTTAGTCACAGCGGTGTCATAAGTTTTCCAGATGGGGAGCATGACAGAAATACAAACACTGTATTGTAGTTAGTGTCAGGAGGGTTGATGGTGCAGCCTAAAAAGATGAACGAAAATGTTTGTAGTAAATATTACAGGTTGACATGAATTACACGTACACATTTTTTTAACGGTCAGGTGGGAATTCTTTCTCCAAGACTGCTGGCATTCAGTCACAACCCGTTTTTCTGCCCTTGGCAATAGGCAAAGTCAAGCATGATCAACAGTGGCAGAAGGTGAAGAGCAAGCTGTATGCATCACTGCCAGATATCATGACTGAGTGTGATGGGCCCAGGAGTGGCAAGCGGACTGGAATATTTAGGTGGGATCCTGTCCTGAAGGTAAATGTTATGGCCATTGAGAGAGTGATGCAGAAGCCAGAGATGGGCCTAGTCCTGAGAAGAGAGGAAAGAAGGTCCTGTTCCCCCCCTCCCCAAGGGTCCACTCTACCATAGAAAGCAAATAATACGGAGTCAAGTACAATTCCCTAGGGCTACAAGAAAGTGAATCAACGTACTAATGCAGAAGCCATAGGCTGTGGTATAAACATCTAATGTGCATGACATCCATGTAGAGTGATTGAAAGTGGCCATTGCATGTCTGCGGATTAACTTGCAGCTCTGCAAGTCATCAGACTCCCAAGTACAGGGTGAGCCAAGATGCAAGTGGTAAGATGCAGAGTAAAACTGCAGGAGGGAAACACAGAGAAGCAGAAGGTACCTGTAATAACTCATTATGATGCTGGACACTATCCAAGTGTAGCTAGGCAATCAAATCCAGCTGGTTCATCAAATCAGTGCTGGTCTCCAGTGGGGTGCAAGCATTATGACCCAAAAGTCCGTCTCCAGCTCAGATTTTATCCTGAACCAGAGAGGAGCGTTTGCTACTTCCCTATCTCCCGCCCATTAATCCACCCATCCACTCATTTTGTTTCCCTCCTCTCCCTGAAACTTGGCATGAGATGTTTGCTATTTGCCAAATGCAAGGGGAACTGGGAATTGTAGTTTTTCCGGTACTACTGGCATGGGATTTTAATCAAAGCTGGGGAGAATTTTAAGCATTGATTCCCTTCCTTCCTGCCTCCCTCAACCACTCATTCCTCCATTCATCCTCCATGCCTCCAAGCCCCTTCCTACCCATTACCTTTCTTGTTTCTCTGGAAATGACAACAGGTGAAAGGCTGGTATCTGTCTTTCTCCTGACCTTCCTGATGCCTGGCATGCTGTGATGGCTACATGTCAGAAGCAATTTCCAGAGGCTAGCACTGCAAATTGTAGTATGGGGCAGCAGTAGCACTAGAAAAACTACAATGCTCAGCATGCTTTTCATCTTGGCACACAGTCATCAAGGCATGCCAGGCACCAGTGAAAACAGGGAGAAGAAACAGCCTTCCATTGATGTCATTGCCAGACCAACAAGAGATTAAGGGGGGGGGCATGGCTTGGGGGAGGCAGGTGGATGAGAGAGGGGGCATGTTAGTCACAGGGATATTGCAGAAAGGATTGCCTTCCCAGTGACATTTTCAGATGCACCATAGGATCCAAGACAAGCTCAGAGCTGGAATAACAAGAAATGAGCTATTTTTTGAGTGGTGTGTTGGGGGGAGCGGGAATCATTCATTATTTTCTGAGACCATTTCTGAGTCTGACTCCCAAAGTTATTTTTTCTTTAATAAGGGGGGGGGAAATTGTATATTTGTATTCTGTATATATCAATATTTCAAGTCCACAAAGTTCTCATTGTTGTTCTCATATAACAGAAATTACCGCTCCTTGTTTTGCAGTCTAGGACAGACCGATTTGCTTGCGTGGTTCGTTAAAAAATACGGGTGCTGCAGTCCTGCTTTCAGGGCCTGCCTTTTGTATTTGATTTAGAATTCAGAATAGGCGGCGGCGACGACAGTCATTGAGCTCATATTGTTACTCTGCACAGGGCTCTACGTGGGGTATTCACGGTAAGAATGAGACGTTAAGTGAATCCGACATTCCGCTTCCCAGCAAGTTTCACAGTACATGGGCAAAGCGTTGCCCTTGAATATGTAAAATATTATGATCATTGCCATACCTAACTAATTGCATTTGAAGCATGCTGGCCATAAAATTAATTAGCAGTACAGAAAGCATCATGATAACCAGCTATAAATACTAAACATAACTAATTATTTCAGTCATAAAAAGGTCCTGCCAATAAATTTATAATGAAGCAATATGTTTGCAGAGAGAGAGAGAGAGAGAGAGAGAGAGAGACTTTGTTTACTTGCATGTATGCACATGCAACCAGTAACACCCAAGCAATTCCATTTGGTGATATTGTCAGAATTAAAGTAAAGGTAAAGGTGACCCCTGACAATTAAGTCCAGTTGTGTCCGACTCTAGGGTGTGGTGCTCATCCCCATTTCAAAGCCGAAGAGCCAGCGTTGTCCGAAGACGCCTCCGTGGTCATGTGGCCGGCATGACTCTTCTTGCCGCAGCGCGTAGCATGTGGCTGGAACACGGAGCGCTGTTTACCTTCCCGCAAGCGGTACCTATTTATCTACTCGCAATAACATGCTTTGGAACTGCTAGGTTGGCAGGAGCTGGCCAAGCAACGAGAGCTCACCCCGTTGCAGATTCGAACTGCTGACCTTTCGATTGACAGCTCAGTCTTGGGCTTTCAATGTTCTTTCAGAAGTTTTGCAGTTGTGGTGGAAAGTGCAGGCAGTATTCTTTTATCGCTGACCTCAAAAGTAGTGCGTCATTCTGGATCCACTGAGTACATTCTGAGCTCTAGCAACAATTTATTTCGGTTTTTTTTTTAAAAAAAGCAGAGGGCATTACAATGAATCACCTTCTTTCGATTTTTCTTTTCCACTGAAGCATTCAGTGACTGCAGCAGGCATAATAGGCTGAAGTAAACAGTGTCAGGTTCTGTTATATCAGGCGCTCTTTTAAACCAGGCAGACAAGCTATCATCAGTGCCTGAAACCCTGTAAATCGCAGTTGGGACTGAAAATGAGTTTGTTTCCTAACAAGGGTTTGATGACATTTTGAAGAATGGAAGGAGATGCGTTGTGGTTGCCACACATTCCACTTATGATACGGTTTTATCAGTGAGTAAATATAAACAGTCTGCATGAGGCACTAATAGAATTAGACCGTCACTAAACTAAATGTCATTGAGCTGAATGCTCATAAAGATGTCCTGAGAATATGAATAAAAGATATGGATGGACTATTTAAGCAGTATATTCTTTGCCATGTCTCAAGGTTAGTTTGGGGTTGCTTCACCTAGGAGACTTGGGGAGATGGCAATATAAAACAGAGCTAACCTATTTCTGAATGGCAGCCTGAGGGCTACTTCAGTGGAGACCCAACGCTGAGTGGTTAATGAAGCCAACAAGTAAGGGTTTATAGGGGGAGGCTACAATCTTATGTCTATTTCTTCTATTTATTAAACTCATTTTCTCTCACTTTTCCTCCAAAGAGGAGTTCAAAGTGGCTAGCAAATTATCAAAACCATGTCAAATGGCCACGATAAAAACACAGCAATGAAGCGGCATCTATAAAACGAACAGTTCCTTTCCTTTCTCCTCAGCACCACAGCATTGCCATCTCCCAAACCTTCCTTGAAGAGCCAGGTCTTCAGCACCTGCTGGAAAGGCATGTAATGATAAGGGCTCCACAAGCTTCCCTGAGGAGGATGTTCCAAAGTGCTGGTACTGCATCTGAGAAGGCTCTGTAACTTGTTCCTAACCACCTCAGCTCTGTCAACAGGGGAACCCAGAGCAGCATTCCAGATGCCGAACAAAGTGAATGAGAGGTAATATACAAGAGTAGGTGATGCCTAAGGAACCACCAGGTCTCAACTATTCAGGGCTTTAAAGGTCGGAATATCACCTGGATGTGAATAGGTCACCAGTGAAGATCAAGGAGGACCAGGGTCATATTGATTTATTGCATTACATACTTCCTTTCTTCACTGCTGGAGTTCAAGGTGGCATATGTGGTGTTCTCAGGAGGCCTTCCATCCAGCCACTGACCAGCAAGGTAGTTTCCTCAGGGTGCCCCAGACACGGGCAGCGCAATCCTAAGTATCTGGTGGCGGCTCCTGGGCTGGCTGCCGGATCCTATCTCCGATCAGCCCTGAAGGAAGGGGAAGGTGATGATCAATTTGAATCCCTTTTCCGTTCTGGGACCTCCCATTCTCGCTGCGCCGCTGGTTAAACCGGCACAAAAGTTAAGTCAGATTGCGCTGTAATGCTCTTAATAGAACCTAGCTAGGTGACGTGATGGAATTGGCATGTTCAGCATCCAAAACTATCTGGCCAGGTCAAAGTGCAGGTAAGGATGCCCAGGTGGCCATAAACCATCCAATCAAATGGACCTATGACATCAACCTTAGGGTTTTTTTTAAGTCTAGGTTTAATGCTCTAGCCTATCATTGAACGCAGCTGCTGTGTGAGTGTAGGGACCAGAATCCTGGGACCATGTGCGTAACTGGAGTAGTGAAGTACTCAGATGGCCACATGAAGGGTTTGTTTTTATTTTCAGATTGTCCTTTCACCTCTGAGTCAACATTTGGAAACAATCCCCCCTTTTCCCCATTTGTTATTTGATCCGTCTCTTGTTTTTATCCTTTGTCTTTGTCTTTCCATTGTTTGCTTTTCTAGCCTTTTAATAAACATCACATACTTTACTGATTTTTCTGCATGAACCACGTTTACTCAGGTTTTCCATGGCTGTCAGATTGCTACACTTTGCTACTGGTTTTTTTCTGAGGGGATTTCTCAGATTTGGGGGCCTTTTGTTAATCTGGGAGAGGGACTTTCCCAAGGTAGCCTCTTTCTGGGCAGGATTCCTAACCATGCCAGCAAAGAGGTCATCATTCCAAGTAAATTTCAGTCTCCCCAGTAGAAGGGTGAGTGGACAGCAGAGAGTAGGGCACCAGTCACTAACTGCTAGGCACTGTGCCCATCACCCTCCATTCCTTTCCTTCACAATGTTACAAGCAGCTCAATCCTGCGCAAGTTGCAGTGGCCAGCATAAATGGCTGTCTGCTGCATCCTGCATAGGATGCGGGCTGCGGCAGAGTGACCAGGGCTCACCTTGGGGGAAGTTCATCCCCTTTCCCCAGGTTAAGGCTCGGGAAGGGGTTCGAGATATCGGCGCAACCCAGCGTCGATATCCCCGCCACCCCGGCCCACCCTCCCCACGCCCTCCTGCTAACCAGCCGAGGACTTACCTGGTTCGGCTGGCACAGATCCTGGTCAACGGCTGTGTAAGCGGTGCCGGCCTCCACGCTGGCGCCGCTTACACTAGAAGAGCCGCAAAAGTGCCTTATGGCACTTTTGTGACACCTTAGACCAGCAGAGCACTCGCTCTGCCAGTCTAAGGTTATGGTGGATTGCATTGTAAAGCATGAATGACAGTGGCTAAGTCAGAATTCTCCAGAAAAGGGAGTTTAGAAGGGCTGTTGTTGGTAGATCAAGAGCAAGGGTGTGTTTCGTTAAACTATCTAAATGGGAGCACAATGGGAGCATTGCAGATGAAACTGTAGTTCCATGGAATGAGAGCTGGTGTGATGCAGTAGCCAGGGTGTTGTACTTTGACCACAGAGACCTCAGTCCAAATTGCCACTCTATCATGAACCTCATTGAGTGACCTGGGAATAGTCACTCGCTCTCAGCCTACCCTGTTTGATAGGGCTGTCGCACAGATAAACAAAGAAGAACCATGTATGCCATCCTGACCTCTGTGGTGCAAGGCTGTATATAAATGCAACTAATACTAGGATAATGTTAGTGTTGAGAAAAAAAACCGTGCAAAAAGCAGATGAATCTTTTCCAAACTCTCACTGTTGGGCTGATTCTTAATTCAGTCACCGAGGAGAATGAATGTACAATTTCAAAGCAAGAACAAAGGGCACGATCTGAATACATTAAAATATTGGGCTGCACTTCAATGGGAATTTGTCCCAAAGTGGAATAAAAAAAGAAAAGGAGGCCTTACTATTTATTGACAGGTTAAATTTTTTGAAATAAACGAATGGCCACAATACTCGAAAAATCTCTGCTCAAGGCAATGCACAGAACTGATAAACATTAATTGTGAGCAAAGAGTGCATCAAACAACTGCAATCTGCATTGCAAGCTTCAGGGTACAAAGCCAAGCCAAGCCAAGACAGTGAGTTTGGAAGAGTTTGGGGCACCTGAACCACCATGCGCAGCAATAATTGACATGATGGTTTTCTACCAAACAGATACTGTGACTACAGAAAAAGTAAAAATTTAGTAAGGTAGTAGAGAATTCAAAGAACCTGCGCTTACTAGTGTCAAGACAATGAATTAAGAGAATGTCAGTGTGGAAAATATGGTGTTGAACCTGACCCATATCATTAGTGCATTAGGTTTTCTAGGAGATAATTAGATAGGATTTTCTGTGTCATTAAGCAATTCATTTTATACGCAATATACTATTTTATATTCAGTTTCTGTGCCCTGTCATACTCTCACCTTTTTGCCTTCCTGTCCCTGTCATAGTTTTAGTCAGTGGCGTCACTAGGAGGGAGGGGGAGGGGCAGACTGCCCCGGGTGACACCACTAGTGGACAAAATTGTGAAAACTTTGTATTTATGAATATAAGAACATAAGAACATAAGAAGAGCCCTGCTGGATCAGCCCAAAGGCCCATCTAGTCCAGCTTCCTGTATCACACAGTGGCCCCACCAGATGCCTCAGGGAGCACACAGCCAACAAAATAACCTGTTTCCTGCTGCCACTCCCCTGCACCTGGCACAGAGAAAACCTACTTCTAAAACCAGGAGGTTGCTTATGGCTTGTAACTTGTGATGGTCTTTTCCTCCATGAATCTGTCCAAATCCCTTTTAAAGGCATCTAGGCCAGGTGCCATCACCACATCCTGTGGCAAGGAGTTCCACAGATGAATTACACGCTGGGTAAAGAAATATTTTCTTTTGTCCGTTCTAACTCTCCCTCCACACAATTTTAGTGCATGTCCCCCGGTTCTGGTGTTGTGCGAGAGGGAGAAGAATTTCCCTCTATCCACTCTCTACATCCCATGCATAATTTTATACATCTCAATCATGTCCCCCCTCAGGCACCTTTTTTCTAGACTGAAAAGCCCCAAACGCTGTAGCCTTTCCTCATAAGGGAGGTGCTCCAGCCCACGAATTGAAGTCGTTATGCACATATCCACATATCATATACATGTCACATGAATTGAAACGAAGTGGTCGTTCTTTTCTGCACCTTTTCCAATTCAACTATATCCTTTTTGAGGTGTGGTGACCAGAACTGGACACAATACTCCAGATGTGGCCTTACCATCGATTTGTACAAAGGCATATTGATATTGACCGTTTTATTCTCAATCCCTTTTTAATGATCCCAAGCATGGAATTGGCCTTCTTCACAGCCGCCGCACACTGGGTCGACACTTTCATCGACCTGTCCACCAGCACCCCAAGATATCTCTCTGGATCCGTCAGACAACTCAGAATCCATTAGCGTATATGTGAAATTTTGGTTACTTGCCCCAATGTGCATCACTTTACACTTACTTACATTGAAGCGCATCTGCCATTTTGCTGCCCATTCTCCCAGTTTGGAAAGATCCTTCTGGAGCTCTTCACAATCCCTGCTGGTCTTCACCACCTGGAAAAGTTTAGTGTCATCCGCAAACTTGGCCACCTCACTGCTTATCCCCAACTCCAGGTCATTTATGAATAAGTTGAAAACGTTGACCGGTCCCAAGACCGATTCTTGGGGCACACTGCTTTTCACTTCTCACCATTGTGAAAATTGCCCATTGACTCCCACTCTCTGTTTCCTGGTCTTCAACCAGTTCCTAATCCACAAGAGGACCTGCCCTCTTATTCCCTGACTGTGCAGTTTTCGCAGGAGCCTTTCATGAGGGACCGTGTCAAACACCTTCTGAAAATCCAGATATATAATATCCACGGGTTCGCTCGCATCCACATGCCTGTTGACCTTTTCAAAAAATTCTAAAAGGTTTGTGAGGCAAAACTTCTGCTTGCAGAAGCCATGCTGACTCTCCCTCAGCAGAGCTTGTTCTTCTATGTGGTTTAAGATTTTATCTTTAATGAGACTTTCCACCATCTTCCCCGGAACAGATGTTAGGCTCACCAGCCTGTAGTTTCCTGGGTCCCCCCTCCTTCCATTTTAAACATTGGCGTGACATTAGCCATCCTCCAATCCTCTGGCACAGTGGCCATTTTAAGGGACAAGTTGCATATTTTGGTCAAGAGTTGAGTTCCTTCAGAACTCTTGGGTGGATGCCATCTGGGCCTGGTGATGTACTGATCTTTATTTTGTCAATTAAGTCTGAGACGTCTTCTCTTTTAACCTCTATTTGACTTAATTCTTTAGTTAGGGGAGGCCGTTCAGGCAGCGGTATTTGCCAGAGGTCTTCTGCGGTGAAGACAGATGCAAATAATTCGTTTAATTTCTCTGCAGTCTCCAAGTCACCTTTTATCACCCCTTTCTCTCCCTCACCATCCAGCGGACCAACCGTTTCCCTGGCAGGTTTCCTGCTTCTAATATATTTGAAGAAGCTTTTGTTATTCCCTTTTATGTTGCCTGCCATATGTTCTTCAAAGTCTTTCTTGGCCTCCCATATCATCTTTTTACATTTCTTTTGCCACAGTTTGTGCTCCTGTTTATTTTCCTCATTAGGGCAAGACTTCCATTTACAGAAGGAAGCTTCCTTGCCTTTTATAGCCTCCTTAACTGTGCTTGTTAGCCATGCCGGAACCCTCCTGGACTTAGTCGAGCCCTTCCTCCTTTGTGGGATACACTTCCGCTGGGCCTCTATGACTGTAGTTTTAAACAGCCTCCATGCACTCAAGTGTTTGGATTCTTTTTACCTTCCCTTTCAGCTTTTTTTTAACTAATCTCCTCATTTTGGGGAAGTCTGCCCTTCGGAAGTCAAGGGTTTTCGTGTCAGATTTGCTTGGCACTCTCCCCCCGACATGCATGATGAAACAGATCGTAGCATGGTCACTGTTCCCCAACGCTTTGGTAACATTTACATCCCTGACTAGATCTTGAGTGCCACACAATATCAAATCCAGAGTCACCTGTCCTCTGGTCGGCTCTGTGACTAGCTGCTCCATAAAGCCATAAGCAACCTCCTGGTAAGTAGGTTCTCTCTGTGCCAGGTGCAGGGGAGTGGCAGCAGGAAACAGGTTATCTTGTTGGCTGTGTGCTCCCTGAGGCATCTGGTGGGGCCACTGTGTGATACAGGAAGCTGGACTAGATGGGCCTTTGGCCTGATCCAGCAGGGCTCTTCTTATGTTCTAAGGCACAGTCATTTAGCATATCCAGAAATCCAGTCTCTCTTTCATGACCGGAGCATGAGTTGACCCAGTCGATGTGAGGATAATTGAAGTCCCCCATGACTACAACCCTGTCTCTCTTTGAAACCTCCCTGATTTGCTTCCTCATTTCAAGATCCCCTTCAGGTTTTTGATCTGGAGGACGGTAGCATGCCCCTACTATTACATCGCTCTTTGAGCCTAGTAATCTAACCCACAGTGATTCTACGGAGGAGTCAGAGCCCCCCTCCAGCTTCTACCCCTTCTTTGACATAGATGGCCACCCACCTCCAACACACCCCTCTCTGTCCCTCCTATAGAGTTTATATCCTGGAATTGCAGTATCCCACTGGTTCTCTGCATTCCACCAGGTTTCCGTTATACCTACTATATCAATGTTTTCCCTAGCCACCAAACATTCCAGTTCCCCCTTCTTTGCCCGTAGACTTCGGGCATTTGCATAAAAGCACTTATATACCAGGTCCCCCAAGAAGGGCTGCATGTTTGCACCTTTATCCCTGCAGCCTTCTGTCCTGCTAGATTGACTGTCGTGTCCCATCACGCTACCACTCCTAATTCTTACTCTGTTATTACTTGACTGTTCCCAATCCTCTGCACCCTCATTCCCTAGGGATGAGGAGTCCCGAACCGGATGCCCCTCGGCTCCTGTCGGCTTTACCCCAGGGGTCCTGGGGGAATGATGAATAATACTATGATTAATACTATCATGTTATACTGTATAACATTCGATGTGTAGTTTAATGAAGAATGCAATGAAACAAACCGTTTTGAATTATCTGTATATCAAATTTTCTGGCCAAATAACCAGAAAAATAAAACAAAAAGTCTTATGTAAGAAAAAGTGGATTTCTTTAACTCAAAACAGACCAATGAGACTGTATTCTGAGAGCTGAGTTGGTTACTAATTTATTGGGTGACCTGTACTGTTATATATTAAAACAAAGTTAAGGGGGTGACAGCATGAGTTACCGGACCGGGTGAAACCAACCCTGGTGATACCACTGACCAGGAGTAATCTATAGAAATGCATAGTCCTGCCTGATGGGTATCTTTTGTAGAACCCAGCTGAGCCTAACCTTGTTTCTCCCTATTCACCTCTGGGGTTCATCATGGGGGTGACACACTGAGCTCTCGTAGCGGGTGACGCAACCCCTAGTGATGCCTCTGGTTTCAGTCCAAATATTCCATGGTTCTACTATTCAGGGTCCATTATTCATTACTAAAAACTTTTTTCCATTTTAGAGGAAGCATAGATCAGTAGACAGTTTCCTCTTGGAATGGTTTCTATATTTTGATACAGGAATAAAGAATTAAAGATATAGGTGAGATATTTATATAGTGTATTGGATTGGGTATATGTAATCCATAGGGAAAATTCACCAAAGGTATAGTGAATATTGTGACTAGCAGACCCGCTTCCTAAGAAAAAGCACTCTCAGCTGCCAGGGAAGTGAGCTGTTGCGTTCAGTGGGGCTTGCTTCTGAATAGACATGCCTATGATTGTGGTCTAAGGGTTTAACAAGCTACACCTGCCCACATTCTTTCTCCTAAAGGTCTAGCACTCTGTCCCAGTATGGATCTGGCAAGCCTATATATGATTATCCTTCGTGCCGTATTTTATCTTGGCTGTAAATGTTTGGTCCCAAATTCAGAGGCAGTTCAAGCAGTGGGTTTTTCTTATTCTGAAGGTTAATATAAGTTGAATTAAAGTCTTTTCTCACACTTTCCTTGAATTTGGCACTAAAGGGGTAATCTTTCTCCACCTATCCGAGATGCAAACATTAACCAAAACTGAAGAAGAGAAATTGGGTCATTCCAGTTGACTTAATTTTGGTTTCCAAGCAAACTCCTGCCCATTCATATTTGGCTGAAGCTCTGATATACTTGGCATGCAGTGTTCTTGATGATGCATTTTTTATGGATGGTAGAATGAAGGAGGAAGTGTTGGTCACATCCTTGAGATTTCAGCATTTTAGAGATGACTCTGTTTGTCCCATTTTTTGGTCTTTTAAGCACTCACATTTTTAAACAGAATGTAATTATTGAGGAAATTAACTTTATAGCTGCAGATTGTGGTGTCGTCATGATAATTTAGAGGACTAGGAAGGGTGTTTTCTTAGCAATCTTTTTTTATCTTTTTCTTTCTTTTTGGTTATCACTTAATAGCATTCATTAAAACTGATAACAGAAATTGCTTCTCTTTTAAATTTCCTACCAAGTCTCCAGTTTAGCTGAGCTAACTTTCCTTGGAACAATATATTAGTGTCATGCTCAATTGACTTTGCTTATAAAGGAAATGAAAGTCCATTCTCTGCACCAATGGAAACAATATAAATATACATGTTTCTGTCCTTTTGTTAAAATAATTGTAAATCCTAACAAAATCTGTCACAGGCAACCTCTGTATTGTGATGCATGGCAGCTTGCTGAAGTCAATTTTTTCCTCTCCAGAGAAAGCAATATTTACCTTTTGGAATCCAGGGCAGGTTAGAAAAGAGCAAAGGCTTGCGCTTTCATTGTCAGCCAATCAGCTGTTTCTCATTTCCTCATGCTTTTCCTAGAACAGCCTGCAGCAAGAAAATATATTGACTTTCCGGAGAACTTGGTGTTCAGACTTTTAAATTGCACTCCCTATCTTTTAATCATTTGATACTGAAAGTAGACAAAAGAAGGAACCAACATATCATTCCATCCAACTCCCTTTTCTCTCCTTGTCCTTGTATCTGGAATGGTTTTTAATTTTAAAACAGCACATCTGTAGGTATCAAACCTAAGACAGCTGTTTCCCAGTGAAGGTCAACAAGAATTTTCTTGGTTGCTTAACTGGTTTCTGGTCAGATGGGCTGCTTCTTCATATAGATATGTGCACCATTGTTTACAGAACCTGGTTGGTGCCTGAGTAGCTTGCCTACAGTTGCTCTCTTACTTAATGGTAGACCTTGGGGGGGGGGGGGTAGAGTCAAGTAATCCAGTGTTCCTGCTTTTACCAGCATTTCACACTGCTAGAGTTTTCTCCTAAGAAACCTGTACAGGACAACATTCTTTGAAGGCCCCACAATGTTTATTAATATAAATAATTGAGGCAAGACACGCAGCTGGGCCAGTACATTTTGCAGGAAGAGTAGCAGCTCAGTCCTATGCTTCCTCTCCCACTGATGCAGCCATGCCAAAAAGACTTGCACTGAATCCTGAAGGGGAGTCCAGGCCCAGAGGTCTCCTCTGAGTAAGGGAATATTTGTTCCCCTTCCTGGGGGTAAATCTCCAAGGGGCAGAGGGGTCTACTCAGGTCTACGCCAGCAAAATCACTAGCATAGGTCCCAGGCCACGGGATCGGGTCTGGGAAAGGGATTTGGATTTGACGGCCACCACTGCCCCCCCCCCCCCCGCTGACCTGCCTTCATCAGCGGCCGCTCCATTTCTCACTGCTGTGCCCAGGGCTGTTCCGACCTTGCCACTGGAGCTAGCAGCACCTAGAAGAAGGTGATCTAGAAGTGTGCTTTTGGAAGGCCGTTTGCAGCAGCCATAAAGTTCTGGCAGTGGCGCCCAACAATAGGATTGAGCCACAGGAATAACTGTTTGTCCTTTCCTGTATGACCTGCCTTTTCCACTGACTTCTGCTTCAGCGTCTGACAAATTTCTGCCACTGCTAATATGGTGAATATCTCAAAGTGGATGGGGGATGTACAGTATCTTCACATTCTTTATAATTTCCACCACTACTTCAAGTGTGCATTGAAGAAAAGGCAAAAGAAGCATGTAGAGGTAGTGATGGTCAGTGGCGTTGCACTAGGTGGGATGGAATGCTAAGTTCTGCCCCGCTCTGAACCCTTCGTTACTCTCCCGCATGAGGTGCCACACCCCCTCATCGTCGGAGCCATTCAATGGAGCAAAGGCAACACGCAGGGGGTCTCCTGTGCGTTGCCTTCGCTCCATTGAATGGCTCCGACTAGGAGGCGTGGCGCCTCATGCAGGAGAGTAACGAAGGGTTCAGAGCGGGGCGGAACGCTAAGTTCCGCCCCACCTAGAGCAACGCCACTGGTGATGGTAGAGATATCTAGGAATGTAGAGTTGAAGATGTGAGGTTCTGGTGGTCCAGGAATGGCTTTCAGAAGAAGCTGGTTTTAAAGGAAAGTTTTAAGGAAAGAGATTTATTTATTTTTTATTTATTTAAAGAATTTATATGCCGCCTTTCTCCTGGCAAGGGCACTCAAGGCAGCTTACAACATTAAAATAACATATACATTAAAATAATTAACAATTTAAAACAATTAAAAATTAAAACAATTAAAACGAACAACCCCAGTGGGTCACCTCTATTTACAGTTGTTAAAAGCCATTTGTTCAAGGTTAAAAGTTAAAAGTCAGCCCACCATGTCAGACATCGAATGCTACCCTAAATAAAAATGTCTTAAGGCCCCGCCGAAAGGTCTCTAAAGAGGGAACCGTTCTTAATTCCAGGGGGAGGGAATTCCATAATTGGGGCGCCACAGCCGAGAAGGCCTTATTCCGCAGTGCCATCCCCCTCACCTCCGTCAATGGCGGCACGGTTAACAGGGCCTCCCCTATGACCTCAAAGTGCGGTTCGGATTATAAGGAAGGAGGCGATCCCTCAAATACCCTGGACCCAAGCCATTAAGGGCTTTAAAAGTCAAAACTAGCACTTTGAATTGTGCCCGGAAACGAACCGGCAGCCAGTGTAGCCGCCGAAGCAGCGGTCTGACTGAGTCGAACCGACAAGCCCCAGCAACCACCCGGGCCGCCGCATTCTGCACTAGTTGCAGTTTCCGAACAGTCTTCAAAAGGCAGCCCCACGTAGAGCACATTGCAGTAATCTAGTCTAGATGTCACTAGGGCATGGGTTACTGTGGCCAGGTCTGCACGATCCAAGTACGGTCGCAGCTGGCGCACCAGCCAAAGCTGGGCGAAAGCCCCCCTGGCCACAGCCGCCACCTGGGAATCCAGGAGCAGCTGCGCATCCAGGAGAACCCCCAAGCTGCGGACCTGCTCCTTCAGAGGGAGTACAACCCCATTTAGAGCAGGACGATGATCCAGTACCTGAGTTGTAGACTTCTGGACCAAAAAAACCTCTGTCTTATTAGGATTTAATTTCAGCTTGTTTGCCCCCATCCAGCTCCCAACTGCCTCCAGACAACGATTCAGGACATCGACCGCCCCCTTGGAGTCGGGTGGAAAGGAGAGAAAGAGCTGGGTGTCATCAGCATACTGATGACTCCCTACCCCAAACCCCTGGATGACCTCTCCCAGCGGCTTCATATAGATGTTAAACAGCATGGGGGATAGAATTGACCCTTGTGGCACCCCACATCTCAAGGGCAAGGGTGCCGAACAAGCATCCCCCAGCACCACCTTCTGGGATCTATCAGCCAGGAAGGAGCGGAACCACCTCAGAACGGTGCCTCCAAGCCCCAACCCAGTCAACTGACCCAGAAGGACACCATGGTCAATGGTGTCAAATGCTGCCGAGAGGTCCAGCAGGACCAACAGGGACGCGCTCCCCCTGTCCAGTCCCCGGCGCAGGTCATCCACCAAGGCAACCAAGGCCGTCTCTGTCCCGAACCCCGGCCTGAAGCCAGACTGGAATGGATCCAGATAATCAGCTTCCTCCAAGACCCTCTGGAGCTGAGACGCCACTACCCGCTCGATCACCTTGCCCAGAAACGGGATATTTGAGACTGGCCGGAAGTTGGCCAATATAGTGGGGTCCAAGGAGGGTTTCTTCAGGAGGGGGCGCACCACCGCCTGCTTTAAAGACGGCGGCACCACCCCCTCCCTTAGAGATGAATTTACCACCCTCCCTGTCCACTCGGCCAGCCCCGCCCGGGAAACTCTAATCAGCCATGCTGGACAAGGGTCAAGCGGGCAAGCAGACGGTATCACACTCCAAAGAATCCTGTCCACATCCTCAGGTTCTACAAGCTGAAAAGAATCCCAGGAAGAGGAACAGACAGGTGCCTCAGGGACATCATTAGATACTGCTAACGTGGTGTCCAAGTCATGCCGAATCCGATCGACTTTGTCCACGAAGTGCTTTGCAAACTCATCACAGCGAGCCACCGTGTGTTCCGCCCCATCTACTGGGGGGGGCCAGATGGAGCAGGCCCCGGACCACACGGAAAAGCTCAGCTGGACGGTTCTCCGCAGACGCGATGCCAGCAGAAAAGAAAGCCTTCTTAGCTGCTGCCACCGCCACGGAATAGGCTCTGAAGTGAGCTCTAGCCCGTGCCCGGTCGGAGTCAGCACAAGTTTTCCGCCACCGTCACTCTAGACATCTACCTTGCCGCTTCATCGTCCGCAGCTCCTCAGTAAACCAAGGAGCCGCTCTGACTGCGGCTTGGTCGAGGACGCTCAGGAGCGATCAGATCCAGGGCCTTGGTCATTTCCCTATTGCAGAGATCAACCAGGGCGCTGGGTGAGTCGCTGACTCTGGCAACAGGAAAGTCCCCCAGAGCCCTCAGGAATCCATCCAGATCCATCATCCTCCGGGGGCGGACCATAGAATGAGGTCCCCCACCACTGCGGAGGCGACAAGCCGCGATAAGCCTAAATCCCACCAGGAAGTGATCTGTCCATGACAAAGGAGTGATGTTAATTTCCTCCACATCCAGATCACCATCCACCTGTCCAGCAGTAAACACCAGGTCCAACATGTGTCCCACATCGTGCGTCGGGGCAGATATTCTCTGAGACAGACCAATGGTTGCCATGGCGGCCATGAAGTCCTGAGCCGCGGCTGTCCTCGGGGCCTCAGCGTGGACATTAAAGTCCCCCAACACCAGTAGGCGAGGGCACTCCAACGCCACTGCCGAGACCACCCCGGTCAGCTCAGGCAGGGAGACTGTTGGGCAGCATGGTGGGCGGTACACCAACAGAATCCCTATTCTGTCTCGCCCTTCCAGCACGACATGGAGGCACTCAAACCCAGTGGACCGCGGGACAGGGTACCCAGTGAGATGGATGGTATCACGATAGACTATCGCAACTCCACCTCCCCGCCCCTGTAGTCGTGGCTGCTGCAATGCCCGGAAACCTGGCGGGCACATCTGGGAGAGACTTACCCCTCCCGACTCATCCAGCCAGGTCTCCGTAATACACACCAGGTAAGCGCCTTCATCCAGGATTAAATGCTGGACTAGGCAGATTTTATTGTTGACTGACCTGGCGTTCAAGAGCAGCAGTTTCAGACTCAGGGGACTGTTGCCCAGACCACCGAGGGTCAGAGGGATGGGAGAAGGGCCAGAAAGAGGGACAGTCTGCCTGTGACTGACCCTCGTTCTCCTGAAACGGCCTGCCCAGCCCCCACCGCCATATCTTCCGTGACCCGTCACTCTGCTAATGGTGGCCGCCCGCCCCTCCCCCAGACTCCCTCGAGGTGACAAACACATAGCCCTTCAGCGGATCCTACTTCCTGACCACACTAAAAACCTCACACACTTCCACACCACTCTCAAACACCACCTCACTCCCCAGTCAATCCACTATCTAAAAGCATTCCCTCCAAATCCCAACCACTCCTGTCCAGCAACCCCCGCGTCCCTCTCACAGAGGCGCAGGTCACTGCACCCCACACCCCTTGCCCCCCTCTCACTGGCGCAGAGGTCCCACTCATCCCCCGAGGCCTCCCTCTCACCGAGACCAAGGTTAAGCACTCCCCTAACCCATTCACAGAAGTCCCATACACAACAACCACACACTCAACCTACACACTCAACTCTCACCCACATACAAAAATCAATCATGGCTCCTCCAATCTCCTTAAGATGTCCTGTGCACAGATAAGCAATGCGCAAGGAGAAGGGAGGGGGGCTGACAAGTTATGGCAATGGTGACCCACTGGGCAAAAGCAGCTTAGGGGGGCTCAGCCGTGGAATACAGTCTTCTGGCCTGCTGGTCTTCAATCCACTGGGCGAAGAGCCACGGGCAAAGAGCCCTTCGGCTCGCGTCAAAGGCTCGCGCCTCTGTCAAGCCAGAGGCTCTTTCTAGTAGCTCACCTGAGGGGAGGAGAGAGAGAGAGAGAGATTGCTGAGCTCTAGCTCCACAGGCCCAGGTGTTCCAGCTTAAGGAGATGAATCTGGAATTACAGAGGATGAAGATCAGCAAAAGCATAGGAGTAGGAGTTCAATGGAACTTACTCCCAGGTAAGTGTGGATAGGATTGCCTTAGGCTGCAACTTTATACATACATACCTGGAAGTAAGTCCCATTGAACTCAGCAGAGCTTTCTTCTAAGCTTTATTCATGCACAGAATTGGGCTGCAAGTTCTTCTAAAAAAATGTGCATGTTTGTGCATGTGCGCAATGAAGATGAAATGAAAATATCATGCATAGAGGAACAAGATATTTAATGGTGAAATTATAAAGAAGGATTTGAAATTCATTTTCCCTCACGGAAGTTCTTCCACCCCTAACTTAATTTGATAATAATTTATTTCAAGTATTGGAAAATGCAAAGTGCAAATAATGTTGGTATTTTCAGATAGAAATGAGGCCATTTTCATATAAAGCAGAATATTTTCCAAATATACAAGTATACATGAAGAAACATTTAGAATAGGATATTGCAAAGAACATATGATTGCAGTGAGGGCTGCATTTTGTTTGCTAGAGATTCGTGAAAAGAAGTAATTCACAGTGTGGATTCTGACCATATCATAAGGTCACCATGTTCTCCAGCTATCTGTAAATACAGTCGCAGCATGCAACAAATCAACAATCATTTTCCAGTTAGCCTTGAAGATTTTTTTTCTACTGCTAGACCGACTACTCAAATTCAAAGTTACTTTAGATTGCAACAAATACAGGTGGGCCCCCATATCCACTGATTCGCTATCCACGGTTTCAGTTATCCACGGATCGTGGCGACCCCCCCCCCCAGGCTTTTACTTTTTTCCCAGTAAGCTTCGTTTCTTCCTTAAAGAAACAGGAGAAGCAGCCTCTGGCTGCTTATTACAGGCAAGTAGAACAAGACTAAGTACTAGAGAGGCTCTGCAAGGTTAACGGAAACCTTGCAGAGCCTCTCTAGGACTTAGTCTCGTTCTACTTGCCTGCAATGGAGGCTGCTTCTCTGTTTGTTTTAAGGAAGAAACAAAGCTTGCTGGGGGGGGGGTAAGCATGCCTGCCTGCAGGGGAGGCAGGGTGGGGGGCCCTCAGGAAACCATGGAGGGGGGGGTTCGCTCTTATCCACGGTTTCAAGTATCCACGGAGGGGCCTGGAACATATCCCCTGCGGATATGGGGGTCCACCTGTAATATGAATGCCTGAGAGCTTTGTACAAAGCCCTACAGTGGGTCACACAAACACACGCAAGGAGAAGATGAAAAACAGCCTTTTACAATGTAATTTCACTTTCGTGGAAGCAGTGAAATGTCATGTAATACAGCAAGGCCTCACTTAAAGTTGTCAATAGGTTCTTCTTGGAAACTGACTTGAAGCGAAACAACTTACAGTATAATGAAACCAATTTTCCCTTAGGCTAATTGATAAATGTAAATGTTCTTATGGCATTTTCCAGTGACGTTGCTAGCCCTAAATTCATAGGGAGCACCCCTCAAATTGGCGCCCCCTCCCTTTTGTCACCTTTGTATTCCGTGCTCGGGGGAGGGGCGCCAAATCCTCGATTTATTTATTTATTTTTCTCCCTCCCCCCCGCTGGGCGCGCGCTCAGAGAGGGGGCGCCAAATCCTCATTTTCTTTATTTTTCTCTCCCCCCCCCCGGTGCTGGACGCGACGACTCAGGCCGGGGCTCGGGGGTTGGGTTACAGTCCGGGCGCGGGCGAAGAACTTACTGGGGCAAATAAATGAAGCAGTGAGCGACGGACTCCTCCGACTCCGGCCGGGGCTCGGAGCCTCGTCGGACGACTGGATCAGGAAGAGAAGTGACGTGTGTGTGCCTCTCTAGGAGGCGCCTCCTCCAACAGTCTCGCTGGTCGTCACTTCTCTTCCTGATCCAGTCGTCCGACGAGGCTCTGAGCCCCGGCCGGAGTCGGAGGAGTCCGTCGCTCACTGCTTCATTTATTTGCCCCAGTAAGTTCTTCGCCCGCGCCCGGACTGTAACCCCGGTCTCATCTTGGTCCGGGATGCAGCAGCTGCCTTGGGGCCCCGCGCGCGAGGCCCCAAGGCAGCTGCTGCATCCCGGACCAAGACGAGACCGGCCGCCCCCAAATTGCTTGCTGGCGCCCTGGGGCTGCGCCGCGCCTGGGGCCCAGGGCCATAGGGCCCCCAGCGTTACTACGCCGCTGGCATTTTCCCACCAGCTTTAAAACGAAACGTCTTTAAACGAAATGACTTTCAGTGAGTACTTGCTGTATAGTGTTAAGCCCTGAAGATAGGAGTAGAGTTTGCTTTGACAGCTATTCTTAAAAATACTGGATATGCCCCCAAATGGGCATGCTTAGTCTGATTGTGCTTGGAGGAAATAACAATTACATCAGACTACCAATTGCAGAAGTTTTTATTTCATTCATGGAGATGCAAATAAGTAGGTAGAATTTGAGTCCTAGATATCTGAGGCCACTTTCTCCCACTGAACACTGCCCCCCCCCATGTAGAGATCCTTCAGCTATGAAAGGCTGTAAGCCTGTGCACAGATTCACTGACCAGGAAAGCCAACTTTCGTACTCTCACACATAACTGTGTGCAAAATCTCAGTCTTAGGTTATTATTTCACATGTAAATACTCCACAAATAGTAAGGTACAACACAGTTCTCATGAAAAGCAAAAAGGATCCTGGCACTCAAAACCCCTGTGGCTTATTGTGCCTCTATTCCAGCTGGTTGTTTCTAAATTTGCAGCTTAGCACTAAAGCGCCAGATTTGGAACGCATGCGGATATGTGGTATTTTTCAAAATGGTATTTTCAAACAGTGGCTAGGGTGGCGCTAAAGTGGGACATTTGAACGGCCACAAGATTTACAAGGTAAGAGAAATTCTTAACATAGGAAGCCGAAGAGCAGACTGCCTGTTGGAGGGTGTCCCAAATTTAATCCGTTATTCTACTGTGGTCACAAACACTGCTGAATAGGAGCCAACATGGCTGGCAGTGAAATTCCTGGAATAACATGGCATCAAAGTCATTTTGTATTAGCAGCTTTCCATTACCAGAGTCCAGTTTTGCGTTAGCATGTGTCTCCAGTGAGGCTGCCAGAAACCTGTTAATGTGTATTTGTATTGGACTAAATACTTCATACGTTGCTTCATAGGAAAATATTACAGCCTGTCTGTTCTTTCACACAAATACAGTACTTTTCAATCTGTGATCTCTTATAACATTCAATAGGTAGAAAATTAAATATATCGATATTTTTGTGCCATAAGTCCAGAGTCAGACCCAGTGATGTACTTGAGTCTATCGACTCAGACTCGAGTCGGACTCAAGTCGAGTCAATGACTTGACTTGGACTTGACTTGGTGATTGTAAAAGACTCGAGAGACTCGACTTGAGACTTGGAGCCTTTTACGACAAGTCAAATTTTATTCAGGTTTAAACCCATTTTCCCCATTAAATAGATAGGGACTTGCAACTTGCAACCAAAGACTCGGGACTTGGGGGCAAAGACCTGGGACTTGGACCACAAGACTTGGGATTTGACTCAAGACTTGGAGTCAGAGAGTTGATCCACATCCCTGATCAGACCCATGTTCACTTCAGATCTTCCGTACAGAATCCAAATTCTTGGTATTTGGTTTTGGTTTTATTCATTGCAAACTTCCAGAGTTCAGCAACTCCAAATCTAGGTCTATCTCAGCAGAAGACCAAATTAGACAAGATGGAGGCAGATCCATGTGCTTAAAGCCAGTGTAGACACCATTGTTCTAACAGCAAAAGAGGTTCAAAGGTAAGAATGGCAACATCCTCCCCCACTATGTGGCTTACCACCTCCCTGTAGTCTTTTTCCCAACTTCCTTTCTCCCCTTTCTGCTACTACAGACAGAGCCTTGACCTTCATAAACAGCTGGATAGATTTCCCCAACAGGCTGCTGTGGGGAAAGGGACCTGATGTACACGCATAAGTCAAAGAGCCCCTTTGGATCCCATCCAAGAAATATTTAAGTTGCTTTTGATCAACTCTGTATAAAAGCATATCATTGAAACCAAGCCACCACAATTACCAGATCTCAACCTTTTCTGTCTGAACTCAAATGAACATCATTCCATTGCCTTCATTACAAAATGTCTGCCCTTGTTATACACCTACTGTAGCTTCTGGACTTTTTATTTCTTCATGTGTTACACACGATTCCATTCGACATATATTAAGGACCTCTTCACTTGACCCTTAAGTATGGGTGGTCATGCAATTGCTTCCACTATTGGTAACAGAGACACAAATCAAGGAATAACATAACATTGATGCCAGCTCTATGCTTTTATCTGTAATACTATGACTGGGCTTAAAAACATCTGTCACATTTTCAAGGACTCATTCGCCTGCACAAACTCAATGGTTACTTGCGCTTTTGCCTTCAACCCATATCTTAATGGAGCTTACATTGCCCAAACAAACCAATCTCTATATAAGAGATGGACAGCCCAATCCTATCCGGAATTGAGCTGTCATGCACAGCCATACAGCAGAACAGAGTTCCAGTGTTGTAAACTGCTGCTGACGGAGTGCACAGTGCTCCATTGGCAGCCATTTTGATAGTCCGCAGCAAGAGGCGGCAGCGCTCCCCGTCCACCACTTGACCTCCCTGGACCCGCCAGAGCAGGTAAGGCAGTGGCGGGGGCAGCAAAATTGGGAAGAGGGGAGGACCGGGGCGGGGAGGTGATGGATCCAGCAGCAATGATGCACACTGGATTCTATCCCCTCCTGTTTTAGTCTTTCCACCCCCTTTCCCCAGACTTGTGCCAGCTAAAGTGCTCTCCTTCCCTACTCCAGAGAAGTCAAAGTGCTTATGAGGGCCAGTAGGTGGCTCAGAAGTTGGGAGGCCCATGCACCCGCAGTGCTGAGGCCTGCCCCACCCACCATAAAATACAAGTGGGGCTGTGGGGCCAAGTGACGGTCGCTTGTGGTGACATCCCTGATAATAAGGGCAATAAGGTAGAGCAAAGCTCCCCTCTCTCTGTGTTTGGCATTCAATAATATCTATCCTGGAGGTGCCTGCAGAACCCATGGCATCACAGGGGGCCCGGGGTGATGGCCCTCCCTTAGTGGTGACCCTGTGCGGGCAGCTGGGCAATCACATAGCGGCTGCCATATAGATCCGTCTGTTTGCCCCCACTATGCTGCTGCACCTTTTTCTCTTTTTCCAAACCAACTGGATTGAGCAAAGCAATGCCAGTAAAAGAAGGAAAGAGGAAGTGGCAAAGGAACATGATGGTATTCCACCTTCCTTCCTCTTCCTTGCAGCGATCATGGCGGAGGGACTGGGCAATGGAGACCTGAAAAGTCTTTTTCAAAATGGTAGCAGCACAGGGACAGGTCACGACCCTGCTTTGGGTCATGACCGACCACTTAAAGAACACTAATCTAAATTCCTACCCTCCTTTGCTGCAACCACTTTCCAATGATCTTTCTTAACATTCAGTCATAAGAACATAATATAAGAACATAAGAAGAGCCCTGCTAGAAGAGCCCTGCTAGATCAGACCAAAGGCCCATCTAGTCCAGCTTCCTGTATCACACAGTGGCCCCACCAGATGCCTCAGGGAGCACACAGCCAACAAGATAACCTGTTTCCTGCTGCCACTCCCCTGCACCTGGCACAGAGAGAACCTACTTCTAAAACCAGGAGGTTGCTTATGGCTTGTACCCTGTGATGGTCTTTTCCTCCATGAATCTGTCCAAACCCCTTTTAAAGGCATCTAGGCCAGGTGCCATCACCACATCCTGTGGCAAGGAGTTCCACAGATTAATTACACACTGGGTAAAGAAATATTTTATCTGTTCTAACTCTCCTTTCACTCAATTTTAGTGCATGTCCCCTGGTTCTGGTGAACGTCTGGTGAATGGGGAAGTCTGCCCTTCGGAAGTCAAGGGTTTTTGTGTGAGATTTGCTAGGCACTCTCCCCCCCCCCCCCACCCGACATGCATGGCGAAACAGTTCGCAGCATGGTCACTGTTCCCCAACGGTTCGGTAACATTTACATCCCTGACCAGATCTTGAGTGCCACACAGTATCAAGCCCAGAGTCACCTGTCCTCTGGTCGGCTCCGTGACTAGCTGCTCTAAGGCACAGTCATTTAGCATATCCAGAAATCCAGTCTCTCTTTCATGACCAGAGCATGAGTTGACCCAGTCGATGTGAGGATAATTGAAGTCCCCCATGACTACAACCCTGTCGCTCGTTGACACCTCCCTGATTTGCTTCCCCATTTCAAAATCCCCTTCAGGTTTTTGATCTGGGGGACGGTAGCATGCCCCTACTATTACATCGCTCTTTGAGCCTAGTAATCTAACCCACAGTGATTCTACGGAGGAGTCAGAGCTCCCCTCCAGTGGATTCTACCCCCTTCTTTGACATAGATGGCCACCCCACCTCCAGCACGTCCCTCTCTGTTCCTCCTATAGAGTTTATATCCTGGAATTGCGGTATTCCACTGGTTCTCCGCATTCCACCAGGTTTCCGTTATACCTACTATATCAATGTTTTCTCTAGCCACCAAACATTCCAGTTCTCCCATCTTTGCCCGTAGACTTCGGGCATTTGCATAAAAGCACTTATATACCAGATCCCCCAAGGAGGGCTGCGTGTTTGCACCTTTATCTGTCCTGCTAGATTGGCTGTCGTGTCCCATCACGCTACCACTCCTAATTCTTACTCTGTTATTACTTGACTGTTCCCAATCCTCTGCACCCTCATTCCCTAGGGATGAGGAGTCCCGAACCGGATGCCCCTCGGCTCCTGTTGGCTTTCCCCCAGGGGTCAGTTTAAAAGCTGCTCTGCCTCATTCCCTAGGGATGAGGAGTCCCGAACCGGATGCCCCTCGGCTCCTGTTGGCTTTCCCCCAGGGGTCAGTTTAAAAGCTGCTCTGCCTCATTCCCTAGGGATGAGGAGTCCCGAACCGGATGCCCCTCGGCTCCTGTCGGCTTTCCCCCAGGAGTCAGTTTAAAAGCTGCTCTGCCACCTTCTTAATGTTACGCGTCAGCAGTCTGGTTCCGTTTTGGTTCAAGTGAAGCCCGTCCCTCTTGTACAGGCCCAGCTTGTCCCAAAATGTTCCCCAGTGCCTAACAAACTTAAACCCCTCCTCCTGACACCAGTGTCTCACCCACGCATTGAGACCCCTGAGCTCCGCCTGCCTAGCTGGCCCTGCGCGTGGAACAGGTAGCACTTCTGAGAACGCTACCTTTGGGGTCCTGGATTTGAGCTTCCTACCTAGCAACCTAAATTTGGCCTCCAGGACTGCCCGGCTACATTTCCCCACGTCGTTGGTGCCAACATGCACCACAACCGCTACCTCCTCCCCACCACTCTCTACCAGCCTATCTAGACGAGAGGTGATGTCGGCAACCTTCGCACCAGGCAGGCAAGTCACCATGCAGTCCTCACATCCGTCACAGACCCTCCTCTCTATGTTCCTGACTATAGAGTCACCCACGACAAGAAGCCCCCTCCCCAGAGGAGTATCCATAGTGCGACTGGATACGGGCCCATCACCTGAAGAAGGGGTCCCCACTGTGGGATTGTTTCCCTCTTTTCCAGAGGGACGTTCTCAAGCCCTGAGACTCCCTTCTCTGGCAGCTGAGGAGCTGGCCAACTGAGGGTGGGATGACACATCCACATCCCTAGAAGTCTCACCCTGGTCCCTCTTCCTGTCTCTGCTTCTCCAGGTCAGCAACCATGGCTTCAAGGGAGCGAACCCATTCCCTGAGAGCCTGGAGCTCTTTGCACCGAGCACACACCCATGACTTATACCCAAGAGACAGATAATCATACATGTGACACTCAGTACAAAACACTGGATAGCCCCCACCCCTCTGCTGGCTGTCTGACTGCATAGCTTTTGTGTGTAAGGTATGTGTTTATCTAAGTTTGGGTACCTTAATGTTGTTGGAGCTCTCCTTTCTTCAAGGGAAGTGCCGGGCAGTGTGTGGGGCCTGGCTTCCTCACCCCACTGCTGTAGCTGCTTAACTCGCTACATCTTCTTTTACCTTGGCACTTTGTCCCAGTGAGGCCACTCACTGCTCCTGAAATGAGCTCACTAGCAAACCAGCCCCAGATTTAAACTGTTATGTAGCTCCTCCCCCTGCCTACCTGAAAGTTTGAAAAGACTGGCCTCAAAGGGCGGGGCCTGATGGGGTTTACTGGCAGGAATTTGTTGCTATGGTTCCTGCCTGCTCAATTTACACTTGGCCTACTATACACTTAAAGTTTTAAATTCTGCTTAAGTTTAACTCTGCTTAAGGTGTAGTTTAAATTCTGCTTAAGTTTAACTCTGCTTAAGGTTACGTTTAGCCTGCTTTTTTTCCTTCTATTATCCTCCTCCTGTTTTGTTTTGGACTCCTACTCTAAAGTAAACTCTAGGCTCTGCCCTGGGCTCTTACTCCTGAGTAAACTCTGGTCCTACTCAGAGTAAACCTGTTTAAATTTGGGCTGCAATTCTCTTTAGAATCAGCTCCAGGCTTGTCCCCACTAGCTTCACTGCAGGGGGGGCGGAGCTCCAAGTTCCGTCAGGCTCTGACCCTCCATTACACGACGGGAGAAGGCGGCCCCGCCCCCTCGCCTTTGGAGCCATTCCGGCCGACAAAAGCACTTGCTTTCGTCGGCCGGAATGGCTCCAAAGGTGAGGGGGCGGGGCCGCCTTCTCCCGTCGTGTAACGGAGGGTCAGAGCCTGACGGAACTTGGAGCTCCGCCCCCCTGCAGTGACGCCAGTGCTTGTCCCAGAATCAGCTTCCTTCTATGATTTTATTTTTGGATATTATCATTCTCTTAAGGGAGTCATAATATATACCAGTACTAACAACATTTGCCAAGCACACAGGCCTTGGAAAGAAAAACTCTTTAAGTAGTTTTTCTTTCAGCTTTTAGCTCTGTTAATGTTGCAGACACTGCCAGAACAGGAAATCTGCAAGTTTCCCAAGGGATATTTTGCACTCCATGTGCCAGTTCAGATAATGTCAATATTATTGTACTGAATTAGTACAAGATGATGAAATGTGACTTGAACAAATGCCATTAATATATATATTTAAATACTTACACTTACATAAAAGTTTATGTAGTGTGTTGATTAGCCAGTCACTTCAGGTAAGCATTTGTGAGATATTCCTCTGAGGTAGGAAGGTACTGAAAAAGTCCTCTCTCTTTTTTTTAATCTCAGGAAATTTTAGTTACACTTGTGGAACAAAGTGTGCCTGTGCAAAATGTATATTAAACATCTCATGCATTTATTTAAATAAATTCATGGTTCTTGGCTTATGTACCTGTACCAAGCCCAGTTTGCCATCTATCTAATGAATGACTGAAATGTATATTCATTCTGCTGGAAATATATACAGCGTAGATGGGTTACCGCAAAGGGGGATTTTAGCCACATTTCATATGTTGCAAGCAGCCGTAGAACAAGAAGCACCAGTAAATAACACTTCCTGTTTCCACATTTGCTGTTCTATGCTTATCCTTTAGCTTCCACAATTCCCACATTGGGGAAGATATGTGAAGCTTTCTTTTCAGATATGACTGAAATACTGTAGAAACAGGAAGTACTCAGGCAACCCAATACTATCTAGCTAGGATCGGGGCCTTAGTTAATCAAAATGGAGCTTGGAGTTGATAACATTGGCAATAATAGTGAATATCCATGAATTTAACTTCCTTCTATCCCTCCTGTCCTCTCCCAAGGAACCCTGGGGCAAAGATTTGCACTAACCCCCCCCCCTTGGTGGTATCTCCCACCACCACCACCTCTGCCACCAGTACTAAGAATTCATAGATTGACCTGACTGGTTGGACCTTCTGATGAGATGTGAGCCCAACTTGGCCAATTGCTGACACTACCCAATCTCTCTTTCCAAAGCCTGTTATGTTGTTGACCTTTTGAATAAGGTGTACTTTCTGGAGGCATTTGATTTAAGAATCAGGACAGTATGTAGTCCTGTTCCGGCATTCAGGTCATGTGAACCTGTACACATGGTTGGCAGGGGGCAGCAAGAGTATGTCACCCTCCCCCTCCCCCATGTCAATGTGCTCCAGTGTCCTGCCCCTCACTCTTCTTGCGGACAGCATTCACAATCATGGGGAGGAATTATCCCCATGGACAGTGTTAGCCTGTGCAGACAAACACTGTCCATGGGGAGGGTGGAGGTGGGGTTATGGCAGAACCGTCGTCAGGGTAGGGGTGGGGGGCCCTGGACCCCAAGCACATGTGGCGGCGGGGGGGTGTACTTGCCTTCCGGATGCGTCGCCGCCGCCGCTCTCGCCTTCCTTTGGGCCCGCCCGCCCGCCTGCCTTGGAGCCGTTTGGCTCCAAAAAGGTTAGCAAAACAGATTGAAGTTGTGGCGGTGGCGCATGCACGAAAATGATGTCATATCCCCCAGGGGGCATAGTGTTACATGGGGGGTGTTACATCGGCGGCCCCTCCCATGGGGGGGCTGTACGCTCGCCACTGGACTATGGAATGCAGGACTGTATTGGATGGTGAAATTCTAGTTTACACATGTGCAATCCTGCGCTAGTACGCGGCGATGGAACAAGCAGTCCGTCACCAGAAGTAGTCGCAAATGTGCCGTAAAGCACATTTGCGACTACTCTGGAGCAGGGAAGGCCAGCGCAGAGACCGGCCTCCCTTGCTCCATCGACGGAGCGCTCCAGCAGCCACTGCTGAACCCAGGTAAGGATCCGGCGGGCATGGGGGCGTTTCGCTGGGCAAGGGAGGGGGCCATTGACTCAGCCAGCCCAGGAGGGGGTGGGGGATGGCTTCGGCCATATCCCGGCCCCTTCCGGGCGGCTGGGCCATTACACAGCCTCCTCCTACTTCCACCAACAATTTCGCTGGCGGAAATCCGAGGTGGCCGGTCAGCATTTACACTCGGGGAAGGGGACGAGCGTCCCTTTCCCTGAGTAGACCATCGGCCCGGCGGCAGGCTGGCCGCCAGTGCTCAGGATCCGGCGGGCGGCTCTGGGCCACCTGCCAAATCCTTACGTAGGATTGCGCTGTACAGATGAGATTTCTACTTTTGCTCATATTTGTCTGCACAACATATAGGGAAGGAATTGCGAAATTGTATAGTGTGTGGGTACAGTCCAGCTACTTCTCCTTGCTGTAAACTGTTCATTTTTCAAGGTCCAACACAATATTCATTTGTAGTACCTTGCTTCCCATATAGCCTGATATAGCAAAGGCATAAGACAGATGCGAACTTTTCTTTTGCCATCTGCCTGGATGCAATCTTGTGCAACCAAAAAGAAAGGGAGAAAAAAGGAACAGTCGTTTATGCTGACCTCTATTAGGCTTTTAGAACATTTACTTTAATTAAAAGTCCTTGTAAATGTGCAGCCGTGACCTTAGTACACCTAGCATAGCAGCGACAGGATTGCTTCTAAATGTGCTCTTTTATGAGTCGACAGTACCAGATCGTAATATATTGCTTCTTAGTCACCAGTGAGTTTTCTGAGCTTAAATTTGGCAAGGACAGGTGCAAGTAGAAACCTCATGCTAAAATCATATAAGCACTGTCATCATCATCATCATCAACAGTGGTTTGTTTATTTGCAGGACATTTCACCCAAAAGAAATGCATAATTATGCATAAGCTATCAGGGATTGCCTCCACTCTGGCTTCAAATATGAAACTGAAGCTGTGCCTTGAACCAAGTTCAAATAAATTCCATAAACAAGTAAAATTAATCTTTGCTTGGTAGCTATTTCTATAAAATTAAGAGGAAAATTCAAGGTGTGTGAAAGAACACTTCATCGAACAAAACCTAAAAATACACACGCCAAACATAAATGTATCGTGCTTTATCTTTAAATACCATCACATTAAAATTTCTCCTGTCCTTATTCAGAACATCTCCAGCCTGTTCAATGGGACCGAGCTGAGCTTTACAGTGCAGATGTCCCTTGTGCTGATATTTACTTAAGAATTTAGTAATAAAACTTGGGAGGAGGGAACACCCAGATATATGGAGTGTTACATGCATTTACAGAAATCTGCATCCAGCACACAGGAGGCTACGTCTAATACAAATCCTTTGCTGGATTGGGGTGACAATGATGCGCATGATATCTGTGCACATTTTTTTAAAAAAAGTTATCTGTATACAGATGAGCAATCCGTATTGCTTCAAGTACTGCAAATCAGTTGTCAAGCACAGCGAGAAACATCACGTTTCTAAGGGATTAAAACTCAATTTGTACGAAAAAAAATCTGCCTCCTATGGTGGGAGAATCGCTGCAGATTGTTTTGTTGTTTCATTATAACAAATTGGCTTTTACTTACAGACACTTTGCATCGTTATGTTCAATGCATGAGTTTGGTATTGAGAGCAACATAATGTGTTATGTGCACATAGACAGGCTTCATTTATCTGATTCAGAGAGACCTACATTCAACATTACTTCCATTTTCTGTTGTGTCTATAATACAGCTATTTTTCTTCTGCTGCTAGTATAAGTTAATAGGGAAGGAAATTCTAATTTTCCTTTGTTGGTGCATAAATGTGCCATTTCATACAACTTGCTGTTTTTCTTTGTTGTAACTTCTTTCTCTCTGTTTCAGCCGGAGGCTCTACTTTTATTTGATCAGTATAGTTTATATCATATTCCAGGCACCATTTTTTCCCCAGAGAAAAACAGGATTTCAGATTTGCTATTCATGATTCCTTAGGCGAACTGAAAGGGCATCAGTTGAATTAATGTTTCCTTTACTGTTTTCAGGGTTTATTGGTTTTATTTCCATTTGCTTAGAGGTATTCATTCCATCTTTTAATATGGGTCTTGCCATATGATTGGCATGATTTTTTCACAACAATATAACTTCTGCTAAGCAGAAAATTACTCAATCTGATTATTAAATAAGCCACAAATAATTGGTTTAAAAGGCTTCACAAAGAGAAATGGCAGCACACATCCACTTCTGTTTGCAGAGAGTTTAAGAGCTTAGCATTAGTGAATCAGGGCAATACGATTTTACTACAGGAGTTGAATGTCCTTTAATTCATTTCTTTTAACATAGTATAAGCAAAGCAGTCATTTGCAGAGAGTAGTTTAGGAGCGTCTGCTTCACAAAGACTCATCCTACATAGTTAGCTGCTTTGCGTTGCTGCCACATGTGGTCTAGCTAGGACATGTCTACCAACACACACATGCTTTCCCAGGCATACATGTGAGGAATCCTTAACAGTTGACTCATGGCACATTCACACAGTGCACTGGCACTCAAGGAGTTAAAAGAAGAGTCAAGCATTGAGAATAACTGAAAGGAGGAGGCGTATCGAGGGATTAATTAGAATATTGGGGGTGGGAGGAAGCAATACATTCGAGCTGAGTTGAGGCAATAGTATTCAATACATTTTCAATTAAACAGGCAGACAAGGGCTAAAAGAAGCCGCTTTGAGTCCCCCTTCGGGGGAAAAAGCGGGATATAAATCTAATTAATAATAATAGAGGACATGGCAGAGAAAAAAGGGCCTCATGATGAGAACATGGGGAGAGAGAACATGCTGTGCGGAGAGAGCGAAGGAGAACACTGTGTAGCCTTGCTGTAGAGAGGGGAAGGGGATGAAGGCAAGAGAGAGAAATAGATGAGGTATCCCCAGATACGATCTGCACGGGTTGGTCTGGCTGATCGGGTGGAACCCATTGTGAATTCATCCTTGTGGGAGAAAGGAATGCCTAGCATCTTGAAGACTGCAATTGTGTGCCCCCTCCTGAAAAAAAATCTCTGAATTCCTCCAATTTAAATAACTATTGGCCCGTTTCCAATCTTCCTTTCTTGGGTAAGGTGATTGAGCGGGTGGTGGCGTCTCAGGTCCAGGAGATACTAGATGAAATGGAGTATCTGGACCCTTTTCAGTCCGGCTTCAGGCTAGACTTTGGGATGGAGACAGCCTTGGTCGCCCTGCTGGATGATCTTCGCCGAGGACTGGACAGGGGGAGTGCATCCCTGCTGGTCCTTTTGGACCTCTCAGCGTCTTTCAATACAGTGAATGTTGTGTGAGCAGTGAATGCTATGTGTTCAAAAAAGAATGGAAATCAAAATATGTTTTTGTCACCCCACCATGCCATGGGGAGATGAAAGAACGCCTCAGCTCTTGGCGGGCCTGGCCTCAACGGCGACGAGATCATGGGTGGTCGCCCCCATGATGGATGATCCCCACCACTCGCATGGTGCAGTGTGGGTCCGTCCAGCGGGGACCAGGGACGTGGCAGGCAGCATCTGTTTGCCCACCCTGGCGTGGCCGCCAGGGCTGATGCTAGGAGCGGCGCAGCCCTTTATACTGCTGCCACGACCGGATCATATGAAGCCTCGCGAGAGCAAGACTTCAGGAAAGTCCCGCCCCCGGAAGGGGTGGGACGGAGGAGACCAGCCAAGATGCTCATAAAGGGCTTGCCGTCTGCCGAGGAAGGAGGGAGGTCAGAAGAGCTCCTGGAAAGGAGGGAACTGCCTTCTCCTTTGGAGCTCCAATGCGAACGAGCTGCTCCTTTCCCGGGGCAAGTTGTGGAAGGAAGCCCCAGGTATCCGTACAGCGGGGGAAGCCTTAACCCCGAGGGAACACCCATGGACGACACCCCTTCTCAGTTGGGATGCTTGTGGGAGTGGGGGAAGGTCCAGGTGTGGCCTAGCAAGAACCCACCCACCAGAACCTGCAGGTCTCCCTGTCAACATACTGAGGCACACCCTCTTCCACCAACCTCGGTCAGCATACCTGGACTGGAGAACCGCCTACCGGTATCATTGGGTTGGACCCCCACTCCTGCAGGGAGAAAAAGCCATCAATCATATTAATTCATTGGAACATTACTCGGAGGCCTGTGCTGTAACACGGTCCCCATGAATGTAAAGACTTTATCTTGATTAAACCGCATTCGGCAGTCCTCTCCTTTATTAGCTCAGGGACCTGGGAGCCCCCCCACACACACACACACTTAACTGTGTCGACCGTTTTTGCCTCAGACAACCCCTTTTTCCCTGCCTGGGGTCATGGACCTGACAGTTTTACAGAGCTGGGATCAAAGCCATGATAATAATTTAAACAAGCATGAATTATGGCCCTTTATAGGGTACCATTTCCATACTCCAATGTGGCCCTTGGGCCAACACATTTGCCCACTCCTGGCCAACAGGTACCAGAAGGTGAAGCCTAGAGGGCCTAGACTGGTATTACACTGACAATACTCGTGAAAAATGAGGTGCCTTTATTAACTTGGCCTGCTATAGCGATAATCACAACCTCTTATTTTCTCTTAGGAGCATGACAGCAGTAACGTCAGCATCCCTTTCTAAGGCTCTGGTCACTGAAACTCTATTGAATATCAATCGACGAAGCTACAAAAATGCTGACTCTTTTTCCTCTGACATTACAAAATGTAAAACCTTACTTGGGGAATGCACAAGAATGTGCAGGAAAATGCTGCTGTAGCCAAAGTACTGCACATAATTGGATTCTGGTGCTGTTAGGGGACCTTTTGTGCATTATCAAAGAAAGTGTCTCATAATAACAGCAGTTGTTCCTTTTACATCCTTTTCAATTCATATTTTTTAAAAGCACTACATTCATTGTCTTCATTGTGTGTTCAAAGTTGTAGCATTACCTTGCTTATTCACAGCCTACACCTATCATTCTCCCCCTGCCGATGCAGCAAGTTGGCTTGCGCTGCATCTTTTTTTGGGGGGGGGCAGTCATGGAGGTCTCCTCTGGGTAAGGGAACAAATGTTCCCTTACCTGGATGTAAGCCTCCATGACACAGAGGGGTCTACTCGGACCTGCGCTAGTGAAATTGCTGATGCAGGTCCACATGGACCTGGGCCACAGGATTGGGTCTGGGAAAGGGGCTAAGTTTTAGAGGCCACTGATGCCACCAAACCCACCCCCTTCCCAGAGCCGATCCGCCCTTCCCCACCCATCATCGCCCATTCTGCCCTGCCCTTCCCCCATTGCCACTTCGTTCCGCCCTCCCTGCTGACAACTTACCTGCGTCAATGGGTCTACGATGATCCTCCAGAATGCAGGGTGAAGGCTTCAGCCTTCACACCAGTGGCCCAGCAGTACGCGACTATGCGTGCTGCTGAAAGGGTTTTTACAACTGCCATAAGGCAGTTAACACTGACAGAAACTCATTCCACCAGCATTACAGCCCAATAGGATTGGGCTCTCAGTGTTCTTTTTAGTCAGGTACTGCATTAGTCCTGACATGCCTTCAGTTCTCTATTATGGACATGTAGGTTGTATGTACAAGTATGCTCAAGTATGTGTTGCAGGAACTCATAAGAATATAAGAAGAGCCCTGCTGGATCAGGCCAAAAGCCCATCTAGTCCAGCTTCCTGTATCACACAGTGGCCCCACCAGATGCCTCAGGGAGCACAAGACAGGGAGCACAAGACTCAAGGCAGGTTGTGGGATAACTAGTCAAAAGCATAGTCCATTTTATAGGGTAATTTTAAGGGACGAGGAAAGCTTGATTGCTGGGCAAACTGGGTCCTAGTATGGTCTCTTTGCTCATGCCTGGAGTCAACTGCAAAATCCATTCCATATTATACAGGCCACTCCAGAGTTTGGCTAGAGTAGAATGGATCCTTAAAAAAAAAAAACCCACCCTATTTGTTTTTCACCAGTTGATTTTTTTTCCCCCAAGGAGTCCCATTTATAAAACATTTATCTATCTCCTAATCATAATGAGTAGATCAGTCTTTACTGACCAGTCCAGATTAGCATTATATGATGAGTCTGACAAAATGATGGTAATTTTCTCGGCTTCTTCTTAGTTTTACATAAGAACAACCATGGTGACTTAGAACAATGTTTAGTGTAGCCCAGTATTCTCTGCGTGTAGCCAGCTCCCGATCCTTTGGAGAGTTTTAATAGTGCAGAATACGAACACAGGACTCTTTTCTTTGCCAATCAGTCATGTTCTCAGGCTGAAAGGGTGTTCCAGACATCCTAGCAATTAGGGTGGATGACTTGAGTTGAACACTTGTTTCGCTAATGGTTGTGGATGCAATCTAAGAGCGTCTTTTACACTAGTATCAACCAACAGCCTTGCTGGTTTTGCGGCCCCTCCATTTTTGACACTCCTCCATCCTCCCATTGTCTGTTTCCAAGAGAAGTCTGTGAAAAGGCTTCACTCACTGTGAAAAGCTTGCCTATGAAAACCGAAGCAAAATATTTTTTTAGGCAGTTCGTCTGTTCTTAAGGTAGAATGTACATATCTCTTAGCACTTAGCCACCTTAGAATTAAAGTTCAGTGCTACCATCTTATCGATTGCCATTGAGAAAAAGGAAATTAACAGAATGTCAGATGTAGCAACAGTGTATTATTGCCATAGCAACATGTAGGTAACGGAGTGGTTAAACTACAGATCACACATTCACTTATTTCGAGACCTCAGTGTTAAGGTGCTTACAATGCAATCCTCTGCATGTCTACTCAGAAGTAAGACCCATTGTGTTCAGTGGGGCTTACTCCCAGAAAGTGATATAGGATTGAAGCCTTAATCAAGCTTATTGTGGCATGTGTGGTATGTAATCAGGACAACCCAAAGTAAAGCAAATTCAAATGCTGCGAGTCTCTCTGTTGTGTTACTCAGAGTTTTGCATGTTAAATGATCAAATACAAAGTTGTGATAAATAGTGTCCGTGGTTGTAATGCTACATTTTTAATCTGTTCCACAAACCCTTTCACAGTTACTCTCCATATATGCATGTTTTCAGTAAATAAATAAAACATATGCTGCACTGGGGGAAAAATACTTCTTAGGGTTGCTTCTCCTAAAGTAAAATCATATGCATAAAAAATACTATTTTATGCTGGAGTTGTGACTCACTGTGTTATAGCAGCAGTAGCACAATGAATAATAGTGACAAAGAAGCTTAAATCTTAATTCAGTTGTTCCAGAAAAATATTAAATGTTATTTGGAAACAAACCACAGTTAACTCATTGGAATTTGTTCTCCTAGAGAGAGGGAGCTTATTTACTGTAGCAGAATTCAATAATGCCAATATAGCTAGCTCTCTTGCTTGCGTATAGCATTAGCTAATGGACTGGCAAGCCATGAAGGGAGAAGAGGCAGAGTTCCAGGCATTCCTGTCTTTCTCACCTCCACTCCCCACCTTTCCAACCATCATCACTGATATCACTATAATTGGCAGAGCAGTAACGGAGGGCTGCCTGGGGCGCGGGGGGGGCAACAAGCGTGCCGTGGCAGCGGTCAAAAATGGCCACACGGTTTGAGAATTGGCCCACTTGGGCTCCTAGGAGCTATCTAGTTAAAACATGCCAAGGGGCAGATTTTGCTGCAACACGACGGGGGCGGGGCTTCTGACATGACACGCGGGGGGGGGGTGTCTTAGAGGCTAGCTACGCCTCTGTGGTAGAGCTATGCTGGGGGCCAGACCTGCTTTTCCAAACCTGGAACCCTCTCCCATTCCCTCCAGCCAAACATGCTTCATTGGGCTCAATCCAGCCATAGTTAAGCCTTCAGTTATTTCACCAGAAAGCTAAGCACATTTTTAATTCTCCCACTAAAATTGATAGTATTTTAAAAGTGCTTACGTTTGGCTGAATCATGTCCCAAGAATCTAACTACCTCGTACTCACACAACGATTGCAAAAGTCATCATAGATCCCGAGGAGTAGCCATGCTACTCTGTTGCAGCAAAACAACAAAGAGTCTTGGGACACCTTAAAGAGACTAATGGATTAGAGAGTCAAAACTTGCCCTCTAGATGACCTAGATCGGAAGGGCTAAAGTTAGGGGGGTACATTTGAGTTGAACGTTAGAAGTTAGGGGTAGAAGCTAGAAAGTTAGAAGTCTTAGGGGTAAGAGCTTTGACAAAGGAACCAACTACCGGGGGAGGGGGTGGACTTTCTTGCTGGAGGTCTTCGGTACAGTCTGGACAATCATCTGGGGATGTTATAGGTCTGGATTTCCTGCATCAAGTTTGGACTAGATAGCCCACAAAGCCCCCTCCAACTCTTTGATTCTATGAATTGTGTTGTAGCATAAGTGTTGCAGGCTAGAGTCCACTAGTACATGACAGTTTATACTATCTTTTGAGGTGCCATAAGACTTTCTGTTGTTGTTGATCCAGGTTTCTGCTTCATCATAAATGGATCAATAAATGGATCATCTTGTCTGAAAGCAATGGGTAGCACTAGGAGACCTCATCATCCTTTTTATCTCTGATTCTGATTTCCTTTTGGCATATCCTTGATATGCAGTGATTCAGGTTTTTCATTAATGAAATGAGCTATACATTTTCAAAAATTCTTATCTTTAATTAATTTGTCAATTACACACTATTAATTTATCTCGTGCTTCCTTTCTTTTTCCTGTCACCCACTTTAGTGAATTAAACCAGTGTAATCCTGGTTAATGAATGCAGAAACATGACTGACTCTAATATCGGGCCACCTTCGTTTCATCCTATTATCTGAAATTGTATATAAATTAAATAATTGCATGTGCAATGTAAGAGCTACCTGCTGAACTTTAAGCCAAGAAAAAGCCAGCCATTATAGCAAGAATTGACTAGCCATTTTTGTTTTTACACATATGACCAAAGGAATATTAAATTGATGGCTGTGAAATAATGTTGGCTGCGAAACAATGTTTAGCTTCCTCACTATAAACTCCTTAAGATGTTTCACTGCAGCCTTTCTTACAGCCTATTGTATCGGACACCGATATGTCGCACCACCACAGATCCCCAGCTGTCTACATCCTTGTATGTGACCTTAACCTTGTCATCTTAACAGCTTAATCTAAATCTGAAGTCCCCTGATAAACACTGTATTGCTGTTATACACAACTGGACAGTATATATTTACAAGTGAGCCATTACACACAGTGAAAGGCTTATCTACAACAGTTGCATCTTCACGGAGTGATAAGCAGAGCATTTTCTTTCATGCTAAGTTAAATCTTTTCCAATTACACCACAGTGCTTGCCCTCCTTCTAAGCAGCGCTTTAATCCAGTCATCCCTGGAACACTACAGCCCTGAAATGGAAACCAAACAGAACACTGTAAGTCCACCAGCGTCCCAAACCAGTGGTTTTCAAGCTGTGTTCTGGGGAACCCTGGGGTGCCTCAGAAGCTTATCAGGCATTCGTCAGTGAAGATCAACAGTGGAAGACAAACGTCCCAGAAGTTCGGCTGGCCTATCTGCTACAGATCTCTGCCTCTAATATGCGACTTCAGGGGAGCTTTGACAAATCAAATGCAGTTGTTAAGAATTTCCCTTATGAATTCACACATTTTTCAATTTCAATGGTAAGACTGCACTAGCTTGGTTCGAAGGAGCCCCGCCGTTTTTGGGAATGATTTTACAGGATTACTTCAGACTGTGGTTGGTTTCGGTGACTGTTCTCTACTGGGTATATCCTTGGGTGGCTGAGCTTTCTGTTTATAATAGCATCATCTGTCCCATTTATTTCTGGCTAGTTTGATCAATTCAAAAGTGTGCATCTTAAAATTAGAGTAATAGTCTGTTCAGATTTAGAAAGTCATCTTTGTATTAACCCTCAAATTGGGGAAACACTACAGGTTGTGACAGAGGCTGTGCTGTAATCTTTTAAAGCTTTATTTTTGCAGGGGTGTCGTGTCGTAAAGGTGACAGCTGAAAGAAAACAGTAGCATATGCTGGGCTACTAATGCTGTCCTGATTCACTGAGTGTGTGGTTTCTATCCCCCTCCTCCTTCATACTGCACATATGGTACAGGGAATGAATGTGATGAGTTTAGCAATCTGTAATGGGAAAGGAAATAATCTTTCTCTCTTTCTCGCAAGCAACAGAACTGCTTGATATTCCCTAAGGGGCCCATCATGGCTTGACTTGGGATATCTTCCCGCTACTCCTATTCCCCCCCCAGTCAACCAATGACCTCATTGAAGCAGCGGAACTAGAACATGTTTAAATCAACAAAAGACAAAGAATAGGGAGAAAGCAGTTTGGTAAGAAATGGCTGCTTTGAGCAATGGAGGAGAAAAAGCATTGCTGCTAATGAGGCCCGGATGAGTAGGGGACGGAGGTCTGAGAGGCAATAGGAGGGGGCGCTGCCTGTGTGGGCAGGATCATGTCATGACGACATGAGACATTTGGATCTATTCTCTTTATTTATGCTATCAAAATAGTTTATCTGTGGCAATATTGTATTTATTACTGTGACCCTACTTTAGATGTTCTACATCTACAGAACATCAAAAAAATGTTCTTGCCTTGGCATTTTTTTTAATGAATATTGTAAGGTACCTTGTGTCGGTGAGTCGGGGGGCGGTGTCCGAAAGTCCTCCTCTTCTTCTGAGCTGTCCTGTGCCGCCCTGTAAGCCTCAGGTAGTCACACTCCAGTCGGCTTGAGTGATCCAACAGCCTTCCCTGCTAACAGGGAGGGGCGGACGGGCTTCCAGCCACGAGACGTAGAGGCAGCTGCCTCCTCTTGTGGAGGGTCAACCTCCAGTGCTATCGCCTGTTCGGCCTATGAGAAGAAGCCCTGGTTTCTACGTTGCCTCAGAGTGGGGTCAGGGGGGAGCTACTTGGCTCGTATCCGCCTCTGCCCGGTTTCTCAGGAGCTCTTTCTCGGTCTCTGGTTCTCTATACGACGCAACCAGCCCCTCGCTCCTCCACCTTCTCATCATCGGCCAGCTGTAGCTCTAAATACTCTCTCTGCCTCCTGCCCCTCCCTTTTCCTCCCTCTGTCGTTGGCCCGCAGGGTCCTAGCGCTCGCCCACTGCTCTGCCCTTCCACTGCCTCCCCGGACCCCGCTCCCTTGTCAGCTCCCTTCCCCTGTGTACCCCATAGGAGTGTTACCACGCTGGGTGTGTTCTTCCTTACTGGCAGCCCCCCGATCGTGCCCCGGCGGCTACGATCGGGGGTCGGCCTGGTTGGCTCCGCCTTTGTCTCCCGTCGTCCTGGCCCGGAGCTTGTTGTGCTCCGCTCCGCCCTGCTGGCTGGGGGCGGTGTCTCTTGCGTAGCCGGGGCTGCTTCCGGCCGGCTCGCGTCGTCGCCCTTCTGGCTGCGCGGCTCCGCCTGGTCTGCCGCTGCTTCGCCCGGGTTGGTGGGGGGTGCCTCCCCCTCGAGCTCTTCATCGTCCTCCGTTGTCGTCTCCTGTCCCTCGACCTTCTCCGTAGCAGCCCGTCCCGTGCTCCTGGCCGCTGGTGAGTAGCTGGGTCCGGGCTGGCCCGGACAAATACCATTATTCCAGACCATGCATATTTCGGGTGGTTATTATAACCATGGGCACAATCCTGTACACGTGGAGAAAGACTTCAGCGGAAGGCTTACAGGCCAATCCTATCCTGGGCTGGCCCGTACGGTGCAGGACCGCTAACTCAGCGTCCACTGCATCCTGGGTGCCAGTAGGAGACCAGGCTGGCCAGGAGAGGAAAGCAAACTTTTATTTCCCTCCTTAGTCACTGCCTGTTTCCCTATAGGACTCCTCAAAGCTATGCTAGCTCTTTCAGTGGCGTAGCTCTGAGCAGCCTTGTGCAGCATGTCCAGGGTGAGACAGGATTTTGGATATGGCAGTCACCAGTGCTGCCATGATCTGTCCTGTCCCATTCCTGAATCCTGATCCATCCACATATCATCTCCTCTGCCAGCAGAGCCTTACCAGCAGCTGGTCTGTGTGGCGCAAGGCCTCCTGCCCTTTGCAGTGCTCCACAGACCAGTGGAGTAATGAGTGCGGATAATGGATTGGGACATTAAACATTCTTAGATTTTGGGTCCCTTTGAAATCCAAAGGATCTGTAGCCCTTTTCAAGCAATGTTCCTCCCTCCCTCCCTGTATTGAATGGATGTGTAAGGGGAGGAAAAGGGAGCATGTCAACAATCCCCAGATGCTGATGTACCTACTGGCCAGGCCCCTAATGGCCATGCATTCTTCATCTTTCTGAAAGAAGCATAGCTGAACATGGAGACGGTTCCTCCCAGAAATTTGAAACCCTGGCTGATCAAAGTTCTCAATTGCATGGAAGAACTCTCCCCATGCTTAGCTCTGCCCTTTTCAGGCCAACGCTAAATGTGCAGTCCCTGGGGTGGGGGGGGGGTATGGCCAGTGGGCATATGGAAGCCAAAATGCTCCTGCTTCCCCCTCTTCCCCTCATTTGCTGAACATGGGAAAATAGTGTTTGGAAAGGGTTATAATAAGAGCTAATTCTGATTAGTGCCTATGCTCCCTGTGATTGGAGCATACACAGCCATATAACAGTGGCAGTTTGCTCATGTCTCTATTGGGCCTTTGTGGTTTTATCACTTTGAAATGTGACAAAACTTCACAGGGATGAAGTCAGGGATCACTTTGATATGTGTGGCAAGCAGCTAATGGAAACAACCATAAGTGAAAGGCCATGTTTACAAAGAGGAGGATTTTGGTTTCTTAAAAATAGTTAAGCCACCTTTCTAATTTTTCCACGTTTGGGGGCTGGTTGTCATGTCAAAGAAAGTCAGTAAACTGAAGTGCTTGCAAAGTTTCATTTGCTTATTTGACTCTCTAAGACTCAGTTGCAAGCGACCCTTTCTTGTTTGACTTCAAGATCCAAAATATATCAGAAGGCTATTCTTGCTGCTCATAGGAATGGATGTTTGGAGGCTAGTTGCAGTGCAGCGATTACCTTTGAAGTCAGGGATGATGTCAGGGGTCAGGCACAGGCTGAGGGCCCACACCCACCAGAGCACCCACCTGGCCAGACCAACCCCTGAACCCTCAGGACAGGTGGCAGTGGTACTGGCCAGTGTGCAACGAAGGGATGGGCAGCCCGTGGGGAGGCCCAGTGCCCCAGGACCGGAGCCCCCAGCAACCTGCTGCCAGCACTATTTGTACGTAACCTTCATGAAGAGCTCAGAATAGTCTAAAGCAGTGATGCCTGTTGACAGTTTGCATAAGTTAATTCATTCTGATTTATGCAAACCGAGCATTGCCCAAAAGTGGCAACCACTGAAACGCATCTTAAATAACAAAGTCAACCAGTCAAAACTATAGCTCAGGTCAACTGAAATTGGCCAGATGGCAGCTTGAATTAAATCTGGTACCTGTGATGATGACACAGGTATGCAGGCACATGTCAGACATGACTAATCTGCAACACTCTGTTATTCACTGTGGTCCTTATTCAGTCCCGTACAATAATTATTACCATATTTTTTATTTTTAACTTCCCTTCTGCATGGGCAACACCCTGTATGTAACCGGGATTGTCATCATTATGAATCAGGGAGAAGAGAGAACAGCATGAACAAGACACAAGCAAACAAGGACACTGATCTCCAGAAGGTGCCTTGAAAAACTGCTGATGCAGAAGGATGTATCATGATCAACTGGCTCTGAAGAAGAGCATTGATAGTTGGAATGTAATGTATGCACACACCTTTCTAACAAAGTGTTTTACAACACCTTTTAAAGGTCTATTTCCTTGTTAGCATCATTGAGTCTCCCCTATGGGGGGGAGAAAGCGGGATAGAAATCTAATAAATAAATAAATAAATAAATAAAGCCATTTCTCAGGGTAATGCTGCTGCCACCGTTGTTGCTGGTGGTGGTGGTGGTGGTGGTGTGTGTACTAATAAATCTACTGGTTTGTGAACTGATAGCTTGAATGGTACTCATGTAAAATTTAACATGTATAGGAGGAAGGGGGTGGGTCAGTTGGGATGGGAGGTGGGGAATATGGATTTGTTTGTCTTTTGAGTCCATTATTCATTGTAAGTGTAACTGCTGACCAAGACAGTAGGATCTAAGTAGTAAAAAAGAAAGTTGCTAATGGCCTAATCCAATTCAGGGCTGGCCTGGGTGATGCAGTGGCACCGAAACAGCCTCCGTTGCATCCTGTGGGTCGATTAGGCATAAGTAAAAAAAAAATGTTTACTTATCTACTCCCCCAATGGGCCTACTCGGATCCACACCAGCCATTTTGCAGGTGTAAATGCAGCAGGTCCGAGGGGGAATGGTGAACTGGGCCGGGGGCATAGGATCTCGCAGATGCCGCTGCCACTGAGATCGACCCCTGGCCTGCCCCCTGCCCAGCCCAATCCCTGCCCTGAGCCTCCCCCAAACCACCCTCTCCACCGACCTATCTGCTTTGGCCAAAGTTCAGCAGTCCACCAGCATGGGGCTTCCTGACTCCCGTGCCATTGGTAGCGAGTTGCAGCTTGTGCAATGATGGGCTTGGAATTTTCCCTGATCCTAGACATGTAAGTCCCACTGAATTCAATGACTCTTAAATTTAAATAAGGGAGCATAGGATTGCTTCGTTCTTAATCACGTTCTTAACTCTCAGGCAGCTCAATCCTCCGTAACGTTCCGGTGCCGGAACAAGTGTTCCGGCGCCGGAAGGAGTTGCAAACGTGCCGTAAGCCACGTTTGCATCTCCTCGAGAGCCGGGAAGGCCGGCTTCGGCGTCAGGAGGACCCCGTCGTCGCTGGACCCAGGTAAGTTTGGATCCGGCGGGGGGGAGGGCCTGATCACCGGATCTGGGAGGGTGTCCATTGGCCCCGGCGTCCTGGAAGGGGGAGGGGGTGAGGAACGGCCTTCGGCCGTATCCTGACCCCCGCCGGGCACTGGAGCCTTTACACAGCCTCCTCTACTTCTGCCAGCAAAATAGCTGGCAGAAATCCAAGGAGGTCGATAAGGCCTAGCCCTGGTTACACTCGGGGAAGGAGACGAGTATCTCCTTCCCCAAGTAGACCCGCCCAGCAGCCACGCTGGCTGCCGGTGCACAGGATCCGGCGGGCAGCCATGGGCCGCCAGCTGGATCTTAGTTAGGATTGCGCTGTTAATTAATGGAAGTTCAAAATGCTTAATTTTGGCTGGATCATTCCACATCAGGAAAGGCTTGTATTAATCACTGGATAATACTTGGGGCTCAGGATTTCATTAATATGGGGGAGAGGGAGGGAAGAGGGAGTGATACCACCCCCTCCAGTTGGCTCTGGTGGGCAGCTACTGAAGGCCCAGGGACCAACATCTGATTACTGAGACTTCTTCTGTGCCTGTTCATTTAAACCATTTCTATAGGCTGTGTTGGCAGTTGCCTAGGTGGTCTCTTCATTGAACAGCAGTGTAGAAGTATATGAAACAAGAATCTTATATAAAATAAGAATCTTATATAAAAAGGTGATATAGATTTTTTAAAAAAAAACAAAACAGAAACATTTGGAAGGTTTTTATTTTAATACATTTGGAGAAAAATGAGGTGGCTTTATATATTAAAATATTTGAAGTGGGAATTAAGTTTTTTAGATAATAAAGGAAAAGTTAGTTAATCTTTTTATGAATATTTGGATACCACTTATAGATTCTTTAAGAGAGAGAGAGAGAGAGAGAGAGAGAAGGAGTGATGAAGTGTGAATTTAATGAATAGTATATTAGAGATATAGGCTTAGTTAGATATTATAAGTAGAAAATATATAATAGTATACAAGTAGGATTTACTGCTTCGCGCTTGCTGTAATCTTTCGTAGTATGTTGTATTGTTTTGTTTTATTGTTTTGTTTTGTAGTTTATTAATAAAAATTAAATATATGGCTAAAAAAAAAAGAAGTATATGAAACAAATAAATAACTTTGTGCGTAGTTGTGGAGCGGCTTTCTCAGGGCCCACCATGTAGCAGCAGTCTCATGGAGGCCCATTTTCCAAGGGCTCCCTGAAACGGGGAATGTCCCCTTTCTTCCTTACGAGATAATGACAGTGTTTGGTGGAGAAAACTTTGTACATTCATCATCACATAAGCATAAGTGGAGCCCCCTGTGTATCAAAAAAAAAAAAAAAAGCTGTACCACGTTCTGAGTGTTTCATATGGAAATCATTGTTTTTCTGAAAGACTCCCTGCAAGCTGTGCGGCAAGCCAAGCACAGAAGCTCATTTTCAAATCTGCTTCCTTTTGTTTTGGAGACAGTAAGGAGGACACAAACTGGACTGTGTGGAATCAAATTCTTTCAATCCTACTGTGCAAATGTGATTGGAAGCAAGGAGTTTGCTTTAATTTGATCATTTCCCACATTAACAGATAGGGAAATATGGATTTTTCTTCATCCTTCTAAGCAAGGAGGACTTGATAGCGATTTTCTTCTGATGTTTATGGATTTATCTTTAGCACATGGAGCATGTGGCAAATAGTTTTGAGGAAATGAACAAAAATTGTACTTAAAACACATTGGTGCTAGTATTGTAATACTGTCAGAATGTTTCACACATTTATTTTATTGAGACATAAAAGTGTAAAGAAACGTGATGCAGGTTTGTGCCAAAAATAGCTGCATTCTCACCTATTTCACAATGCATACGTGGCAATTGTTTCTGCAGCACCAGAATGTCCTCTGGACACATTTCTGGATAATGATTTGGATTGTGTGGATTTTCTTGCTCTATTTACTTTTTGAAATCTATGGGATTGCTTGGCAAAGCACAATACAAAGAGCAATACAACTACAATGGTGTAGTGGTTTGGGAGTCGGACGTAGACCTGAAAGATCCAGGTTCAAATCCCCGCTCAGCCATGAAGCTTCCTAGGTGACCTTGGGCCAGTCACTATCTCTCAGCCCCACCTACCTCACAGGGTTGTTGTGAAGACAAAAGGAGGGGAGGAAATATGTACACCACTCTGAGCTCCTTGGAGGAAGGGCGGTATAAAAATTTGAAAAAATAAAATAAATAACACGAGGAATATTTTGAAATACTGAGATTCATTCCACAAGTAGTTGTCCTAATCCTTCCTTCCATTTAGTTTTACTGATCTACAGCCTGGTTCACATGCTGACAAAACGGGGCTTACAGTGTACACACAAAAGGGATGTCAGTTGTTTCTCAGATGCTCCTTACTCTGGTTTTTGGCATGAATCTGCGAAGCCCTCATGAACATGGGAGCTCCATATCCATAATGAAACGCACATGGAGTTATGGTGCCAAGAACTCCAAACCTTTCCATCTTTATTTTGCATCTGATTTTCAGGAGATACTGTATTCTACCATGCGCTTATTTTTTTTTCAAGCCACAAATGGATGCCTGTAATTATTTCGGTTGCTTCTCCTCAAAATAAAGAGCTTTTTAATCTAAAACAGCTTTACAAGCTATCAGGGCCAAAAGTTAATTAGAAATTAAGGCTGCATCCTGGGTAAATTATTTACATTAAATCAACTGTCAGTATATAAATAATATACATCCAAACAGACAATGGCAATTATTTTATGTCTAACAATAAAGGGGACATACTACTCGGTAATTGAGTCCCTTTGCCAAGTCCGGCGACATTCTCTCACTCATAAAACTAAATGATAACTGTGCTTCATATGCAAGTCACAATTCTTTTATTTCCCTGCATGCAGAGCCTCTCATCTACTGAAGCCATTTCCTATTGTCAAAGGCTTCCCAGGAAGTACATGCTGGTGTGTCCTGTACATTTTATTTCCTGAAGCTGTACAGGTCATAAATCAAGAGGGATTTTGAAAGCATTCGTGCCATCTTTATAGGAGGTCTCAGAATCCAACCAATTGCTTAAGAGAGATCACACTGCATTAGTCAGCCATCCGTTTTGCTTTGGGGCTGATTGGAAATTCAGCAATAGCCAGCAGAATAAAAAGACCTCAACACAGTTACTGAAAGAGCCACTCCTAAAACCATATCTATATATTTTACCACATTCCTGTCTGTCAGCAGCAAACGCCTCACCAAGCAAAGGGTGTGTGTTTTTCTGATGATGATGTTACTGTTGGCTGTGGGGCGTGTGTGTTTTGCTTTGTTAGTGGAGGTGTTGTTAATGTTAATGCACTTCCCGCATCCATTTAAATGCAAATCTTCATGCAAATAATTCCTTGGAGGAGAGAAAAGAAAAATGTGTTCAGCTGAAGACAAAGCAGAGGAGGGAGGAGGGGGGGGGGAAATCATGCAAAGCATGAATAGGATGTCAATGGAGAACTGTACATTTTTTTTTTTCAAAAAAAGCCTTTTTGGAACACAAGTGAAAACATATTAATGATCGTGTAAATACCTTCTCAATAGATCTTTCCAGCATTGTTTGTACAGAAGTAGGATTATTCTTCTAAGGTCAAACAAAATAAATGAACTGAAAACACACGGTATCAATTCTGTGTTCTTACAATAGTATAGACACACCCCTGCATACCCTATCTTCTCCTACTGGTTTTTTCTTTCTTTCTCACAATGAGTGCAAAGCACAGGTGCATATTCCATGATATACAGCCATGATTCCATTGTGTGTATCACTGTGTGTATCATGAAACAATACTTCCAAGTTCCAGGAGAGCATTTCCTGGGAAAAAGAACAGGAAAGAATTCAGGCAGGAAAAAGTATCGCAATATTTAGGGACGGCACTCTTGGATGCGCGTTTTGAATTAACGCTGTTTTACGAGAGACTGTGGAAATAATTAGCGAACAGCATCTCTAACTGTAGGAACACTATCACAGAAAGCTTTCTACTTTTGTTCTATTGCTCATGACATAATTTTATCAGCAATTTATTAAACATCAACATTACAGAATACTTTGGAAGAAAAAGATCATGACCTGAAGAAGACGTCATACATATGTTTTTTTAAAATTGTGGCTCTATTGTTTTAACGCTACAGCCAGGCAAGGGAACAAGATTTCCATGGGAGTTCACATTCAGTCTCCCCCTATGTACTGTGCCAGATCCAGTGGTGTGCTCCTGCAAAAACCATATTGGATCACCAGTGCAACTGTATTGATGTCATCAAATCCTGTAATTCCCAGGTTCAGAATATGAATTTGGCACACTCACAATGTGCATGGATAGTCTGATGTGGGTTGAATGGGATTCTTCCACTGTTTGATCAACTGGGATTACAAACCAAACCAGTGAGAGTGAGTGAGAGCGCAATTCTGTCCAACTTACACCACCTGTGTAACCAGCAGGTGCAACGAGAATGGGAGGCCCCAGAACGGAAAGGGGATTCAAATCCCCTCCAAAGGGGGATTCAACGGGGATTTAAATCATCCCTCCCCTCCAAAGCCTCCCTCCCTGCCCTCCCCGCCGGTTACACTAGTGGTGTAAATTGGTTAGGATTGCACTGTCAACCTCATGCTGCAGTCCCAGATGGGTTTCTCCTCTCTGCTGCTCCCACAAATTTATCTACAGTAGTAGTGGCACTGCAGGGCGATCCTCCCTCCTTCCTGGCTCCTGAAATGGTGCTAGATCTCAGGTATGGAGGATCCTGGGACATGTTGTTTTCTCAAGTCGTCTGTCATATGCACAAGGGACGTTAGACAGCCCAGGAAAATTACATGTACCGAGATCTCTACTGCTTGAGATGCAGTCAAAGCAGCATTCAGGTGCCAGGGAAGGGGAGAGAGAAAAGGGCTTTCTTCTCTTCCGCTGCTACCTTTGCCACTGCAACAGCCCCAGCCCATTGCAGCTGTTGCAGCCACTAGTGAGGACATTGCATGAGACTGGGAGGCGTATACATTGTAATGCCCAGGGTCTCCGAGAGGTGCTAAGAATGTCATTTCTGACACTACACCATCACGTGAAGATGAAGATGCTTCTCTGAAAAATGTACTAAATATGGCAGAAAAAAGGACAAGTAATAAATGGCAGGAAGATACACAATCCAGCAACAGTGAATGCCCCACTGACCTCCCTGGAGCAGATTTACAATTTTGCTTAACTTGCACATTGAAATAAAAAAAAATGCTTCAAAATGCTTTTTGGGGCATCATTAATGGCTTTTCTTACAGATTCAAGGGTCAAGTGGGGGTGAATAAGCAAAGCAATTTGTGCAGGTAGAATGCACACCTAGCACATGGGCTCAAATAGTTGAGCCTATGGAGATAGGTGGTGAGGAAATAGTGTGGTGGGCAGAGCAGGATGAACTCGTCCCTTCCAACATGCAGATTGCGCATGCAAGCATAAATACATACTGAAGGTCTCCAATGAATTACAGGCTGACTGTGTTATGTTATCTGAGTGGAAAAAAAATCAGGACAAACGGACAAGAAACAACCCACACTCTTCTGTTGGCAGGTCTCCAACGGTTTCCTTTACAGCTCTGTAACAGCTCACATACTACTGACTTAACTCACACTCTTGGGATTTCAAGTTTACAGCTGTATGGTGGCCTTACAGGGACATCCCTCACAGCTGTAATGTGTTAAAGGTCAGCGCATATGTGGCAAAAAAAGCACAGCAAGAGGAAAAACAGGAAGGATTCTTTGAGAACTGAACTTTCCCACACTCTATGAAGATATATTTTGACATGTGTAGGAAGTGTGGTTCTCCCTTCTAACACAGGATTTTTAATCCCCAGAGCTAACGAAATAAGATCTATGTTTTATGAGTGTTTGGACCACACCCAAGGTAACTGAAGCAGAAGATTAAATTAAACCTTTGAGATTCTGGACTCCCTCTCACTCCATAAACAAACCATTAAAAAAAAAGTAAAGGGAAACCTGACGCCACTGTAAAACGTGTCCAGTTAAAACACTGAAGCCGCCCAAAGTGCTCAAATAGGATGTGCATGTTTGAACGTACTAATTTTCCACCTCTCACCAACTGGTGGTAACTGTCAAATAGGAAAGATAACCAAGTTCACTACATAAACACTGTAGTGGTGCCTGTATGTTGTCAAACGCCCACTTTGACAAGTTGTGCAAAGAGCTCATTTTTGTTTCTGAATAAGGGTTTTGTGAATGCAGTTAGTGTGGCAAAGCTGGAGACAGACACTTGAAATTGTTTCTGTTTGGATTTTTCTAAATAACGGTTCCAATCTGAATGAAGATAATGATTAAATAAAGGCGCCCTAGAAATGCAGAAGTTGCAGGTGCTCAGTCTGTTCCTGGGAACACATGATTGGTTTGAGATGTAGTCCTAAGGTACATGTGATTGGTGGATGGTTCCCAATGTGACCACCGGGGTTCTCCTGTTGCAGCAGAAACTGGAATCCATGATAACTAGAATGTCAACATATTTACAGCACAATCCTATACACACTTACCAGGGAGTAAGCCCCAGTGACACTAGCGGCCCAATCCTACGAACACCATGCACTGACAGAATGAGTGTTCCTTCAGCAGAAAGCCCATTCAGTTGGCACTGCGGCTGCTGCAATGTGTGCAGCAGGGCTACCAGTGCGAAAGGTTGGTGACAGCGTGCACATGCCACCAGAGTGCCCAGCCACTGCTAGAAGAGGTGAATTGGCATGGGGGTGAGTGGGTTGAGAGCAGGGAGGGGCGGAAAGGGGTGGAGATCAGAGCCTCCAGGAAGCATGCCAGAGGAGAGCAGGGGGCTGTTTGGGGCAGCAACAGCATCACCGATATGCCCTTCTGCCTGGCCTCGCCACTCCCTCTTGGGTCCACTCAGACTTGTGCCAGCCAAAGAGCTGGAGCAGATCCAAGTAGACCCTTTGGGGACCATGGCACGACGGAGTAGTTAGTAAGAATTTTGGTTACTTACCACTCCATTGTGCCCTGGACCCTGGCCAGCCCACAGGATGTATTAGAGTCTACATCCAATAGATGCAATACATCAACACAGATATCAGATCATGCAGCACTAGGGTTTGCGTCAACCGGTGCGAGAGCTCATTGCGTCAATAAGTGTACCCTACAAAAGGAAGGGAATGCAGGTCAATGTTAACCTTGCATCAAACGCACCCATAATTATGCGGAACTTGTGCTGTGTGAACTGAAATACACTCCATCGGTAATGATTCCCACACTTGACACTGCCCTCAAAAGTGCTGCAATGCAGTAATTGTGGGACTCACCAGCTTATTTAAGTACAAATGACTGCATGGATTAGGCTGTTCAGGGTCATGCTGTTGTGTCCCAAATGTTGCACCCCAAACTTTACTCCTGGGGGAGCAAACTAGTATTCCCTTTAATTAACTCCAATAGTCCACTTTAGGCAAAGTTAGCAATCCTTTCCCCTTTAACTTGCAATTGTGTGCCAAAAGAAAACACTGAACTTCAAGGCAACTATTTACAAGATTTATTACTTTCCCAACAATAAATGTCCATTAGCCCTTCCCAGGCAGATAAGATTCTACTTAGCTAACGAGGGTCCATTTCTGTAGAAAGGTCCAGCTTGTTACTTCAAGGCGGTAGAATCTCCTTGTTGCCTTTCTCCTGTCCAGCAAAGAGTCTTGTAGCACAAAGTCCAATCAATCCCAGTCTCTCCAACCTTCCAGTCAGGCAGAGCATCTCCCAATACCAGTCAATCCAGGTGGGCAGTCAGTCCGGCAGAGTATTCCCCATCTGGAACAGAATCGTCATCGGCAATCTGGCAGCATGTCCCCATGGCGAGCTGGCGAGGCTCCTTCCTGCTCCTACTGCTGCTGCTCTTATACTCTGAGTTCCTAACAACTCTCTACTGGTGGTAGCTGTGGGCTTCCAATCAATGCCCTCATTATTGCCCACAGCTGTGAAAGTTCCAATCAGTGCTAATTGAGTGCAGCTGCGAGCCACACCCACTGCACACAAAGTCCAAGCTTCATCCCAGTTAGTAGCAACACCTGTGGGCCACGCCCAATTACCTGCAGGTGTGCTTCCACCCATGCAGTCCTGGGTGTCCAGTCCTGTCAGACAGGCAATCCTTTAACCCCTTCCTCCCCAGACCTGTCAAAACAGGGGACCACTGCTAACACCACTAACTCCTCGCCAATCTTCCGCGATTTCCACTACACACGCTCACTAACCTCCATGTGTTCAAGGATACCATTCGCACAGAGCTTACATATGTACACCAAAATGTGCATAGGTTACTGTGGAAATGTACATAGGAGGCCCCCAGATCACATGTGCCAGTTCCCTTGCATGTTTAGGCGTACACATGTAGGCTCTGTGCAAACAATACCCTTGAACACATGGAATGTGAGATGCCAGCAGGTGTAACCCTTATCACCCCCAAACTGATCACACCTCAGTGATGTTCCTCATCAGTATACAGTACAAGCACTTTGCACAGTTTTGAACTACACAGTTCAACTACACAGGATGTCACTTTCAGGAGAATGTAAGCTTGTTACAATTGCATGGAGGAAATTCAGCAGCTCCTCATAGAGACAAGTTTATTGTTTCAAGTGCTGGGCACAGTCTGACACAAAGCTAGTCCTGGGCGGGAAACTTCCATGAGCACCAGTGGCCTAACAGCAGCTTTGGCAGTTCTATTTTTGTTGGAACGGCAGCAAGAAGGGGAAGGGTTAAATCAATAATGTACAGTATTGCAATACTGATCCCGATGTCCCCTCTCCTCCGTGGCAGGTATTTAACTTTTTTTTAAAGGGGTTTTGGTTCTGTCATAACCAACTTTCCTGGATAATTTGTTTTCTCTCTAATAGTTCTATTATCCCGATTGGATATCCATTTTCCTTGCAGCTGGACTTTTTCATGTTCTTCTCTCCATCAGTTACTTACACCACAAAGTGCTTGATCTGTACAAGGAAAACAACAAGTTGTTTGGGCGGCAATAAAGATAAGAAATGCAATTGTCTCTGTTTTCAGTAGGAAATATACATCCTTTCAGCTACACTCCTTCCTGTCTCATGGATGAAATTTCTCAGTCTGAACGACTCAGATTATGCAGCGACAACACACACCATGTTATGGTTTCCCTTTAACGTGTTTTATATCTATCCTTTTTTCCATTTCTTCACTGATCTAGGGATAGTATTAACATACATCAAAAGGCATTTATTCCATTCTGTACTGAGCAGATGGCAGATAGTTGGGTAGGTGGTAAAAAACTAGGATATCGTCGTGGTGTTTGTGCTGATTTGCATTAACCACGTGAACTATTCGGGAGATCTATTACTCATCTCTGTTCTTCCTCTGAATGCTGTTTCACGAGGCTCTTGTAGCTCACTCAGCAGTAAGTGTCTGACATAAATTTGTCCATTTCAAATGGCTGCAGAAATTCAGGGAAAAAGTGGATCTTTTATCTCTATACAATTTTGCTATCATCATTGTCTTGCTTGTTCTCACCCGCTCGAGTCACACAGTAAGACCCAAGGATGAAATAATTCAAAGGAAAATCTTCCTGCAGCATTGAGTGGGCCTGTTTCTTTTCCAGCTGTGAACTCTTCTTCTGCAGGCACTTTGGGCTCTCTCAATAGTCAGAAGGTCTGTAATTCTCAGAGACGCTGAAGGATTATAAAATCTGCTTGTATTTGCTGGCTGGCACTCAAGCATTATGAAATAAAAGCCTCTGTGAACGATGAGAGTCATAAAGAACAAATACCCCCAAAGTAGATTAAAGATAACGGAATTCTAGGGGAGCAAGTTGAAGCCATGTCACTCCCTCCCGAAACAACAGAAGTGTCAGCTTTTTCTTACCCTATATTAGTTAGTGCTCTCAAACATTTGTCATTGAGAGCTGGTGTAGTGCAATGGCCAAGAACCTGTGCTATGAATTAAGGCTTCCCTGGCTGGAATCTGGTTTGAATACCTTGAACTCACTAGGTAGTCAACATTTCGTCAAACTACTCCGTCTCAGCCCCAGCTGCAAGACAGGCATGATAATACCTCCAGCGCAATCCTAGGCATGTCTACTCAGAAGTAGACATCCCATTGTGTCCAGTGGGGCTTACTCCCAGGAAAGCATTATAGAGTAAGTCGTCACTTAAAGTAGTTTCGTTTTAAAGTTGATGGGAAAATGCCATAGGGACGTTTACGTTTTATCAATTAGCCTATGGTAAAACTGGTTTCAGGCCAGCGGGTGGCGCAGTGGGTTAAACCGCTGAACCATGAGCTGTCGATCGAAAGGTCGGCAGTTCGAATCCGCGACGGGGTGAGCGCTCGTTGCTTGGCCAGCTCCTGCCAACCTAGCAGTTCCAAAGCATGTTAATGTGAGTAGATAAATAGGTACCGCTTGCGGGAAGGTAAACAGCGCTCCGTGTTCCAGCTGCATGCTACGCGCTGCGGCAAGGAGAGTCATGCCGGTCACATGACCACGGAGGCGTCTTTGGACAACGCTGGCTCTTCGGCTTTGAAATGGGGATGAGCACCACACCGTAGAGTCGGACACAACTGGACTGAATTGTCAGGGGTCACCTTTACCTTTACCTAAAACTGGTTTCATTATAAGTCATTTTGCTTAAAGTTGCAGTTTCCAAGAAGAACCTATCGACAACTTTAAGTGAGAACTTGCTGTACAACTTGCTATAAAAAAAACAATAGTGCAGTACAGTCAGAGGAGAAAAAACACACACCCATGGCTTTGCTTCCTTCTATTTCTGCCCTTTGCTATTACTGCGTCTGTTTAAGCCAAAGCACATGACTGAAACTGGAGCAAACAATTCCCATTAAAAAAGCAAAGAAGACAGATTGGTTATGGAACAAATGGGTCAGATGTTGCTTTCATACGTACAGTACTATTCAAAAATGGTTGAAATTAGTTCTTTCAGATTCTACACACTTGCTACTTCAGGTTGTTTCAGAACCCACTTGCACTGAAGTAGTACCATTAGCTTTGTGTTCTCCCCCAAGTGATTGTTTCTCCAGTCTTTTTCTCACTGCTGGGTCCCATCCGTTTACTGCTGGGCTCTGCCCAGTACCACCACATTTCAAAGACTGGAAGTCTTATGACGTCACCACGCCCTGGGGGGGGAGCTCACCACCTCTGATTCTTTTATTGTCCAGTTCACCGTTCCCTACACGCACAGCACAATCCTATCCAACTTACACCACCGGGGTAACCAGCGGTGCAGTGGGAATGGGAAGCCCAAGAATGGAAAGGAGATTCAAATCCCCTCCAAAGGGGGATTCAAAGGGGATTTAAATCTCCCCTCCCCTCCAAAGCCTCCAGCCCTGCCCTCCCCCGCTGGTTACATCAGTCGTGTAAGTTGGATAGGATTGTGCTGACACTTCAGGAATCTGCATGATCTGGGTTGGGGCCCACTGCTATCACGTCTTATTGCTCCCTCTGGGTAGCTCTAACAGTGGTGGGCTGAAAAAGTCAGGGGGAAAACCCAGACTGGGACTAGAAGCGATTACAGGAGAGTTTAGCATTATTTAGTACTCAGAATATTTGTAGACATGCACTAATACAGGACACATACAGATGATGCTTTTTGTGCAAAATTGATAACTTCATATTACTCATTTGTACACCCACACTGCTACAACTGGCTAATTTTTACTACACAAAAACAACAAATCATGTATTTGACATTAATGAGGTTGTAGCAGCATCATTTTTTTACAAGGCAGACCAATTAATAATTTTACGGTTGGAAAAGCTCATTTTTTACCATTTTTTATGTTTTGAAACAAGAAAACTGCTGGAACTTGCCTGGTAACCACTTTGCTGAGGTCTGTTTTTCTTCCTTGAATTAGCATAACGGTCTGTGCTGTTGATAGACCCAATCTGCAATAGTGACCTGGGTGCCCCAAGAAGTGTGTGTGTGTGTGTGTGTGTGTGTGTGTGTGTGTGTGTGTGTGTGTGTGTGTGTGTGTGTGTGTGTGTGTGTGTGTGCAGGCCTTAGGCAAGCCTCCCCCTCTCTGCCGCAGCTCCCCAGCAGCACTATGGGGATAATCATGGAGGGGGTGTTCGCTCTTATCCACGGTTTCAAGTATCCACGGAGGGGCCTGGAACATATCCCCAGCGGATATGGGGGCCCACCTGTATACGTCATCAAATGAGGCCTCATTTAGCCCTTTAAATAATGTACAAAAATCTGCCTGTCTGCCCCTGACACACATGCATATGTCTGGCAAGTCAATTCCAACTGCAAGAGATGCCCCTCCTCCCCTTTGTAACCTTTTTATAGTTTGCACACTACTGCTGTAAGAGTGGGGCTTGCACCTCTCTTGAACTTAGGAAAAAAACGTTCTGACTGTCACAAAAAGTCGGCTTTTTCAGCAGTAATAATGTTTTATGCCAATTAATTAGCAATTAATTAGCAGGTACTTCAGAAAATTGGACTGTGATAGGGGATACCCGGGGCCTCCAAAGGTTGAGAACCCCTGCTTTATGGCAAGGTGTAAAGTCCCTGCTGCAAACCATTTTACAGCAGTTTTACAGCAGAGTTGGATAGACACACTGCTTTTAGGCAAAATCCAGATGCTCTTTGTCAAGGACACTAGAGGACATTGACCCAAAAGATGAGCTAAGATAAGTCTTTTGTTTTACTGCATGTACCAGCCTACGATCTTCCTGGATTTTCCGTTTTGTGACAATAAATAGTTCCTAGTTAAGCCCTGGTGTCCCTGCTGTTATTTGCACAATAAGAATTTAAATGGTAAGAAATCTCATTGCTTCAAACAATACAGAAAATGATGTATTGAATGGTACATAAGTGTACCATTCTGTCTGACATTCACTATTCCTTGTCCAAACCTTCAAAACAATATTGTTCATCTTGCATTACTTCCACTACTCTCTTCCTACCCTTCCCTCAATTCCCGCATTTAAGTCGCAGCTATTTATGGAGCTGCAAATGCTTTGCCAGTTCAGGCTGGCATATAAAACTCCGCTTATGTTCATCTCTATTATACATAACCCTTAGATTTGCTGTGCTGGCAAATAACAACTACAGGACCCGTGCAACCAAGCAAAACATTGCACTAGGATGTCATTGATGTAATGCCAGCATTGCCTGCATGTAACATCCGATAAATGTTTAGTACTGGAATGTACATTCTGTGGGCATCAATTATTCACATCTGCCATGTTTTTATACCAGTCGTGTGTTGTCTCATTCCATCGCAGTGACTGGTGTAAATAGTCGTATTCTCATTTTGCAGATAGCAATTTGGCCATTACCTGATGAGCCCAAGGATGAGCTCTAGGGTTTGAATGAAAACCTCTAAAGTTCATATCATGCAATCACACTAACGTCAATTAATTTTAATCTTAAACATGACCATAAATTGCTGCATTTCTGAACAGTAATGCTACAGTATATGGCTGTGTTGGGAAAAGTAAAGCACAAAACTCAGATGTTTCTGAAATCTGGGAGTAGCATAACCAGTCAGCCACTTCAGCCCTGGCTGATGGCCGATGCCCATCCAATGGCCAACCTTTGAACTTTCAGTACCGATGGCAGTGTCAAATGCACCAATGGAGCGAGCACAGTGGATGCCATAGGGTACATGCACTCCTGACATTTTATTTTGGCAAAACTCAGGACATGATTTTATGTTCTGCTGAACACAAAAAAATGGGGAGGGGAGATTTGAAGGAAGAGAAAGAGGTCAGGGACATGTGGTGCGGGCACGGCAGGTGAGGCAGCCTCACCTCATCGTAGTCCTTGGAACAAAGCCGCAGCTGAACCTAGAGATTGCACATGTGCACTACCCGCTTGCACCCCAGAAAGCAGGTAGCGCACATGCTCAATATCTGGGTTCATTCGACTACAATGGGGCAGGGCTGCCTGCCAGAAGGATTTGAAGTCACGTGCTTGAGGTCCTAATATTTTATATGGTGAGCTTTGTACTTTATTTACACAGTATGTTCTACCTACATGGTTGCTTCTTTGTTTGCAGGAGGCTTTAGCCTGGCACTGGCTCAAACGCCGAGTGCAGCTGCAGAGAGGGAGTCTGATTGCAGAGCAGGCAGGTTAAAGGGGCCATAGTAGTCATTAAAATGCCGCTTTTAGAAGGGGTCGAGCAGCCGGGCAAGGAGGCGGCGGCGAGGTGACGTGCGGAGCCGGCGGCCTTTCATTGGCCCTGAACCTTCCCCCGCCCACTGCTCAGTTCACCCTGGTGGTGTTTCACTGGCTGTCAGCATTGGAGCTGATCGGATACAGTGATTGGCTCCTGGGACATCACACTGACGACACATCGATGTCACACTGATGATACACCAACACTGACTTCACGGTGATGATGTGCTGCCAAGTGGTGCCCTCCAGTAATGCCACTGCTGCAAATGCCTCCAGCTATTGGAGGTGATATTATCTGAGCCAGTGTTTCTCAAAGTTCTCCCCACGACGCGGGGAGAACTTTGAGTGTTTGCGGGAGCGAAGCCAGTGGCGTCGGCAACCCACGTGGGTCACAACCCACAGTTTGAGAACCGCTAATCTGAGCAGTAGAGCCTTGAAATGGAGCTAACAAGAGTTTCAGAGAGAATTTTCTCTCTCTTCTTCCTGGAGATACCAGGGATTGAACCTGGAATTTTCTTCATGCAAAGCATGTGCTCTACCGCTGAGCCACAGTCCTTCCCCTGAATGTCACTCTCTGAGTGCTACATTCACTGCACTGGAGCCATGTTTTTCTTTGTAATAACTTAGATTTATTTTTTGGCCTCCTCTAGAGGTTGACTAAAACCCGCTTTGCTATTCCAAGAGCATAATCTCATCTGCATTTGTTAGTTGTCTATTTATGAGAGTAGAATTGATGGCAAATACAATTTTGCCAAATAAATCTTTTTTATTAGCCTCAGTTTGCTTTAATCTGGACTTTCTCTGGCCAAAGAATAAAAAAAAAATGAATGACGAAAAATGAAGGAAGAATCTTTTCTGAAGGAAAGTGACTTGCTTTATTATTTTCTTTTGTTTTTTTCTTTTGCTATTTTTGATGGATAGGGCATGAAAGTTGTTTCCAAAATGAGAGTCCCCCCCCTTCCTTTGGCAGAGAACAATACGGCCAATAAATTTATTTCTTGTTGTGTATTCAGATACTTGTGTTTATTATTCAGAAGTAAAGCCATTTTACCAGAGTGACCTTGGAAGCTTCAATATTTGGAAGAATGAATGCCTCGGGTTCACTTGAGAAGACAGTGATGACGGCTCCCAGGGAGCCGCAGAAACCAGCCAGGGAAACCACGGAGTGCCACGGAATCCTCTCGGAAAACAGTGCAATGCAAATTGGCAGGTATCAACATAAGGTAATGGGGAGGGAGCCACACATCGAAAAGTTTGGAAAACATTGCCATATGTTCTTGTGACCTGACTGTATCCATATTTTCTTGGAAGTAAGTAACAGCCCAATCCTGCCTAAGTATCCGGCCCAGGCCACCCGCCAGATCCTATCCCCATTTCCTGGGGTCTCATCGGTCTCGTTCGTCCCTTTCCCCTAAGTGTAGTGCAGGGAGCACCCAAAGCGCCTCCTCTAATTTCCACCAGCTATTTCGCTGGTGGAAGTCAGAGGAGGCCATGTAATGGCGGATCCAATCCAGCCCAGGAAGGGAACAGGGATATGGCGGCTGCCATCTCCATCCCCGATGGGCCGGCTCGGCCAACAGCCGGCTTTCCTTGCCGCCCAAACCACACCCGGCCCACCGGAGCTGCACTTTCCTTCTCCGGCGGCTGCAGAGACTATCCAGTGGCAGAGTGAGGGCAGGCGGCCTCCGCGCCGGCCACCCTTACTCGTAAGTCATCACAAACGTGCTTTACGGCACATTTGCGATGGCTTCAAAAGGCGGAGCGCTCGCTCTGCCGTTCGATACTTGCGCAGGATTGTGCCCTAAGCCATTGCCAGTCGGAGTTAACAATACTGAGCTAGAAGGCTCAATGACCTGACTCTGTGTCACTGAATCCCTCATAACTTTGCACAGGATTGCATCTGATCTTCAAGTGTTTAATTATGTGCTCAAGTTCTGTTAATTGCAGCGGGGTGTAAGTGGGCTTAACTGTCTGTCAGTTACACCTATGGTCATCACTCACTGCCATTGTGCAAGCATATTTCTTACTGCCTTTTCTTCAGACAGTTTAAATTTCTGTGCAGAGTGAGCCAAACAGGCAATCTCATCACCCTTTCCATGCCCCAAAACACACTTCTGAAGATCAGCCAGTGGCATACATAATGGACACATCACACCATGCTTGTTTGGGTTTCTGACACCACTATGAAAGTCTTAGACAGACACTTCTATTTTCCTGATCAATTGATACTGTGCCTCACAACAAGCTGCGCTGCTCTATGTGCTGATCTCTGCCATAAAAATACATGCATGATATATATAGTCATTTATATTCTAGGCACAGAAGATGAAATAATTCCTGCACCATGTCCATTTTTGTGCTGTTAAGGCATTCTCTTGCTCTGCAAGCAAAACAGTAGATCTTTCATTTGCCAGTTGACATTCCACAAAAGTGCTTATAATTCAGTGTTCGCTTATCAGCTGTCCAATCTCCCTCTCTAGGGAATGTGTCAGCCATCAAAAGCAGGGGAGGAGGTGTGGTGAATCTTAATGGCTTCTATTTAATCAGATTCACTTTCTTAAGGGCATTTAATCAATGAGGACAAGTCGTAGGCAGATTTTTAAATAAATGTGTCACTTTAGCATAATCCACAGCACAGCTGAATGTATTTGTTTATGAGATTCTCCAAGTACGCGCCTTGTTGCTCAGCTGAATTGATAATCTGTAAATCAAAATGCGTTACATGTAGTTTTAGATTAGCCCTTGAGCAATGCCTTATTCTGTCTAAAATATCCAGACATTTCGGATCTGATGGTGATTTAATGTCAGTGCTATACTTGCTGCTAAAATTCGGGGGGGGGGGATGAGTTTGCAGTTCTGTGTATTTGACAATTATTTTTTTAAAAAATGAATTTGTCTTCAAAAATTCAAATTTATATTTTCCTATTTCATTTTTTTAACTTTACCAATTATAACTCTTACAGCTCAATCCTGTGTAACTCTTGCACTTACCCTAACAGTAGATCCACCGGTGTAAGTGCATTTATGCCAGTGTAACTTGCCGTACGTCAATGAACGCAGGAAGGACACCAGCGTAACCCCTCTCAGACGCAGGACAGACACCAGCACAACTCCGCTGGTGCAGGGGGCATTCTGGGGGCATTCAGACACCCCCAGAATGCCCCCTGTGCTGGCGGAGTTGTGCTGATGTCCGGCCTGCATCTGAACTGCGCGTACACGGCGTCCAAGAGGGGTTACACTGGTTTCCGTTTTGCGTCCATCGGCTTACGGCAAGTTACACTGGCATAAGTGCACTTATACCGGTGGATCTACTGTTACACCAGTGCAAGAGTTACACAGAATTGCGCTGTTATGCTATTTAGGGAATCCTGATCGAACAGTGTAATCCTATACATGTCTACTCAGAAGTAATTTCCAATGAGTTCAATGGGACTTGCTCCTAGGTAGCTGTGTATAAGATTGCAGTCCCACTAAAATTAATTGTGACTAACAGCCCAATTACCTGGGAGTAAGCCCCATTGAGCTCAGTGGGACTTACTTCCAAGTAAACATACACAGTATCGGGTTGCATGTCCTGTTGAAAGCATTCAGACTTCAGTTTATAAAACTCAGCCCCGGAGCTATTCTGGCAGGGAAGGCAACGTTCTGAGCGTTGCCTTTGCTGCCGGAATGGCTCCGGGGCCAAGTGGGAGGGGCTGCATTACATCAGTTTGCAAGGCACAGTGCAGTGCCTTGCATCACCTATGGTGCCACACCCCCTCCAGCAATGCCACTGACTATTCCATTGCCTGCAATAGTCACTTTAGCTGTATCAGAGCTGAGATGTACAAGAGTTGAAACCAGCAAGATGATACTTTATGTTACTGAAAGCCTTAACGCTGCCGGAATGCTGATAAACAAAGATTTAAGGTTTTTAACAGCCCAAGCCTATGCATGTCTACTTGGAAGTAGACCCCATTGAGTTCAGTGACTCTTACTCTCAGGTAAGTGTGTATAGGGTTGCAGCTTAAAAGTATCAGTCAAAGTAAAGTTTCAAAAGCATAATTCAAAAATATTTGCAGTTCAAAAAGTTGAAATGGATGTTCAATATTTGCACAATGTCAAATTTGTACCTCATTTAGTTTCATTTCAAACTGCACAAGATCTTGGATTATATTTCTGGCAAAGGTGTATATCTGTTATCGGTTATTAATTATGCTTCCAGTACTTTTGTATGGTACAAAACCTTATCTTGACTTAGTAAGCAATTTGAACCCAGGTGTAAGCACAGCGTTCTAACCACAGCCTCATGCAAGCCACGCCCCCCTTGGCAACTGTATATGTATATGATACTAAGCATTCATGGAACCTAGACCAAATATTATCTTCTGTTTAGATAATGCACTATAATGAGATCTGACCATGATCATAAACAACATAAAAAAGAGACACAGTAACTATGCTGTTTTTGCATATATTTCGCTCCTTAGGAAATGTTCTAGCTCGATTTTATAGCAGAGTGCCTTTAGGGTGAAGATTAAAAAAGGTAAAGGTGACCCCTGACAATTTAGACCAGTCGTGTCCGACTCTAGGGTGTGGTGCTCATCCCCATTTCAAAGCCGAAGAGCCAGCGTTGTCCGAAGACGCCTCCGTGGTCATGTGGCCGGCATGACTCTCCTTGCCGCAGCGCGTAGCATGCAGCTGGAACACAGAGCGCTGTTTACCTTCCCGCAAGCGGTACCTATTTATCTACTCGCATTAACATGCTTTGGAACTGCTAGGTTGGCAGCAGCTGGCCAAGCAATGAGAGCTCACCCTGTCACGGATTCGAACTGCCGACCTTTCGATCGACAGCTCATGGTTCAGCGGTTTAACCCACTGCGCCACCCGCTGGCCATAGGGTGAAGATTAGCATAACTTTAATAGTGGCAGAGGCAAGCATTTTGCTCTTAGAACATGCACTCATTTTTTCTTCCTGGAGCAAGAAAAAACGTTTTCAGATTCAGGCTGGACCAGGGAAAACCAATTCCTTCCTCCTCTGCTGCTGATTATGTTATGTCTTTGATAGACACTTATTGGCTAGCTTCCATTACATCACAAGCATGTCTTTCGGTGGAGGGACAGTTAAATATTTTTGGTAAGGTGTTGGAGGAATATATAAGTACATTGATAAAAACATTTTTAGAAGTCAGCCCAAGGGGAAAGAGGAGAGGTAAGATTTAGGACTGATTCAATGTTTGGATCCCTCACTCACTGACCCAGTGTATATGTTTACACCACCCTTTGAGAAACAGGGTTGATACAGGGTTATTCAAAAAGGATGGTGCAAAAGTAAAGCCGATCTATTCTTAAATGAACTGACATACCACAGCCATCATGACATGAAAAGACAGAAAAACTGTCCAAGTTTCACATACATATTACAAATGTTCGATGTGGGCACTTGTGTAGCTACAGTGGGGGCAAATGCCCCTGGTGACAGCTGTGGTCTCCTGTACTATCAGTAAAGAACCCACTATGATAGTTCAGGAAATGCTATTTCTGTCTTCACCCACAGAAATCAGTAACATGTTTGCCTAGAGCCTGGTAGCAAAACTTGTACCTTTCAGGTGTGCAGTGCTGCATATAAGAGCTTTTCCTACAGCTTTTTACTAAGGTGTTGAATGTAATTCATGGCGGAAACCTTGTGTGACATAGCAAAGGATATGTATTTAATGTATTCTAAAACAAGTGCAGTGCAGGAAGCCAATCAGAATAAAGCCTGCCGGATAATGTGTGGAGTATATATACATAACCGGATGCACTATATTTGTATGGAACAATAAAGCAAGATCTCCGTATGTATATTTTATAGGAGAATACTTAGCAAACAATCACTAGGAGAGATCAGAGGAGTTGAACAGGCTTTTAGATCCACCTGAGTGCGTTTTTGTAGTTTTATGTTTCTCATCATTGTCCCGCTTTATGCTAAAATGGTTTTGTTTCACAATTATTTAGAGCACAATACTAAAATCAGAGCCACATTGGAAAGTATATACAAAGGGCTCTCTCCAATGTATATTCATGTAACAATTTGTGCAGCAAGTCGGCTTTTGGAATTCAAGGGCAAATTAAATTCATTCTTGTGCATCCCACTGCTAATGTAATGTACCATTAGCTTCTGAACACCATAGTCTGGGTCGCTTATTCCCCTCCCCCAATCTCCCAGCATCTTAGCAGCCTTTGACAATACCAGGGAAAAACCTCCATCGTTCTTCTAAAAAAAGAAATCTTTAACATGGATCCCCAAAGTCACTTAAATCAAACCGTTTTGTAAACTGTGTCACAACCTTTTAAAATATATCTTTGTGTTAGGTTTAACATCATTATGTCCCATTGTGATGAAAATGGACGTTCTGTATCCTGTGATAATGAAAATAGCCACTTTATGTAGTTTCTGCCTGCAATTATCCAGGCTTTTCTCAGGCTCTAGAGAAATCTAAGCTAATTGCTTTGGGACTTTCACTACATTTCCATAAATTCTTTGTTAATTTTTCATGAGAAACTGTTATTGCAGTTGGCCTTAAAGTTCCCATTGTATTCAATAATGTAAAGAAGTCATTTGTGGAGAGCATCACCGATTCACCAGCCCTTGAATCAAAGCCTCAGTCTTTTTATCTACTCATATTCTCAGGTGAAGCTCAGTGTGACTCATCCAAGTCCTTCAATGCCTCTTTTTTTTCTTTATTTTGATATGAGCTCTCCCCCCCCCCTTTCCCTCAAAGCAAATCTAAAAGCCACTCTATGTGGTGCACGACCTTGTCATGATTATAGGACATGAATTGAGTTTGCTTTATTGGACAGTTTGGCTTGATGAGAAGGTATAAAAGCAATTCCACTGCAAAGACAAAGAGCTCCCTGACATGGTGGGAACAAAAATGAAGCCCATCTCCAAGGGGAATGCGCGGCAACTTGTGATCTCATATTTTATTTATCGATTGTTTCACGCTGAAAGACACAGCTTCAACTGACTCTAAATAACAACAAGAGCAAATGTGAGTCTATTTTATTGCTCAGTTGCATTCGGTAGTCTAAATTGAAGATGTATTCACCATAGTGCTTTGGGGTCAACTTTGAGCTGTGGCAAAATCCACAAATATTACCTTTCGAACTGTGCTATATGTTTCTTCTCTGCAATCTAAATGTAAAGGTAAAGGGCAGTGTTCTCTGTCTATCCTGACTATCCAGCAGCTGGTGTGATAACAACTGAGCGAGTTGCTCTGTCATCACCCTCTCCTCGCCCCCACAGTCCACAGTGAATGGGTTTCCTCAGAGGCCGCTGCATCATCGCAGGAGCCGCTGAGGAAGCACACAGGTGCAGATGGACAGGGTGGGAGAAGGTAGCGATGGCGCGAGTTGCTCAGTTGAGCGAGTTGCGCTGCCACTGGTCACCAGCTGCTACATTGGGGACCAGGTGGGCCCTTGGCTGGTGACCAACGTGGACCTACTCCTAGCTCTACCAGGAGAAGCTCTTGTACTTGGGGAATCACTGTTCATGACACTTGGGCCACTAGTCCAAGCTACTTATAAGCTATGATTCTTGCAAGGCCCATCCCTAGGGGAGGGTAACCGGGGGGCAACGTGGGCCCCATACTTGGAGTGGGTTTTCTTTCTGAGTTGCCATTTCTTCTTGAAAATTCCCCTTTGAAGAGCTTGGTATAGAGCTCTGATTTGCTGTGCCTGGCAATTGGAGCTGAGAGCCAGCTGAAGACCTTCATTTTGAATGCTGGGGCGGGCACCATTACATCCCATGTGCATGCAGCAATGAAGCAGCCTAGCCAAACCCAGCGCCAAGGAGCCCCCTATCCATTTCCTCACTCACGCACAAGGGTAGAGATGAGAGAGGGCAGCAAGACAGCAGAGCCAGCAGCATCTTCTAGCCACAAGGTCTGGCAAGCCTCCACATGCAACTCCTTCCCTCTGGGCCGTTATTTATATGGGGGGGGGGCTCCATACTGGTTGAGTTGCCCTGGGCCCAGCACTGTTCTTAGGGATAGTCCTCATTCTTGCTCCTCCAAGCAAGACTGTTACTATCTTAGCTATGGGGAACGTAACTACATCAATGCCAGGGATTATTTACTTGTGCCTGTGACCCACTCCCATAAGTCAAGATACAAGTCTCTCCAAAAAAAACTAGTCCACTTTGAATGATTTTCCATCAACTTCTTCCTCCCACAGTTGTCCTTTCCTTCAAAGACTTGATCTTCTCCAGTATTCAAAAACACACATCTCTTTACACATAAACAGAAAGCAGTAGCTAGCTACCTTGCCATTCAGCAAATTCATATATTCTGCAGTAGCAAAAACAAGCTCCATCCCATCTAACAATTGAGGAGAGAGGGCAGGGATAGTATTGGTGATGGCTCACACCAGTAAATTGCTAACAGAACACTTTGTTAATCTCACAGGAAAGGATCTTGGCTTCAAGAATGGCACAAAGAATGGAAGCCACGGTAGCGGCTATGAGTACAGGGCAGACCATTGGGGAGGTGGCTTCTTATAGGGATGGCCCTGCAAATAAGAAAAGTCCAACATATGCGTGTGTGCATGTGTGCGTGTGTGCGTTTAACACAGACACACATTTAGTATTCCTGATTGTGACTAGAATATTTATTTTTATTTATTATTTTTATTTTTCACATGTTTATACCACCCTTCCTCCAAGGAGCTCAGAGTGGTGTACATATTTCCTCCCCTCCTTTTTGTCCTCACAACAACCCTGTGAGGTAGGTGGGGCTGAGAGATAGTGACTGGCCCAAGGTCACCCAGGAAGCTTCGTGGCTGAGCGGGGATTTGAACCTAGATCTTCCACGTCTAAGTCTGACTCCCAAACCACTACACACTACACCATCATAGAATACATCATAGAATGGACTATGAATGAATATTGGATTGTTAGCATTCTCTCTCTCTCTCTCTCTCTCTCTCTCTCTCTCTCTCTCTCTCTCTCTCTCTCTCTCTCTCTCTCTGGGTACAATTAACCAGTAACCTCTCTTGTGTAAGTCCCATTGAAATTAATGGGGCTTGCTGCTGCATAGGAAAGCTTTGCAGTGGATTTTATCTCGAATCAGCAACTGACTCTGAAACTCACAAACGAAAGGAATGCAATAAAGCTTTTTATCCCCTCCACAGCTATTTTTCTTACAGACTAAAGGGACGACAAATTCCCCAGCTACACATCGAGATCTGTCTTTGGTACGAGCCAGTGAAGTCTGGCGTTAGCACATTCTAAACTCCTCTCACTGATGTTGGGAAACAATCGGCTCATTGAAGTCCTCTGGGAAGACAACGTTCCTGCGCTTTTCTAAATGAGGATTCTCCTAGAAAAGCTAAATTACAATAACTGTGAATAACACATTGTGTTACAGGATGCTTAGTTGCAAAGGCCCCCATGGCTAGTGAATTTCTTTTGCAGAACTATAGAGAAATAAGTTGTCATCTGACTTATATCTATCCACCCATTCGTCAGTGACCATGTTTTCTATGATGTGTGTGCTGCTGAATGTTCAGTGCAGCCAGGTAGACATGGTGCTTTACTTAATGGCACTGTGTTAAGTTATGTAGACAGCATTGTCATTACTTAACTGCCATGGAAGACTGTGAATGTATCCCTGTTGGTTTTATTGGGAAGGGGGGCTGTCAGGCTCCATAATTCACACATCATTAACTGCTTCATTAAGACTACAGCAGGCCCACTGGGCCCTAAAACTGTTGCACTTTCAAGACAATGCGACTAAATATTCCAGTGATTGTTGCACTCGGGCCTGGTTTAGCTGGCTTTCGAAAGCATTTCAAGTCCTTCCAAAGTGTTCAGCAAAAATTAAATTGGAAAGCTATGTGTTTGAAGTTGAAGGTGTGATTTTTCAACAAAGCGCAGCCTTTCCTGCTGTCAGTTAATAAATGAAAATGACATATCACAAATGAGGATTTATTTTTTATTTTTTTGCACATCTTGATTTCTTTGGGAAAAACAATCTGTACTGTTGAAATATGACAAAAGAGGAGCTAATTAATTATTTTTACACATACAGAGAGAGAGAGAGAGAGAGAGAGAGAGAGAGAGAGAGAGAGAGAGAGAGAGTCCAACACAAAAAAACTGCTTTGGTCAACTGATGCATGACCTATGCCAGGAGAAGGATGGAAGATTGTGATCCTGCTAATTTTTCCTGGACCTCTCAGAGGCTTTCAATGTGATTAACACTGCATTACGGTGATTGCAGTTCTACTTCAATGGCCACTTCCTGGAGCCAGTGCTGGGAGATTGTTGCTTCACTTTGGCATTTATGGTGTGAGGTACTGTAGTTCCATGTTGTCTCCCATAGTTTTTAACAGATCTCTACATGCAACCTATGATTAAGGCTATCTGAAGATTTGGAGTAAGGTGTTGGTATGTTCCCGACTCTCTGCTCTATTTCTCCTTTGTATCCAGTTCAAAATCCTCAGTGGTTTGGGAACCAGAGTATCTTAGGAACTGTCTGCTCCTCTATGAACCTTCCAAGCTCTCAAGATTGTATGCTAAGGTCCTGCTTCTGAGACTTCCTTTAGGGATGATCTGGTTGGTGGGTAACCAAATAAAGTCTTTTCAGGAGTGGTGCTACAGCTTTGGAAGTCCCTCTGCAAAGAGATGTGCTTGGGTCCCTCTTTGCTCATTTTCAGACAGAAATTGAAGACTCATTAATTCTGCTTGTTCTTTTTAAATTTGGGGTTTATCAGCCTTGAATGAGTTAATTTTATCAAAACTGGAATAATCTAATAATAAAAAGTGTCTCTGTGTGTGTGTGTTTACATAAATATAAATGACTGGTTGCAGAAAGACTCAAACCTCAGTCATCTGAAAGGGTTTTCCCATTGTGTATGGATTGCACTGTATTAATGTGTTTGAATTTGGAATTTTCAAGTACGAAATTCCAGCTCCTAAATCATGGCATGAAAAATGAAAATCATGACCTTATAAACTTATAATGCCACTTTCACTCATTTTTTTTTCAGTTTGAAATACCTAGCTTTGTTTGGGGTCACAGGGTGGGGTCTGTATCTCTAGAAGTCTCTCCCTCTTCATTGAATATTGTTACATTTTTCCCCTTGTTAGATCTTGTCTTGAAGTGAGTCTCAATAAAGAGTTTTATGATCTTTTCTTTGAAGGCTGTTAAATGAAATAAATGATATTGTACTGTACTCTTTTATAATAACCTAGGTGCTTCATGAAAAGAATAATTGATTGATGCTATGCCAGGAGCCCATTTGAATTGTGTTCGGTTAATCCATTGTAGTTCTGATGACAATTTGAACAGTATATTTGTTCTCATAAAGCAGCCTCTGGATAAATGTCCTGTCATCAAAGATCTCATGCATTTCTTTGAGCTGAGATGTAAAAATCTGTATTGATAATTTTTGTAGGGTCATAGAGGCCTTTTTAATGTTAAAAAGAGGTTTTTCTATTTTCAAAATTTACCATTTTAAAAGTTCCTTTATTAGTGAATAATAAAACAATATAATAGCTAAACAGAATATCAACTATAAAAAAGAAGGGGGGAGTAAAAGAAAGAAGGGGAAAGAAAAAATATACATTCAGTAAACATACTGTACAATTCAACATAGCTATATATATAAAATAAATATAAGTAGAAAATCTATGTATAAATATTTAAGAAGGGCTTCCAAATATCCAGAAACGTATCCATATGCAATTGTCTTCTATAAGCCATAGATTCATTTTCAACATTTACCTGACCACATCTGCTCAGTCACTATAGACTCCCCCCTCCCCGGGTGAAATCCCAGATGAGGAATGTATTTCTGTTTAAGAAATTGTTAATTTCTTAGTTAAGTGCTCTCTAATGCTAAATGAAAGTGCTAATAACTAGTTTTGCCTTTTTGCCCTTCCTTTTCCATATGTCTTCAACTGTAAAAACGATATCTGTGAGGAACAATTGTGATCAGGGCTGACATCATATGTCAGCATCCTCAAGCCTGGTCCCACTGCCAATTTCAGACATTCATGGTGGCCAGCCAACACTTTTCAAAATCTCTGGGACCAGGCTGTGCTGGAACAGGAAATGTAAGGAACATGTGCATGCACACATGCTCTTATGGCCCAGTCGAAAGGGCCACCACACTGTTTGCCTGTGACCACTGGACACTTGCCAGCACAGGTAAGTGTGCGCAGGGGCAGGAGAGAGGTGGGGTGGACAAACCATGGTGAGGGTGGGTGGAACAGGGTGGGTGATGGGGACAGGGAAGAGGGTGGATCAGGACCGAGAAGGGGCAGGTTTGGCGGTCGCTGCATCCACCAAATCTAAACCCACTTTCTGGCCCTGACCTGACCCGGGTCTATGCAGATGATATTGCTGGCACAGGTCCAAATAGACCTGGGGGCCTGGCACGGGCTTACCCCGGGTCAAGGAAATCAATGTTTCCTTACCCTGAGGCCTCCAGAGGCCAAAACTCCCTCGTGGAATACATCAGGCACCATGTTAGTACCACTGCATTGCTGTGTAGGGAGTTAATTAGAATTGGGCTGCTCAACCTCCAATTGCAGCACAGCTAAGTCTCTGCACACCGCATGTAGCAGCAAGTGGCCTGCACGAGATGAGGTGACTCAGGCAAGCAAGACACAGTGGTGTGCTCTATGCATACACTATGTTGCTCATCCAAACTAAGCAGCTGGTAGGCTGCACAAGCCAAGGTGACTTGGTGAAGCAAGTCAGATGAAGGAGAAATAAGAGGCAATAGCAGGATTTTGGATTAGGCATAGGCAGGCTGACTCCGCTACAGTGGTCACTTGCCCAGATATGATCAGCCTTCCCATTTCCAAGATTGGATGAAGTTCAGAGCAAACAGCAAAGTTAGTTGGGGAAGGGACAAATGTGCCAATTCCACTTTGACATTCCTGTCTACTGTCCCTGGGGTGGTTGGGAAGATACTGTTGAATCCAGTCGGCCCCTAAATGCAATTAATATTTAAAGTAGTATATAGGGTAAAATGATATGACCCCAAACACATTTCTCTTTCTGAGTTTTTGCTTTATTGTAAATAATGCACTTCATGACATCACAGATACAATACCAGCATCCCAGCTTTCAGAACAAGCTTTACCCATAGATATGGACGATGAGCAAGCTAGACTAGAAGTCATCCAGATGTTTGGGGGATTGTCTAAAAATGAACAGGAGACATTTATTGGGAAGCTGGATAGGCTGAGTTCTGAGCTTCGATTGATTTCAGCTGGAGACCAATCAGAAACTTCCCCAGAAGAAAATACAATACCAAACTTGGCGGATGCGCCACGGATTACTGATCAACCCACTCTTCCATCTGTGTTCCATGACTGCCCTAAAGCCCATTTGCAGGAAGTTAATATCCTATTACATCAACCTACGCCTTGTTCCGCAAACGTAGCTGTGGTTATGCCGGCTCTAGATGACATTGCAACAGAGGAAGAACCCTTGGGAGTGGTCTCAGGGACGTATAATCCTGATGATGTCTTAAGACCTACTAAACTTACCCTTTCAACCGCCAACACGATTATGAACAAGGAGCAGACAGAAGATAGATCAAGAAGTGATGGTAACAGGGACTATGGACTAACAACTTCCGCCCCAGAGGCATCCTTAGAGGGGCCTTCTACAGTGCAAGAGGACATGCTGATGCCCCACCTTGATGCAAAGTCGTGTATTCCTTTGGCTAATTCCTTGCCAACGATTCCATTTCCCTGCACTTCTAGTGACCCTGATAAGGAGGAGCTATCAGATCATCCTGCGATAATAGACATCCAGACCGCACCCCCTAGATTTGAACAGAATCAGGATCTGCTTCTAGTTCTAGACGGAAGTGCGTCACATGACCTGTTAGGCATTGAAGCCTGTACACAGGAGGATGAATGACTCTCAAAATCTCCTACAGGAAGTCAGTCTACCACCCCTTTGAGAATCCTCTCTTGGAATATTGCGGGATGGGGAAACAAGTCAAAGGATAGACAGTTTCTAGACTATTTAGCAACATTCGATATCATCTTACTTCAAGAAACGTGGGCACAGGATCAAATCAGACTAGATGGTTTCAATGCATATTCGTTGCCAGCGTGTAAAACTAGTGCGAGAGGTCGTCCATCAGGAGGCCTGGTTACAATGTCCGCAGTTTGGTTGAAATCGAAACCTTTAGACCTCAAAGTTGGCTGTTGTAAAATGCAAGCTTCCAAGATCTTTTTGAATGATCTAATTCTAATTTGTGTCAATGTTTATATTCCTCCTTCCCTCAGTAGTTTACAACGGATCCAACATTGGAATAGTCTAACATCTGGTATAGAGGAGCTTGAGAAGGCCAATCCCCTTGGCGTAATTGTGCTTTGTGCAGACCTGAATGCGAGAGTGGGACCATCAGAGCAAATCTTTATTAAAGCCCTAGAAGTGGAGGAAGGATCGTCCCTTCCCCCACTATGTTATACGAGTAGGAGGTCCAAGGATATTCATAGTAATGCTGCAGGTGCGGAACTGGCTAAATTCTGTGTAAAGTTTCACATGCTTTGGCTAAACGGGTTAGTGGAATTTGATGATGCAGGTGAATTTACGTTTGTGTCTCCCCATGGCTCAAGTGTTGTGGATTATATATTGATTCCCATAAAATTGAAACCTCAAGTGAGGGAATTTGCCATAGGGGATTACATCCTCAGTGATCACTTACCACTGATCTTGGTACTTGATTCGATTCCCCTTAGACCCCCACCACCAATCGTATATATGGGTAATACTAACCACATGTATAAAATCCCATGCAACAATGAGCTCATCCCAAAGTTTTGTAAATTAATAGCTGAGGGAAAGTATAAAGAGACAACTTCATTTATTATAACAGCAGATGATCCCCCTGCCCAAATTGAAATTTATGAAGATTTGATTAAATATCTACAAGAAGAGCTGGGGCATAAAACTCCAGTACATCATAACGCTGGCTCTCTTGATAGAGTAAATTGGTTTGATCGTGAATGCAAGGAACTAAAGAGATCAATTCGGAAGTCCTACCTGGAATTTAGGAACACTGGAAATTTGCTTGAGTTATCTAGTTATTTCCTACTCAAGAAGCAGCTGAAAGCTATGATAGTGAGTAAGAAACAGAATTTCTTTAGTGATCGATGGAATAGATTGCTTCAAGCAATACATCAGAAAAACAACAAACTGTTTTGGGCACTTGTGTCTGGGTCATTTAGATCAGAAGCCCACGACCCAGCATTGATCCTTCCATCTATTTGGGTCCAACATTTTTCCGAACTCTTTTTCATTCCAAGTAGTTCCCAACAACTCCCACCTGATACTGGCATTCTAGATCTCCCTGATTGGCCCCCAGTATCTACAATGGAGGTGAGACAGTTAATTACTCAACTCAAATCTGGTAAGGCCTCAGGCCCTGATGCCATACCACCAGAGTTACTCAAGGGTAGATCAGAATGGTGGGCCTTGCTGCTTGCGCACCTCTTCACAATGATCGACAGAAGCGCTATAATACCAAGCGATTGGCTGTGTGCTATAGTCATCCCAATCTATAAGAAAGGCGATAGTAGTGTACCCTCGAACTATAGGCCCATTAGTTTGTTATCAGTCGTAGGTAAACTCTATGCTACGCATTTACTTAATAAGCTCTCCCAATGGGTCAATGACCAACGTATTTTGGGTTGTGAACAAGCGGGCTTTCGTCGGGGTAAATCTACGATGGACAATTGTCTATTATTATCTTTTATGATTAACAAACAGCTTAAGTCCCCTGGGCGGAAACTTTATGCAGCCTTTTTAGATCTAAAAGGAGCCTTTGATTCGATTGATAGGGACCTATTATGGGACAAGCTTATGAATATGGAGATGGATAAAAGGCTTCTTACCTTAATCAGAGCCCTCTATACAAACACGTCTTGTAAGGTGAGATGCTCGTGGAATGGTGACCTAACATCGTCTATCCAGACCAACAGAGGGGTAAAACAAGGATGTATTTTGGCCCCTATGCTGTTCAATCTATTTTTAAATGATCTTAACACCTTCCTTCAGGGGATAGAAAGCCATTGCCCAAAGTTGGGAACACGGCAGGTTCCTCTCCTCCTGTATGCCGACGATGCAGTGCTCCTCTCTCAAACTCGTATTGGTTTAAAACGCTTGCTAGAAGGTAGCTTAGAATATTTTCATATTAACAAATTACAACTAAACTTTGATAAATCCAAGATTATTGTGTTTTCCAAAAAATGGAAGCTACAAAATTGGACATGTAAAGGTCACAAAATTGAGCAGGTTAGACAAATAAAATATCTTGGGGTTACTTTTCAATATAACCACTCCTGGGTGGCTCACCGTAAGGCTGTGGTAAAGGCCACCAAGGTGTCCTCCCAAGCAGTAACTAGGTTCTTTTTTAATTGTGGGAATAAATATGTACCAGCAGGTATAGAGGTTTATAAAGCGAAGATTATCCCACAAGTTCTGTATGGAATACCTTTGTGGTACAATGCTTTTGACCAAACTAGCGAAAGAATTCAAGGAGTTTTTCTTCGTAAAATCCTTGGGCTGCCCAACTGTGTCCCATATGCAGTACTTTGTCTTGAAACAGGCCTCATCCGTCTAAAGACCTTGGCATGGTTGAGGCTCATGAAATTTTGGCTCAGAGTACTTTATAATCTTGAACATGATAGCTTGATATTTCAACTTCTGCTGGAACCGGATTTACCCACTCAGTTGATAGATCTATATAGGAAATTAAAATCCCTGGGCTTGGACACAGAGAGATTAGGTATGCTTAACCAGACGGTGGCATATAGAGAAATAAAGACGCGAATCTTAGATATCGAATACCAGGAGCTGCATAGTAAAGCCTGTACTTCCTGTTCCCCACTAAAATTCCACATTTCATTTACGCTAGGTAAGATGGCCCCATACCTATATATTCTAAAATGTCCACAGAATCGTAGAGCTCTCTCCTTAGCGAGATGCAATGTTCTCCCGTCTGCCTTGCTACAAGGAAGATACAATGGAATTGCAATGTCTGAGAGATATTGCCCTTGTGGCATGAATTGTGTAGAGACCCTCCCACATACATTCTTATATTGCTCATTCCACAATGCTTCCCGCACAGAACATCTAGTCCCAGTATTTGTTAAATTCCAGGGTTTAGCAGATCAGGAGATATTGAGAAACATCTTATCGACGGAGGAAGGTGATATATTGGAAAGGGTTGCAGCCTTTGTTTGTTCAATTATTTCGTCTTGTGCATCAGATATATGATGTAATGGCCCCTAGATCGTAGCCCGATATCTGGTTGTTTTTGTCTGATTGGACCTTTTGTTTGTTTGTAATATGTGTTATGTAATGTATGTTGATTTATGTTGTCTTCATGCCAATAAAGGTTCTTGATTGATTGATTGATTGGTAAATAATGCACAGAGAGTGGTGCAATGAGTTGAAACCATGGGGTGGGGGTGGAGGGCTTTAATACGCCCCTGCCGTGATTCTGATCCCAATTGTTTGAGGTTATCTTGGGATAGTATCTCCAGTGTCACTCTTCCACCAGTGAAACAGTCCCTTCATCTGGGGCAAGCTACTCTGGCTGCTACCCATTGACTGCACATCAGGGGGGGCAAGCCTCCCATCTAAGAATGGAGAATTGGATTGGCATACCAGTAGGAGAACGGGGCACTCTTGTGTACACTCCTAATTGTGGGGGGGAAATGGCAACCCCCAATTTTCTCAGAATTTCCCAGCCACCCTCCCAAATAGCAAAAATGCCAGGGGCAATTTCAGTTGATAAAGGATGCAGAAAAACTGGGGGGGGGGAGGGACAGTTGACACTGGTGGGAGAGCCTCAGCACAGTCTCAGCCTACTTAATCCCAGGTTCCTCATGTTACCCAGGGGCATGGGAAAGAGTGGAACTGCTGCAGCTTCCATGCTGCTGGCCGAATGTAAAACAAAAACAAAAAAACCAGCCTTTGTCAGCAACACAAACTCCCTTAATAGCCCCTGACTGGCTTTGCTGAGACATATAAATGTGAGAAGAAATACTTTTTTTTTGGCAGGGTCTTTAAACCCTTTAGAGAAATTCCTCTGGCATTCCACTGGTTTAATTAGGACACTGTTAAACAGACTCTGAAAATTTCAGACTTGTGAGCGTTTGCCCACAGAGACACGTAAGGCCTGGCACTAGCTCTTAATCACATTCCTCAGCCCTGCTCTGTCAAGCAGAGCTGAGGCACAAACACACCAGCAGGTTTTCTTTAGAATACCTTTAAAAAAAAAAAAAGCAGGCAAGTGGCAAAGTTGGACATCTGTTCTAGGCAGTGGCTATCGTGGTATTATTTTTTTTTAAGTCTAATCTGTCAAGATAACCATTTACCCATTCTTTTAAACAAACACAGACTTCCTTGTTTAAACACTGCAACAGTTCTAACAGAATACATGGCTTTTAATCATTCTGTGTTAGGTTAACTAGCAGGAGACAGAGAAAGGAATCAAAATGTCTCCAATGGCTTGGTTTTGCTGCATTGTAAATCCTTGGAAATAAGAAAGGCAGGCAGCTCTACAGTTCTGGGAAGAGGGAGCTTGCTCTTAGTAAGACAAGGAATTTTTTTGTAGCTTTTTAGAAGTAACTGTGGAACAGAAAAACAGCTTTGATGGAAATAACTCTAACTTCTACAAGAAGTATAATTTTCAATAATTAAGCATTTTCCTTTTGCCTCCATTCTTTTGTCACATTTGCGTTAAGTGTGATCTTGAGGAGGCTGGTGAGCTTTGAAGTAGGTGGGGGCCAATGTCTTTTGCTCATGCATAGCATGCGTCTCTACAGCAGTTGTAGTGGTTTGTGTGTACAACACACATGTACCGTTTTCTTATGTGCATGTACACTTTTGCATAACCACTGTATGCCAAACAAAGGCCCTTTACTGACACTTCTCCCTGTAATGTATTTTTTTCAAAAGCATCGATCTGCCACTCTAGCAAATGTCTATTGCAACTGACAGTCACTTCTTGCATTATCACACTAGATCAGATACTTATCCCCTGGGTATTGACATTTTTTTGTAAATTAACAGCCCAATCCTATCCTGGGCCAGCCCAGAGTGTGCAGCGGTGCTGGCACAGTCTCCACTGCATGCTATGGGCCAGCTGGGGACCAGGCAGCCCAGGAGAGTCAAGTATTTATTTATTTATTTATTTACCTACTTCACTGCCTGGTCCAAAATGGGCCCATTCAGATCTGTGCCAGCTCTTTGGCTGGTGTAAATCTGAGTGGGTCCAACGTGGCATGTTCATCCCAGGCGGGCTCATATTTGCCATTGCTGCCAATATCTGTCCCCAGCCCCCCCCCCGACATGCCCCTGCCCTGATCCCCATCATGAACCTCCCCCGAACCACCCATGCCACTGACCGACCTGCTCTGGCACATGCAAGGAGCTGCCGGCGGTCATTAATGCTGGTGGCTCCTTTGCACTCAACAGCGTCGTGCCATTTATGGCAGTGCCACACCATTTACGATGGTGGAATGCAAGCTCCACCATCGTTACATGCCCATAAGATTGGGCCATAAATTAGGCACCCTGAGATTAATGAAATCATACCAGTACTGTACGAATGCACAAAGAAGCACACAGAAACTTTAAAAAAATCATTTTTTGTGAGAGAAAAAATACATTTAAGAACACAATACAAATACAAAGAAAACAAACAATTGCAAACAGAAATTGAGATATTGTTATCTGTTTATAAGACCATTGCAAAGAGAAACTAAGATGTATCTATTTACAAAAAGGGGAGGGGGAATATAAAGATATTTTTTAAGCAATCAGTACTATTGTATATTTCACATGCTATTGTAGAGATGTTTGTTTTTGTTGATACCTGAATAAAAACACAAAACACCATAATATGGCAAGCGAATAAAGTAAAAACACACCATAATATGGTATTTTTAAAGCATTGAAGACTGCAATGTAATGATATTAAACCTGATATTGATGCTTAATTATTTGCACCTGTGAATAAAAACACGAAACACTACATTTTGCATTTTAATTCAACATTTTCAAAAACCTAATACCATTTTCAAACATCTCTAGCTATATGTACACATCTAGGAAAGGTTTCCAAATATCCACAAATATATCCATACCCATTTGCAGTTGTCGTCTGTAAGCCATCACCTCAAAAGTTAAGGTCAAAAAGGTCTTCAATTCATTGACTAACCGCCCAATCCTAACTAAATCTCCGTGTGACGATGCAGCAGTGCTGACGCGGGTTACTCCGCATCCCACGTGGGGATTTAGCATGCTGGAGGTCTCTTCAGGATAAGGGAACAAATTTGAACATAAAAGCCTACTAAGCCAGGCCTACCTTCCTACACAGTGTCTGTCAGACTAGGAATCAGGCCTGTTGCAAAGGGAGGGGGGAATCTGCTCTTTAGAATTGTGCCTTTTCTTCCTAATATGGCATCTCTCCCCACCCCCATATAGAGTCAACCAATTGGAAGGAAGTGGTGGTATCAAGAGGCATCTTTTGTCAGGCTGGCTCAACTCAAGGCTCACACACTGGATATATGTGATTGACTGGAAATTGCCTCTAATTGCTGGCAATCTCAGCAGCAATTAGCTGGAAGATTTGATAAACTTTCAACCAATTGCTGCTGAGAAGAAGGGCTGAAACCAGTGGAACCAGTGTAAATGGTAAAAAAAGAAAAGAAAGGCTCAGTTGGCTTTCAGTGAGACTGGAACCATAGCAAGGGCAAACCTCTAAAGCCCCCCCCCCACGCTTCTGCTGCAGTTCCACTCATTTTGTGTCATCGTCCCCCAGCTGTTCTTTTTTACACAAACAAGGCCACTAACATTGTTATGTATTTTGCATAATGTGTTGTTTAACCCATAGATGGCTATATGGGTAGATTGTCCAGCTCCAATTTTACAAGCTTGGTCAATTACCAAACTTGGGTAGCTATCATGGCATCTTCCACACTTTGTCTTTACTGTAAAAAGTGTTGATCACAGCCTTGATATTTCATGTTACATAGGCATAAAATTGCAAAAGACTGCAAAATCTTTTGAAAGATTAGTTGCTATAGGCCTAATGAATGAGTGGACTGTGAAATACTACAGACATTGTCAGATCAGCTTTAGATTTCTTCACCTCATCTTCAAAATAAAAAGGTTAGTTGCACACTGTTGTAATCTACTGAATGCTCAAACACTTTGTCCTGTCAAAGCTAGAGGATTACACTCCAGGAAGTAGGTTATAGATTCAATAGAGAATCGAGAAGTTACTAAAAGTTGAGCTTTTATAGGATTAAAGGATTTCTTCACCAAGTAGAGATTGGCCTGAAGAAAGTTTTGTCAAGCATTTGCAGTTAATGTCAAACTAATGAGTAACTCTGGCGTACCTAAAATGCATAAAGTTTGTTTTTAAATCCCTAGATTCATGCATATTGTTGTAAAGTTATGCAGATAATCAAAATATCTGAAACTGGGTGATAGTCTTTTCTAACCAAAATTACAAACCTAATGAAGCATGGAGCAAACATGACAATGAGTACAGAAAATGAGTACAGAAGGAATATACATGAGTGGAGAGGACACACAACTGGAAGAAAACCCCTATGTAAGTACCAGTATTTACTAACAGCCCAATCCTGCCTAATTATCTGGCCGGCAGCCCAGGCCACCCGCCAGATCATATCCCCGTTTCCAGGGGTCTACTCGGTCACCTCAGGGGAAGGGGTGTAATGTATGGAGGCCCCAATGGGCCTCCTCGGATTTCCACCAGCTATTTTGCTGGCGCAAGTCCGAGGAGGCCGTGTAATGGCGGATCCAGCCCGGGAATGGGATGGGGATATGGCAGCCACCATTCCCGCCCCCCCCAGGCCGGATTCGCCAACCCCAGGGCTCCCTTGCCGCCCAGACCACCCCGCTGGGGGATCGCTTACTTCCTTCGGCGGCCGCATGGGCGATCCAGCGGCAGAGTGAGGGTGGGCGGCCTCCGTGAGCCGCCCTTACTCTCCGGTCATCACCTGTGGATACGTAGGGCTAGCTTTATATGGTCTGCAAGGGTGTCCATGTTGGCCTCCACCAGCAGGGGAAGTTGGTCCCTAGTTTAAAAGCCTGTGGGTTGTTCTCTCCTACTTTGGCTGGACTCTTTAGCTGCTTCTTTTTCCTGTCTTCTTGTTTATGCCTGTTTGAACAATGGCTGCAGTTCTTTCTTTGTCCTAGTAAAGTTCTTAAACAAAAGTCAGTTTGCTGTGTGTGGGACTGCTTTAATCTGCTCTGTTAACATACAAAACATATATACATTGAAACAGATTTATTTTTTAAAAAATTCATTGATTAAGTTCATGTTGCAGAATACTAAGATCAAGGTAATTTTCATGTCTAGCTTACCAGGTTTTCTGCTTCTTAACAAAAACGCACAATACAAAGTGGTTTTTCAAAAGGCATCTTTTTATTGGCATGGAAGAAGGTTGGAATTCATCTTCTGGAGAAATGTAAATTTAAATTGTATTCACCTGAAAATGAAATCAGTGTGTCATACAGGCACAATGTGACGATGCTACTATGAATACTTCCTTTTTGAAGTCATAAAGAATTAATTCCAAATAGGTCGACTGCTCTGAAATGCAATTTGCTAAGTCATCAACTGAAACACTCCAAAAACAACTCTAATGAGAAAGAGGCATGTTAAGATGGGTTTTGCTTATTAATGGGCACATTACACACACACACACACACACACACACACACACACACACACACACACACACACACACACAACCCAAATGTTTCCTCTTCCTCAATACTTTTCAGGTAGTCAATCATGAAATAAAAAGAAAGAAAAAAGGCAATAGCCCCAAGAGATGCTGCATGTGTGCAGCAGAGAGCTGTTTACAAATGTCTGTGTGGCTTCCCACCCAAGGTATAGCCAGCTCTGCCAGCATGCCAGCACTAAGTGATTGATGGTGCTGTCAATGCTGACAAGCATCTGCTGAGCACTGTATCCATATGTGTCTGGGTCCTGATCCAGTTGGGACCCACACTGCTCGCTGCATGCTGAGATCCAACTCTGGAAAACACATGTATGCTTGCAATTCCTCATCCACTAGTCTGCTTCCGTGTTACTTATCCTGGATTAGTATGACTCGGTTTCATAACAAGGTTCATCTATGACAATTATTTAATAAAATATACATAGGATGACCACAATGTAATAATGCAAAGTTAGGCATATGTATGTCCAGTGATCATAAGAAGAGCTTACCTGGAACAGGCTAAAGATCCACTATCCTGTTTTCTATAGTAGCCACTAATTGCCTCTGGCTAGCCCATATGCAGGAGACGAAGGCATACCCCTCTTCCAGCATTGCTCTCCTGTGACTGGTTTTGAGATGCAATATTGCCTTTGAACCTAGAGAAAGCATATAGCTATCATAATTAGTAGCCAGTGGTAGAATTGTTTTCCGTAAATTTGTAAAAAAATAAAAAATGGGATAAAACAAGTCTAACACAGTGCTGGACTGTGACCTTTCTGTTAATGTGGAATGATGCAGAAGAAGCTAATGAAAATGCGATGCAAGATCTGGTCAGGCTTTGCATGGACACCATACAACGTCTCCTGGATCTTTGGGGAACTAAAAGTCCAGTTCAGAGCCCTTCGTTGAAGTTTTGGGAATTTTTTTATTATTAAGGTGGATGTTTGCAATTGCAGAATTAAATTAAATAATGTAACATAAAATGGCTACTGATGCCAGTGCTACTATGTTAAAATGTAATAATCACTTTCAGCACAATCCTAGGCATGTCTACTCAGGTGTCAATCTCATTGTGTTCAACGGGGTTTGCTCCCAGGAAAATGTGTGTTGGCTTGCAGCCTTTGTCACCCATGACTCTCTGATTATGACTATTCCCAGCTTCATCTTGTTCTTTCAAAATTTTCTGCCACCATCAAAACACTTCTAATGCTGCGACTCTTCTGTTGTCACCCAGATAGGAAAAAGTGAATGCAAAGTCTTTGCTTTGTCTCCATCTTTGATCCAAGGTTAAGAGTGAAGAAAATTAGGCAGACAACCCTGTGCAGTGGAGAGAAAGACGTGCTGTTTTGTAAAGGCCAACTCCCTTTTGAGCCGGGGAAGGAGACTCTTTGAATGAGATCATTTTGACTTCCTTTGCTCACATGCTAATGTGGCCATTCTTCCTTTGAGTGAAAGCAGGTCAGCCATGCACCAGGGTTCAGCGCTGCATTGTACAATATTTCCGAACCCCTGGTGACTGTGCTGCGATTCAAGTCTGAAGTATGTGACTCGAGCCTGCCAGTCCCTCTTGTCCAATGGCTGTTGGAGGGCCTGGCATTCACAGGAGCCGCCTTTTGTGCTTCCAATGCAATCTTTGTAGCAAAGAAACTTGGTAACTAAAGTGTTAGAGAGCAAACAAAGTACAAGTGGGCTTAAGTTGAAAGCAGGCTACCTCTTGAAGGCTTGAGCAAACCAATCGTGTGTGTTCTGGGCTGCTTGATAGCCTACTAAATTTTAATAGGGATTTTCTCATGCTTTTAGGAGTGCCAGACATTCCATCTCACTTCAGTGAGAAGAGCCACATATAGTACTTGGGGTGGGGAGTAATCCCAAAACTTCTCTATTACAACTTTCTTTTTATGTGTTTTCCACTACATTTTTGGCACTAGAGAATCCAGGCATTTATATATCCTATTTCCAGTGTTGTTGTGAATTGAACTTCACTGAAAGGGCTCCAATCTGTAAGGAACAAAATAAAGGTGTAAATATCAGGGTTTAGGGTTTTCCCCCCCTTTGTGAGCTATTGTTGAAATGAACATAAAAAGTGGCATATAATAATGCAACCTTCCCCCCCCCCCCATTAAAATCCACCTTTTCCCCAAAGCCTTTGATACAACCCTAATCCCTTTACTGTATTGCAAACTAACCAGCCCAATCCAATGCTGGGTTTACGCTGAGGGATCTCGCGTCATAGCTGTCATAGATCATATCGTGTCATAGATCTGAGGAGACCCACTGGTGGCCAGGCAGTCTAACAGGGAAGTAAGAAAGAAAGATTTTTACTTACCTCTCCTGGGCCGTATGGTTGCCCCCCCCCCCATAGCTCGCAGCGGATGCTCCATCATCAGTTGTGCTGCATGCTATGGGCTGGCAGGGGATAGGGTTGGGCTGCAAATCTCAGTACGTACACATGAAATATTCTTCCCCTTGCTTATTCTGCCATCACTATCCTTCCCTTCCTCTGTTGTCCCTCTTGTGTCTGTTCCTGGATTGTGAGCCTGTTGTGTTCATCATGTCGTTTTGCAGTGTTTCTTCTTAATGGATGAATCCAGGGGTATATGATTATATCGAGAAGTATAGAGGCCACAAAAGAGAAGGGAAAATCTACCAATTAACAAGGAGATTAATAACACAAGCATCATAGATGGTGCCACACACATTGATTCTCCCAAGCTGCTGTTTAGACTTGAGGAACATCTTTGACCCTGTGTGGCTTGTGGGTATAATGCACACCAGATCAGTGTGCCAGACACTCAGTAAAGCCTCCATCTGGAAGCTGTCTAATGCTTCTTTTCTCTGTGTTGTTGCTGTGGTAGAATACGTCTGATAAAATTACAGCTTAAAAAAATGTCTTTGTAGCTGTTCAGGTCTCTCTTTCACTTGTTAATATTGCTGAGCACATTTTACTTCCTGGGCTGGAAGTGGGAAGTGTGACCTCAAGCAATGCAGATAGAAAGTCCACTGGTGGTGTGCTCACAGTGAGCGGCCGATGAGTTCCCAAAGCATCCTGCTGGGTGTTGTTGGTTGCAGAATGCTGACATAGATGGTCCTTGGACTGATCCAGCAAAGGATTTCTTATATTCTTCACTCAGATAGAAAAACGTGTGATTAACCCTGCTCGTATGGGGGTGGGTGGGGGTGGGGTTCGATACTGCAAAAGACAAGCATGAGTCTAAAATGAATCAGTAATGTGCAATTCCACTTCCACACAGCCACATCTGGCAAGAGGTAAGATGCTACATCATCCTGATGTAGTCCATGGGAGTACTGGGTGCTCAGCACCTTTCTAAGCACACCACTCCTTTAAGTACTGCAAAATGACAGCAGGGGGAATTATTGTGGATGGCTAGGCAGTGAGTTTGGAGCGGCAGAAATGGCACAGAGGCGAGCGTTGTCGCTGAACGTCAGGAGGAATTGGCGACCTAATTCCCATGTATGCCTTTGACAATCTTCCCTGTAACTCTGGAATCAGTGTCTGGTCTTAGCTATGCTTTGCTGTCATTCAGTTCTCAATGTGTTGTTACAGAGGAGCTTTGCAAGCTTTAAAATGCAGGCTGGGCATCAAGTTCACAAGTAAAAGCCTTAACTACAGCTTTGTAAAACACAGCCTTGGGAAGTCGAAGCAGGGAACTCCAGCTGATTGTTTTTCCACGCAAACACACACAAAGAGTAGTGGACTTGTGTTGTTCCATGAAAGAAAAGAGACCCAGGCAGCTCGTTGGAACATTAGATTATTCACGTTCCCAACTAATCAATAATTGTTATAATTAAAATTGATAGCTGCAAATAACATGACCAAGGGCCTGTGCCAGAATACTGATTGTGCATTTGGCTTGGGAAGATAGGTGGGAGCCCGGAACACTTATTTTCCAATTTGCTTTTAGCTGGGTGCAAATTGCTTTAGCTGTATCCAGCTGATTTAGACCTTGCCTAGAGGTACACGAGATTAATTGGGAGCCATACTTTCATTGCTTATAGAATAGACTCAGTAATTGGCAAGATTTGTTAGTGCCTGTTATAAAATAACTGGATAGTTCTGCTTTTTTCACTTTGTCCTATTATTACTCTTTCAGAATGGTGGGGGGGGGGCAACAACAATTAGAACCTTTCAAACAATTGAAATTGCTTTTAATTCTTCATGTAAAACCACTAGTGTGACTGCAGTCAATATTTCATGCAAGCAAACATTAGTGTGAGTATGGTATTGATTCCCACCCCCAACTGAAAAGCACTTTAGTATACATAAAGCGAGGGGAGTTGCCCTTGTTGCAACTTCGAACTTCAGATAATAAAACCATTATGTTGGAACCACAAGCTGCTTTGGAAAAACCGTGCATTGTCTCTTGTTTCTTGTATAGATGGTTATTAAACAAAAGGCAAATTCATTCTGGTTACCCAAAGCTTAACAAAAGTAAAACAAGAGCGGCTCAGGCCAGGAAGTGGTGTGGGATATCGGCGGAGCTTGCCTCCGATATCCCTGCCCCCTCCTGTCCCAGGCTGGCCAACGGCTGCCCTCCCTTGCAGCCTGGCCCGCCCTCCCCCCACCCCTGCACCCACTGGTGCAACTCTTATCTGCTCCGGTGGCTGCAGGGTCGGTCCGGAGGTGGAGTAAGGACTGCCAGCCTGCTTGCCGGCAGCCCTTACTCCCCGGGTTCCAAAAATGCACTTTACGACACATTTATGGCACCTGGCGCCTGCGGAGCGCATGCTCCGCAGGCGCAAAGTTATAGTGGATTGAGCCGTAAGCCAGGAAGGCCCTGCTAAAATCTCCAGGATTGCTTTCAGTAGTCTTGTAGAGATGGATGCTAAATTCTAGAGACTCCAGGCCAATGTTGGAGGGTTGGCAACCCTACAGGGGAGTATAGAAGAAAAGGCAGTGTTGACACCAGGTTCTGGAGAGGCCTTGGACAAAAGACCCTCTACGGGCCACCCCATCAGTTCTTCCCCACCATTGTTGCCCGCTGCCGCCACTCCTTTTGCTCGCTGGATAGAAAGACAGCAACAAAGTAAGCAAAGGCAGCTACCACTTGAAGGACCTTGCTATAATAATGCTTATAGAATTATTGTTGAATTCTAGATAGAGAAATGCAGATAGAAAGCAGGAGCCTTGTGATCATATGTTTCTAACTAATTCTAACTAAAACACCCCATGTTGATGAAGCTGCACCAATGGAGTATGTGCTGCAACTTGCATGGGTGGCAGTCACTGAGGTCTCCTTGAAGTAGGGGAACATTTGTTCCCTTACCCTGGGACAAATCCACTGACCCAGTGGGTCTCCTCAGATCTGTGTCAGCCATTTTGCTGGCGCAGAATCAGTGATGTAGACTTGAGTCTATTGACTCGGACCCATGTCAGACTCAAGATGCAACAATGACTCGACTCAGACTTGACTTGGCAATTGTAAAAAACTTGAAAGACTTGACTCAAGACTTGGAGTCTTTTATGACAAGTCCAATTTTATTCAGGTTTAAACCCATTCTCCCCATTAAATAGATAGGGACTTGCAACTTGCAACCAAAGACTTGGGACTTGACTTGAGACTTGGGGGGCAAAGACTTGGGACTTGACTTGAGACTTGGATCCAGAGACGTGGGACTTGGCTTGAGACTTGGAGTCAGAGACTTGATCCACATCCCTGCACAGAATTGAGGGGAGTAAAGAAGAAGAGGAAACAGGGATAGGATCCTGGTGCACGCCAGTGCCATTAGGATCCACCTTCTCCCTCCCCTGTTCCGGCTCCTGCCAACCCCCCTTCCCTCCCAGTCACTCCCCTGTTCCTCCTCTCTGTCTCTGCCCCATTCCTCTGACTGCCAACCCCACCCCCAATTTACCAGTGCTGCCAGTGGGAGGCCTTTCCACCCGCCTGCATGCACGGCCGCCAGTGAGTAACAGGGCTGCCACAGGATACATCTAAAAACCTGAGATTTGTGAGTTGTGGCCTGATGATGCCCCAAGATTGTCAATCCTTGAAAAATAAGGCAAAAAATCTGGCACTGAAGCAGAATCCAGCGGTAAAGGGTAGAGCCAAGCAGCAGCCCCCTAATGTCCTGACATTAACTTTTGGAATTTGTCTGCCTGAAGAAAAAAAAAGAGCTGGAGAAACAGGATCATTTTGGGGCCCACTGGTATGTGTAGATATGGCATACAACGTATTCACAGTACCTTGTCCTTAGACTTTTTCTGGCATTGCCCTTTGGCCACTGCCTATTAGGCAACAGGTCCTACTGAGGCAATGTGGTAGGGCTCACTTCTGCCTGGGATGGAGGTAGGAATTCATTTCAATATGGTAAGAATTCATTTCTGCCTGGAATGGAGGCAAGTTTACCATGTTGAGGAAAGCTTTTATAGACTTTTGATACATACTACTTGGCTGAAATGATTTGGTGTGGTTCACCCAACTATCTGCTTAATAGCATGTTCTACATGATATTTTAAATTTACATTGATAATATGCCATTGGCGTTTTATTAGCCACCTTATTATTACTTATTACTTTTATTAGCCACCTTAGATACTTGCACCATGAGCAGCATGGAATAGCATAATGATCATAAACCAGCTACAGCAATATGAAGCGTATTTCTTTCTTGAGAATCATATCTGGATCCCCTGCAACAAATAAACTGTACATTTACTATTAAAATAACCTTCAAAACACATCACCTAGAAATGCACTAGAAACTCTCTTAGCCTGTATGAGCAGTGTTGATGGGGTGAGTGCCACCCGGCGTGGAGGTTACCTGCAGGGGTCGGCGTTCCAGACGTTCAGGGTGATGTAATAATCATGTCGCCTCTGACCTTCTGGGCTTCCTCGTTGCTTTTAATTCGAAAGGACTGCCTCTGGACCACCCCCACTTGGCAAGCTTCAGCCCTTTCCTGGCGGAGTTGCCTCGCACTCTGGCTGAGGCGCGGTGAAAACATGCTCTTTGGTGAGAGCGCAAGGTGGCTGCGCCCAGAGAGGGCCAAAAATGGTTGAGCAGGGGCTTGTGTGTCACCCCCCTGCAGGTGGCACCCAATGCGGCCTGCACCGGTCACACCCCCATTGTGATGCCACTGGCCTGCGTGTAGATTGAGAACCAGAATGACTCCATCGCTCTCTTTTTCTCCCTTAATGGGTGTTACAGAGAGTGTTCCAGCTAACTGCAGCATTAAGCACAAAAGAAAGCTCATTGTCTGCAAGACAACATAATCTGAACATATTTTATGCCATCTGGAGCCCAAAGGGGAAGACCAATAGAAGGGCACGTTGTGCAAACGTGGTTGTCACAAAAATACATACAAAATCAAACCTTGAACACACAAAAGGCAACTGTACCAATCTGTACTTTGAGCTGCATTTGAAACGTTCATTTAACGCCTGTTGTTATGCATAAAATATTTTTATTTTAGCGCCATGTTTCCTGGCTTTAGTGAGATGTTAGTCTCTTGTGTTGCAGCTTTGCATAAGTACAGCTTCCTCCATTTCTGGAAGTATGGTAAAGCAGGGAGTTTGAGATGCTCCCATGGAGGCATGCCTTGGGCATCTCAGTTATGATTATGCTCACAAGAAATATTCATATCCCACTTTTTCTGTATAAAAAAGTTCCAAACCTGTTTGCATAGAACTGAGAAGATAGTTTCCTGTACCAAAGCAGCTCCCAAACAACAACAACAACAACAACAATAATAATAATAAACCCACATACAAATCAAAACACTCAGGAGACGTTTTGAGAAATGATATGCTGGAATGAATAAGGACAGTTGCTCTCTCCCTGCTAAATATTAGAGAAGTCCCCGTTTAAAAGGGCCTCTTTGCCTAGCTTGCAGGGCAAAATTCTTTTCTTGCTTCCCCAAATCCTTTTCTTCACAACTTTCCAGATGACTTTTTTCCCTTGAACTCACATATACTTTGCTTTCTCTAGGATCCTTGGTACGATTCCAAGCACACATTGTTATTAGAAGTTCACAATACATGCCAAGCTATCCCCCCCCCCCTGGAGCAACCAGAGTAAGGAAATGGAGGAGTTGGCCATGGTTCATGCCATGCATTCATTGCTAATGTGAGCATGCAACAAAACACCGCTGCAGTCTTTGAGGCATGACAGTTTTCTAACCAGCAACAGGTGTGAATTAGGCCCATGCCCCACTTGGATGCAATGGTGGTGGCCAGGAATACCCATTGACTTTGGATTGTGATGTCCAGTGATGTCATTGTCATCCTATCATGTCTTGTACAAATAGGCAGCTCAATCAAGACAACAAGAGCTGATTAAGAGTTATTTGGCTAAGACGTCAGAGCTGAAAATTAAAAATATGCGAAAACTTTCATGGCCTGCTACGATACAAACTGAAGTAAAATTTACAGGTTTAAAAGCCATGTGAAAAAAAAATATGTATATCATTTTAAAATCCTTTATGTGCAAAATAGGTAAAATCAGATAAAAGATCCAACGTTTTAAAACTTTAAAAACAACAAAACCCACATTTAAGAGTCGTAAACAATTGTAAAAGGACACACAAAGAACAAAACACAACATTTCGTCCACGTCAGCTGTGGACCTCGTCAGGTGTAAATGCAGTGTACTGCCAGGATGTTAACGCGCCCACGACAATACACTGTACTTTAAAGAAGATTTTGGCGCCAAAGGAGGAAAGCGCCGGCAGCTCCTCCAAGCCCTTCAATTAAGAACCGGAAGTCTGCACGTTGTCATGACCGAAAGTAACCTTCTCCAACTCGCCACCCGTCCGAGGATCCTGTTGCAACTCCTACCAATCCGAGGATTACTGTTGCCCTCATTACTATTTTTCATCGTTTTGTGAAGTACTGGCAACCAAATTTTGCCTATAAAAGACATATCTTGCTGTCTATTAAGAAGTCTATTGATTGTCTATTGAAGTCTATTGAGTTGATTTGGCGCCATTGTGCTCCAACATTGAGAGAGTCTAAAAATACCTTATTTTTAATCGACCTACCAACAACGGTGAATGCAAATATTCCAGTTATGCAGAATACTTCAAGAAGTTACCAGCAGGTTTGTGCCACTTGAAAACCTACAGACTCTTTCACCAGCATAAATTGCGTCAATAAAAGACATTCGCTTATCCATTTTGTAGCATTTTTCAGGATCAATCTGGCAATGATTCGGTGTACTAAACACTAAAGCGAGCAGACCTGTTGCCTGGGAAGTAGCAAAATTGGGCCAATTTACACAGCAGGATGTTACACAAGCCAATGTTTCAATAGCAACACAATGCAAAAGTGCAACATGTGCAGTTTCTTGCCTTTCCAAAACAGAAAATAGCCAGACTTGATCCTTCAACAAGAAATGGAACAGATGTCACTGTTCAAGCAAGGCATCTGCATCTTGCTAATGAAAAAAAAACCTAGCATTCTTTGAACATCAAATATAAAAGAAAAATATCACACTCATGAGGACAGTAAAATGAAATGAATCTGTGGCATGATCTATCCCCTCCTGTGTGCACAAGGACTGCAAGTAGATGGAGGCCTGGAGAAGGGCAGGCTGTTGAATAATGGAGCCCCTTCTGCACTCATATGTGAGGTGCAAAAGGGCCTTTGCTTGGTAGTGCTGACTATCTGTGTTCGCATGTAGTCATCTCAATAAGGTGGACCATAGCTCCATGGCAGAGCATGTATTTTGTGTGCAGAAGGTTGCAGGTTCAGTCTTTGGGATCTCCAGGTAGGGCTGTGGCCTGTCTTAAATGCTGGAAAGCTGCTATGGGTTAAAGTAGGCAGTACTTTAGCCTGGTGGACCAGTGGTTTGACACCATCTAAAGAAGTTTCATATGTTCAACAGTAAAGTGTCCAGGAAAGACAATGGTTCTGCGACATGCCTATGGGGCATCCCCTCCCACACATACAGAACAGGGTGGATAGTGCTAGATTTGCTCTGCAGTCTGTGATACCATTCAATGTGCCCAAATTGCTGCCAGGGCTTGTAAAAAGTATAGTGATGGGTGCTGCCATCAAACAGGCTAGCAATGTCAGACCAGAACTGAGGAAACTGCTCAGCTATGAAGCACACCGGGTGATCCTGGCCAAGTCACTATCTCTCAGACTGACCCAGGTTGTTGTGATGATAGAAAGGTGGGACTATGTATGCAACCCTCATTGGAAGGTCAGGATTAAAATGTACTGTAATGTAAAGCATCCTGAAAACGTGCTCCTCCAGAATCCTATGCATGGGTGGGAGAAGAGAGGGTGGCCATGGTGAGGTCTTCATGTCAAACTCACTATCTAATAATATTGCATTGTTCACACATTACAAGATCTACTGAAAATCTCATTTTCTAACATGAATGTGGGTGTGATGCTCTTTTAAAGTCGAACACATTGAAGTGTAAATGATTTCAGTGGCAGAGTTAGGTGTGAGCTTCATTCTCTTTCGCTGAAATCAGTGATGACTTATAAGGATATAACCTTGACTGAACTGCAGCTTATATTATTAGTTCAACTTTTATTAACACTGATGAGGTGTAAAGGTGGTCTTCCTCTCAAGTTTTTGCTCTTGTTTTTCAAATGCAAGCTACCTGCAGGGGGATGTTAGATGTTGGCCAAGTCAGGCACTGTTTGAGAATCCACACTCATCAGAGAATCCACCAGGCTAGGTTGACCCCCGAACTCTCAGGAAATGGTGGCAGTTGTAGCATTTAACACACCCATAGGAGGTGGGCAAGAGGTAGGCTTACCATAGTCTCGGTATTCACCGGGACAATCCCAGTTTGGGGCACGCGACAAGGCTAGAAGCACTTCGGAAACGTCCAAGTGAAGTTGGACATTTCTGGAGTACTTCCAACTTTGCGCAGGCACGCAAAGAGTCCAGGCCTGGTCCGGACAAAGACGCAGCAGCAGCGTATTAGTGCTGCAGGGGGGCAGTCAGAGCTAGCCGGGACGAAGAGAGGACCAGACGAAGATGTAGCATATTAGCGCTGCAGGGGGCAGTCCCAGCCGGGAGTCAGGACAAAGAGGAGACCTTCACCGCCACCCGCTTGCTTCTCCCGCCGCCGCTGATGCAGTACGGTTGTCACCCACGCCGCTTGCTTTGTCATCCCCCCCCATGCCCCTGCTCCCTTCCGCTTCTGGCTGTGAAAGAAAGCATGCAAAACAAAATGTAAGTAAAAATATTTATTTTTTAAAATATATAAATATTTATTTATGTAAATATGTAAATATCCTGGCCCCTGAGATGTCACAGGGGGAGTGTCCACCTGGACATGCCCCTGTGATGTCACTTCTGGTGGAAGTGACATCATGGTTCCTTGACCCGCCCCCATGATGTCACTTCCGCCCCCTTTGAGGTGCTGGAAAATCTGGTAAGCCTAGCAAGAGGGCACCATGGGAAGCCCAGTGCAGGGCTTCACCCCATGGTCTCCAGCAACCTAGTACCAGTATGGGCTACCTGCTATGGGCATCTAGAGATTACTGTATTTATTTATTTGCAAACATTTACATCCCACCATTTTCTATCCCAACAAGGAAGACCAACGGCAGGTTACAGAGTTAAAACACAATATAAATAAGAACAATCAAAAACTACAACAACAACAATAACAACTGGACCAACAGCATGACAGAATCAGTTAAAAATATAGCTCAAGCAAGTGCTGGGCTACATAAAAAGATCTTGACCATACTCCAGAATGGCAGCAAAGATAAAGCAGTCTGAACCTCCAGAGGAAATAAGTTCCAGAGGTCGGGGAGCAGAACACAGAAGGCCCTGTCAAGAGTTAGGTAAAGGTAAAGGTGACCCCTGACAATTAAGTCCAGTTGTGTCCGACTCTAGGGTGTGGTGCTCATCCCCATTTCAAAGCCGAAGAGCCAGCGTTGTCCCAAGACGCCTCCGTGGTCATGTGGCATAGCATACGGCTGGAACACGGAGCGCTGTTTACCTTCCCGCAAGCGGTACCTATTTATCTACTCGCATTAACATGCTTTGAACTGCTAGGTTGGCAGGAGCTGGCCAAGCAACGAGAGTTCACCCCGTCGTGGATTCGAACTGCCGACCTTTCTATCGACAGCTCATGGTTCAGCGGTTTAACCCACTGCGCCACCCGAACCATATTTCCAGTGGAGATGCTTCCCTCTCTGGATATCATCACAGGACATGCAGATTCATATGGGGGGGGGGACGGACAGTTCATTTAGGTCCTAAAACGTTATGGGCAGGAGGTTTGGCTCAGTTGGTAGAATGACCGTCTCATATGCCTGAAGATCTGAAGGATGACAGTTTGGAATGGCTGGAAGTGTCTGTGTCTGTTTGAGAGATGATGGCACGCCGAGTGAGTGTCAAGGTCACCTGTCAGCTGAAGTGTGGTGAGAGAGAGCAAGAGACAGCTGGACTGTGAAATAAACCATCTAGAATGAAGGGTTCTATGAAAGATTAGAACATATTATTGTATTGTAAAAACCCCTTGGGGTTTAGAAAGCCTGCCTGTGTAAACCGCCTTTGAAGAAGGAGAATTCCGATGACCAAACAAAAGGCGGTATATAAGTACTGGTTTATTAAAAAGTGGTATATAAGTACTGTTAATAATAATAATAATAATAATAATAATAATAATAATAATAATAATAATAATAATAGGCTTATAGGTCATCACCAGCACTTTGACTTGAGCCTGGAAATGTACAAGCAACCAAAGTAGATGATGCAACGGGTGTCTGACACAATCACATCCCCTGGCCCCAGTCAACAGCCTGGCAGCTGCATTCTCACCAATTAATTATTGTTGTTGTTGTTGTTGTTAACAGTATTTATATACACTTTTCAACAAAAAGTTCACAAAGTGGTTTACAGACAAAATCAAATGATTAAATGGCTCCCTGTCCCAAAAGGGCTCACAATCTAAACGTAATGCAGAACACCACCAGCAAACAGCCACCATAAAAGACACTGTGCTGGGGTGAAAGGGGAGCAGTTGCTCTCCCCCTGCTAAATAAAAGAGGAGCACCAATTGAAAAAGTGCCTCTTGCCCTGTTAGCAGTAAACTGGGCACTATTATAAACTGGGTAAATTATAGGCACTAAATAATCTTCACAGGCAGGCCCATGTAGAGTTCATTACAATAGTCCAATTTAAATGTCATCAGAACATGGATAACCATAGTCAGATCTGACCAATCCAAGACAGGGTAAAGTTGGTGCACCAGCCTAAACTGGCTAAAGCTATTCTGAGTCACAGCCATCACCTGGGCATCCAGGTTCAAAGCTAGGTGCAGGAGCAATCCCCAAACTACAAACCTGATCCTTCAAGCAGAGTATATCCCATCTAGAACAAGTTGACAGGATTATACAATGAGCATTTTCCTTCCAGGACAGGTGGGATATAGCTTCAAATAAGAAGTAACTTGGAGCAATGTGTTCTGCAGGACTTTGTTTTTTACTTCCTCTCTTTAAAACAAAGAAAATTACTTAACTGCCACAAGATTACATTTTAAAACAAGTATTTTTCCAGTAATCCAGCAGGTTTTCAGAGACTTAATTTCTTCATAGATCTGCTGCAGTTGAAAGGGTTGCTCCATTTTCTTTTCATGAACAAATACTGTAGCATTACACTGAAAGCGATAAATAAGCGCTGTTCTAGCAACAGCAAGCTCAAATAACAGAAATCATATAATTAAGGTACAATGCTATAGAAATTCAAAATGCCTTTGGAGTGATGCTGAAAGAACTATATAGGAATCCATTGAAACAGAACCGCCTGTACCAGTTTGGTATTTAATGGTTCATTTGCCAGTAATAAAAGCTGTTTCTGAAGTGTCCAATGCATCTTTTAGTAATATCTTTGTGAAAAAGAAGTTTTCCAAGTAATTAACGTTGGCAGGATACAAGTAGTAATTCCTTTGCCAAATCTCAAGGTTTGCTTATTTACCAGACTAGATGAGAAAAATCAGACTTGCTTTGTTTTAGGAAACATGTAGCATACACTATATAAAAGTTACTCACAAATAATCCAGTCAGATCCAACAAGCTTTGGAGATGCCCAGTAGACTAATTGACACCCCCCCCCCCAAGGAAAGCGGTCTTATACCGTCAGACTATTGGTTTATCTCAATCAATATTGTCCACCTACCCCATACTGGCAGTGGGTCTTTCCCAGCCCTATCTGAGGATTGTACCCAGAATCTTCTATATGCACTCATTGCTTTTGAGTCCTCTGCTTCCAAAGTGGTTTGCCTGGTGGCATAAAGAAACAAGCCAAAAGCCACCTTAGTGCACCATTCTTTGGACCTCAGTTCCTGAAGATTCTCTGCCTCCACTGTACATATGCAGTGTCTGCTGATGTTATTAGCTTTGTCTGCGTAGAGTGGGCCTTGCAGAAAGTATCAGTTTTGAGACTGCCTTCACTCAGATTATACAAGATGATGCAAGCTATGGGATGATTCAGCCATACATATGCAGTGCTCCATGATTCAGTAACTCAACACCCATATCTGCTACTACTGGCTGCTACTGAAAAACCGCTTCCCTGTGAGTGCCTGTGGCATTCATACCACAGAATGCTGGTATCATGGCACACACTTTTCATGTAGCTTCCTCCCATCCATCACTTAGACCACTGATGCTAATGTGAGAAGCACCAATGTGATCATGACTTACTCAGTTGATACTAATATTTCTATATTGTGCGAAACAGGAGCCAGCCAGAAGGGTGTTGTCATTTTATGGCTGCACGCTATAGTTATCCTTTTCCAACATTTTCTATGAGGACTTACTTTGCATGACTGTTGAGTCGGAGGGCCAAAATTGATGTCATGGGGGAGATCCATGATCGGATTAAGGCTGGTCAGCAGCACTTGGAGAGGTGGTGTATAACTTCGTTTTTCTCCCAGGTCCTTTTCCTGGTCAAAATCATTTTCTAACTATTCATCCTGTTGTTTAGAAAAAAAAAGATGGGTCTATTGCAGCGGTTTTCAACCTGTAGTACACGTACCCCTAGGGTACGCGAAGCGCTGCCCGTTATCAGCTGATGCAATCAGCAGCTGATAACGGGCAGCTGTAGCCGCAGCCCGGGAAAAACGGCTACAGTGCTCCCGATGTCCCTGGTAGCTTCATGCCTCATATGCCCTTACGAGATTTGGCAACCGTCATCTTGAATCTTGCGAGATTTTTGCGAGTTTCAAGATGGAGGCGTCCGGGAGACAAGGTAAGGTAAGCTACCAGGGTAACAATTTAGCCATTTTTCCGGCCTGCGGCGCGGCCGAGCTGGTTCTCCCACCTGCGCCGCAAGCCGGAGGGAAAGGCTACAGCCCTGCTGAATCAGCAGGGCTGTAGCCTTTCCCTCCGGCTAGCGGCACGAGTGGGAGAATCCACTCGGCCGCGCTGCAGGCCGAAAAATTCATTTTGGGGGAGTACGCAGGATTTTGGGGGGTATGCGGGACCAGGGGGGTGTCCAGGGGTATGCCAACATTTGGAGACCCGCTTTGGGGGTATGCGGGCCCCCAAAGGTTGAGAACCCCTGGTCCACAGATAGCTATCTTTTTGCTCCAGTAGGGCTAATATCAGCTTTGGAAAGGAAGGTTAAACACCTCCCTTCCCCATGCAAGTGCATGGCTTTTACAATAGCTATATCCAATCATAGATGGCAGGATCACATCTGTTACAGTCCTCAGACTTAGAATGGTGTAGAATGGGTAACAATGCTTCTTTAAGTCCTCTACACATGCTCTTTTGATTCCTTGGTATCTGCTCCGCAATACCATTTAAATTTATTTTTTAAAATAGTCTTTGAGCAAATGGATAGTAGGAACTCTTCTTCTGACTCAAACTTGAGAAGTACATCATATAATTAATTGTTTACAGTATGGAACTGTAAAAGAAAATTGACAACAAAAACCCTCTTCTTTGTCATAGATATAGAAAAGCCAATAAAGTAGATAACAACAGTAGATTTAAGCCTTCTCTTTCAGACTCTTTCAGAAACATGATAGAACTTTTAACATAAATTACCATTTAAGCTGCTGTTTACCTCTTATTAATCAGTGTAACTCATTGTGCTTACTCTCAGACAGCTTTAAGCCACACTAGATCAGGATTCACCAATAGTGTGAATTAAGATCTGTCTTACTGCAGAAGCGTTAATGGCCTGGGCTGAAAAATCAATGACACATTTCAATATAAAACCCTTCTGAGATTTTAATAGAAGAGGATATGGTACCTACTTAATAGCCTGAGAATTTTGCCCATAAAGGGCCTCGACAATGAACGCATCTCTCTCTCTCCCCCCTCTTTCTTGATGGCATTAAATTGTAAAGCATTAGCTCAGATATATTAGCATATATTCAGTACAAGATATGAGCAGGACAGAGATAAATAATGGATACTAATCAATAATTCTTATTGCTAGTCACTAAGAGACTGATTTCAGGTCCATAAAACCACCACGATAGAAAATGGGAAATTTGTCATAAGCATCTAGGGAATACACTTTTCTGATAGGACTGTAATTCATTGCAGTATCATCTAAGAGAAATGGTACTTACTTTCCAAGTACTGATCAATGTGACTTTGTGTCAGTCAATGTACCATTTTAACCCAAGATTTAACCTAAGACATCATGGTCAATGATATTAAGGCATAAGGAGAGTCCTTCTTGGTAGTCTCTAGAATAAGGCTTTGCTGCAGTGTGACAAAACACTGACCAATATAAAATCTGTTCTTGATCTACAGGATCTGAATTTTTCAAATGGGTGGCCAATGTTCTCTTCCAAGGTACCTCATCTATGCCATTATTGCAACCACATCAATAAGGGTTGCAGAGGTGCAAAACCTGGTGCTGGCTAGAAACTTCAGCAGGTATGAAATGCAGAATTGTGCCTCTTTGAGCATATTGCACCTCTTTTTGCCAGTTTGCTTTGGTTCCCAGTGTACATTTAGGCATGGTGCTGATGGTGAAGTTCTACACCACCTGGGTTTTGTATCCTTCTCCCTTATTAATTATTCTGTTGCCCTTTGAGAGTGGCTGATGAAACTCTTACATACCCTACAGTATATTTAATTATTTTTGTCACTAATGTACCATATTCATCACCATGCTGTACTGGATTTTCAGCTTTGTTTTTTAAACCAGACGCATGGTAGATCATGCCTTGGATCCCTTTGTGATATAAGGCCTCTCCCCTCTTCTACTCCTTCAATGGGTTGCCACTCTTCAAGAGACAAAAAGAGAACAGAGGGTTGTCAATTGGCTGCTTTGTATTTTATGTTTATTTTTGTTACCTTTCTTGTTTTTTTTTCTGTTGAAAAAGACAGGATAAAAATATAATAAATAAAAATACATCCTATAGAAAACCATCAAGACCTATGGTCAAATCCTATGGGGGGCCTTATAGTGGCAGATCTCACAATCTACCACCATAAAACCCATGACGCTGGCAAGAAAGCTGCACTGCCACTGTGCGTTTCAGGGCTGCCAGCGCCAATGTTCAGAGGCCCCACACACAACAGCAGCTCCGTCACCTCACCAGAGCTGGTAGGTTAGCAGCAGGGGCAGTTTAGGGGCGGAGAGTGGGCTGAACAGAGGAAGATTTGGGGGAGGATCTCAGCGGCAGTGGCACATGCCAATATCTACCCCCTTTTATCTGCCCCCCAAAGCCCCGAGCCTCCTTGGACTTACATCAGCAAAATGGCATAGGACTGAGAAGACCCATTGGAGGCAAAGCTTTACTTACCTCTCCGGGGCTGTCTGATCACCACCACCCCCAGCATGCAGTGCATGCTCTGGCAGCAGCACTGCATGCTATGTGCTGGCGGGGGATAAGATATGGCTGTTAGTCATGACTAAACTACTATTATACTACTATTACCAAAACATATTGAAATAGTTTAGCACTTATCTATCAGTCTCATGCACTGACTTAAAGTTTAGCTGTTCGTTCATCCCTGGTGTTGTGTTGTCTCTCACAACCTACGAATAAATTCTGTATTATGGAACCCTGGAGTTGCATATATAACATGCTTCTGACAATCCCAGCAACCCTTAGCTCCCTCACAGAATTACCATTACTGTGATTCCAAGGGGATAGACATTTGTAATGCACTTTAATAGGATACTGTAGCAAGTGAAAGAGAATAGTAGGTCTCATGTTTTCCCCTTATACTAAATTGTATTTTCAGAATGGTCTTTCCAAATTCAGGTCAGAAGCTCTCATAGAAGGTCCCCAGTGATATCCAAATCAGCCACATGACACCAGGAAGTACAAAAACAGCATTTTTTTTTAATTCTGATTGCCAAATTATTTAAGGCAGGTATAAAAATGAAAGCATTCAATATACAGTTTACATAAAATAAACTAGATTACAGCATAAAACAAGTAACCAGGCAATGGCATTAAAGTCTCTCTTCTAAAACGGGATAATTGTAAACATTAAAAAAAAGACTGCAGGACTATTCAAGTAATAGAACAATCACAGACGTCTTCTGGTATGCAGGCTATTGGGTTATTTGCCATTCAAGATTATAAAAAAAGGACATTTCATTATTCACAATGCTCATTATTTCCCCATTTAAAATCTATACATTATGTACAACACAGTTTTTGTGGTACTGGCAACCCCATGCCTTCCAAATGTATATTCTTCACAATACACAATTACAATGGAACAGTTAATACAGTAACATTTTACACTGATGCATCTTAATAGGAGCCACCAAATAGACATCTAAAATTGTACCAAAGTGTCATTGTCGTCATCACAGTTAGCCTCTATTGAGGGGTTGTGGGCAATATTAGAAGGATATGCAAGGTTCAGGCACACAGATACATAACATTAGTTATTTACAGTTTGAAAAAAGCAAAGGGAAAAGAAACAAACAACCTTTTGTGGTTAACGCTTTCTAAACAAAACAAATACACTTTGCATTTACTTTGTGGTTTACAACTTAGCAGCAGACTCTTTGCGCGAGCCTGATTACTGATACAAAAAAAATTAATATATTTATATATATATTTATATTTATATATATAAGCATATATATATATATAAAAAACAGAAGTCTAAATACAGGAACATTTGTTACTCTGTGATAAAAATCTGCAATTTACAAAAATGAAATGACTGGTTTTTGCCTGCCATTAAGGCATTTCAAATTAACACCATGGAACTGATGTCTGTAATAAAGCGCTTTTTTTTTTTCATGTGATCCAGTCACATGATAATGTACATTTCCCAATTCATCATTCTCTGCAAAGAAAAGAAAAGAAAAACAGGGTTATTTTAGAACGACGTCTCCATCGAGTAATTATAAATCAATAATTTTACACGTGAAAAAAATGATCATGAGTAATATTGGACAAAGTTTGTCATTAAAAGCTGCACTGAATTAGCTTGCATTTAATTATAAATAAGGTTTCCATTTCCTTTGAAAGGCTGAAAAGTAATCCTTTTTAAAAGCAGATAAATTATTTACAGAGAAATGCATATCACAGGCTATGTGAATTCGAAGTGGCACTCCTATGTTCTGCTAAGTCTTGAAAGTATATGAGGACATCACAAAGAGATGCAGACTTGAATTGCAAAAGTATATCCAAGTATATCCCCTCCCCACCCCCGCAAAGCCCTAAACCATGGAGATCTAAAGGACTTGCTTTGCTATGACGGGTAAGGTATGTGCAACTATTTCAGGAGACAATCATAGCCCAATCCTATCAACGTTCTGCTGATGCCGGCTGCTGAAAAGCAGCTGTAAAGCGCTGGATGCAGATAACACTAACCCAGCCTGGAACCACCGGAGAAGCAGCTGTAAAGCGCTGGATGCCACTGCAAGCTGCTGAACAGAAGGCTGGAGACTTCCCATGTGTGCTGGCGGACCTCGGAAGGCCCGCTGGAGCAGGTAAGGGGGTAGAATGGGATGGGGAAGGTTGTGGAATGGGGCAGGGTGAGGGCAGAATGGGGAGGAGATGGGGCAGGGGATGGGTTGATCAGGCCCAGGAGGGGGGCAGGTTCAGCAGCGGGTTTGAATCCAAACCACCTTCCTGGGCCTGATCCACCTGTACGGATCAACTCAAATTTGGTGCAGATCCAAGTTGACCCATAGCAGCTGCTAGGGTTTACCTCGAGGAGACCGCCAACAGCCAAGACTCCCCATGGGATACACATGGGATACACCTACAGACTGGAGGCTGTGCCGCCGCTGTCGCATCACCGTGCGGGGAGTTAGGTAGGATTGGGCATCAGTTATGAATTACTTACCATCTATGCTATGGTAACAGCTCCATGGAAAATGTTATAGTGGGTAGAATAATGCTGCTAGTAACCAAACAAAGCAGTTGCTCTATAAAGACTAAAGCCTAAGAACACCTTCTCTTTGGAAACCTACAATTTGCTCCCACACCTCCCTGTTAAGATGTCTCTGTGAATATAATTCAAGGTTTACAGGATATTTACCTTCTTTGTGCAGGAAACATACCAGATGCAGATGCCTGAGCAGCCACCTGCTGAGTGGCAACAAGGGCAGCAGAGGTCAGACCTAGTGGAAAGGCAAAACAGTATATCTCAGTGGATGCATTTTCTCAGTTTGCTGGTGCTCAAGAGAGTCGACAATCGCCTACAGACCTTAGTTTTAACAAGACATGAATCACAACAGCACCACTGCACTTTGTGCAGGAGGCATACATAATTATTTGAGGCAAGCAGAAGGAGAAAAACCTGCCTGCCTGCTCTAACCAGCACGCCTTCTTAAGATTCCACCTAATAGGCATTTTATAAGGGAAGAAGGCAGTCCGCCTTATTGTATTCTTTTCCAAGTACTGCACTGCATGGTGCTAAATGGCTTGTATGAATTCCTGAATAGGAAGCTCGGTAGAAATAATAGGCACCAGGAAACAACAAGAATCAAAAGTCACAGTGAGTTACGGCAGCGACGTGGCAGCTCCTCGGAACATAATACTTTCATAATAGCTATCATTTTAACGTTTTTCCTTTTGAATGCACATAATGTATCCCATAAGGAGTATGGAACCATTGAATTGCATTTTGAAACAGTCAAGACTTCTACATAGGAAAGAAAGGAACTGCTAAAGCACTGGGTGAACATAATGAATTAATGCCATTTAAGCGACAAACTCTGTATAGCATCTCTTTGCCTCTATACAATCAGACATATGCAGGAAAAATCTCTTTTTAATACTGTTAGAATACAGAGTTAGAGTCTTTTGCATTTCTTCTTGTGAGCCTATATGTAATTTCATGACTATGAGGTGAATATATTCAAACAGGCCAGATTCTGTACCGGAAGAATTTTAGAATTGACAAGATCCAATTTGTATGTACAATTGTTCTTTAAAAAAAACTGACTTCATGACATACTGTTTGTTTGTTTGTTCAAGGAGATTTGTGAAAATACATTTTTTAAAACGTCCCTGGAACTTTTTTTAAATCAGTTTAATAATAAAAATTCACATGGTGAGTTGAGATACTCATTGAACACTATACAATTACATCAAGCCTGAGTGTAAGTTGTTTTTAGAAAAACAGTACCATGCAAGCAATAAGGAAAATAACTGGCACAAATATTGTCTCGTTTCCCTTAGCTGCTGCTGCTGCTTAGTATTCAAGTTCACAGAATGAGTTCAACCACTGTCATGGTTCCAAAGCAGAACGCCTCGGCTCACCTTGAAATGGGTCATATTGACCAGGAATTAGTGGGTAGCCCATTCCAACATGGGTGTGGTGATGTGTATGAAGATGCCGCTGGCTAAAGGGTGAATGACGATCTCGCTCCCTCTCTGCTTCTCTCTCACGCTCAGCTGTAGATTTTTCCACAGGCTGACAACAAGAAAGGTGTAAAACAAGAAAGAAATTACATTTAAGAATGCAGAGGATCACAATCAAAAACACAAAAAACTTGGGTTGTCACATTTGTCATTATCTCTCTGACTCACGTTACTTATACATTGAAACATGTTTCAATTCTCACTAGGCACAGAGCGGTCCTTTGTAGCAAAGCCCCAGACAGGATTGTTTGGCATGACATGACTGTTCCAAACTCTTTCCATTTCCCATCAACTCTGCAGAATGGAGCTACTTTACATTCCGCTGATGCCTGGCAGCTCCAATCTGAACTGCTGGCAGCTTGTGTCAACTTGCTCTCGGGCTACTCTAATTTACTCTAGAAACAAAACCAGCACTCAGATGGCCTGAGAAGCAGAAAACCTATTTTAATAGAAGGTTAGGATAAGTGGCTTTTGTTACTGCAATTAAAATGTGGTCTGACTTATTTAAAACCACGTAACAGCACTACACTTTGACAGGGAAACAGCAAAAACCAAGGAAATGTGCAGATAGTATTAACGTGTTCCCTCTTCAGTCATGTGTGTGTGTGCGCGCGCGCGTATGTGCGTGCATATTTATTATTTAGCTCAGTGTCCACTGCTGCACCTTGTAGTGGGTAAATATAATTTAAGGAGAAAAAAACCCAGTATTAAAAAAGACTACCCCACTTCATACACAAACTACTTAGAAATGAAAATTAAATGCCATAGCTTGTTAATTTTGTCTGTCAAATGGCAGCTCAAACCAGTCATGCAACCCAACTTCTTATCTCACTATTAATTCTGAAGAGATTCTTCCTATTCAGCATTCGCTGTATGTATGTGCAAAATTTAATCTCACAGCAATTTCTTTTGGCGACAAAGCTTTTTTTTTTTTTTTTGTAGAAAACCAGATTATATATACTAGCCATTTCTGATTTATAACAGGAAACCAAAACATTGCGACCACCACCAGATCAGCTGGCCCAGGAGCCATCCAATGCCCACAGACTTTGGGTCTGTGCGGCTGATATCCCGTAAGTCCCTTTATCACTTTCCTTTATAATACTGTACATACAGTATCATAGCCTAGAAAACACTGCGGGCAGCAATGGTTCTAGTAAGGAGTGAAGAAAAGGCAGAATCAGGGAGGCATTTGGAGAAGCCTGGCTAGTGCATGAGGGACAGTTTCTTGTATTAGTATATACGGAGCTTGCTGAAATCCCAGTTCCACCCCAGATGATGCTCTTCCTTCACTTTTTCTTTTTCTAACTTTGCTCAATATGTGGAATTCTTTCGCCACAAGAGAAGATGACTTACAGCAGGAGACTTGCTGCGATACTGGTTGGCATGTTGCTGCAACAAATCCAGTGCTTTAGATTCAGTGGTTGATTTTACATTGATGCTAGGGCTGGTATTGACTTTTTCCACCTCTTCTCTTCCAGACATCTTCCCATAAACAGGATAATGAAATCCTGGCGAGAGATAGGCCCCTGCAGATAAATAATAAATACCAGTTCAGGTTATGGTTACCCTTTTGGGGGCAGGCAATTCCAAATTCAACACATTCCGATTACAAACATGTAAATCAAATGATTTGATTTCCAACCCCCACCCACCCAAGTAATTCAAGCCTAATGAATGAAGGTTACAAACATTATATTCAAGTGATTTGATTTCCAAACCCCCCCCCCCCAGTAATTCAAGCCTAATGAATGAAGGTTATAAAGAGGGTTGAGTTTACAGTGATTTTGAACGTTTATAGGTCCTCTTAAGCGAAAGCAATAGTAACTATAATGGTTTTGACAGTGAGTGCTTTGAATATTTTTATAGGCAGTCAACTGTCTGTCAATGTAATGGCCATAGCAGAATGTCACTGGTTGTGGAAACAGTATCTATAAATGCTGACAGTTTATTTTTTTAAAAAAGGAACAGCTTGTGTTAAATCTATTTCACTCCCAGAATTTTGAAAAAAAACCAGCCCTCATCTGTGAAGCTTCTACTGTATATACTCGCGTATAAGACAAGAAATTTATACCCTAAAAATAGACCCTGAAAACTTGAGTCGACTTATCCACACGGGTCAGTGATCAAAGTCAAGTTAATCCCTGACAATCAGATGTTAGGAGCAAAGCTCTGAGGTGCTAATTGCCCTGCAAAGAGCTGAGCACAGTTTGCAAGATAGGCGCTAATTGCTTTGCAAACAACTAATTGCTTTACAAACAGTTGCCAATTACTTTGCAAACAGCTGAGCTCAGCTCCTACAGTTTGCAATATAGCTTCTAATTGCTTTGCAAAGAGCCCAGCTCTTGCAGTGGAAGAGCCTGATGCATTTTATATTTTCATACATAATATAAAATGTTCCTTCACCTTTCTTCCTTTTTGGAGAAGAGCTCCAATTTGTGCTGCTTCAGACCAAGATAAAACAGCTCTTTTTTACAATTATAATTACAATTCGTTTTCAAAAAATTTCATACACCACTAAGTTTTACACTCGACTTATCTATGGGTCATAGCACATCTCATGATTTTTGGCTTTAAAATTGCCCTGGGCTTATCTATGAGATCGACTTATACTCGAGTATATATGGTATTTTTCCTTTAGCTGAGAGATAGTGTCAAAATAGATGTATTCAGTACATACCTGGATAACTGTGCATGAGGACGGGAGACACAGCACGGTATGCTGGATGATTGGGATCATACATCTGCGGGTATGGGTAAGCATGCAAGTACTGTATGTATGACTGATGCTGAGTCATTGGAGAGGAAACAGCCACTCTAGCGCCCCGTGACTCTTTCCAATTTACAGGAGTCTTTCGGTCATCATTTTTTATCTTGTTCTCCTCCAATGACTGGGAATCAGACCGCTTGATCTCCTTAGGCTCTTCTTTAATGCTGTTTAATGAGACAGGAAGGCTGGAGAAGGCGGCTTCCTTATTAGGTGTTTTTCTGGGGCTATCTTCTTTTAACTTCTTTTCACGTTCCAATTCTTCTGTTTTCTGTTGATCAAGGTATTTTGGCTGATACACATAATGGTGCCATGTTCTTGCATCTGGGTCCTGATAAGAAAGGGGAAGAACAAACATCAATTCATCATAAATATACCATCTAAAAGAAGAATCTTTGCAGTTATACTGGAATGAAAAACAGAGAAAGTAAGATTGTGGTCCCAATTCAGGCACTGTATTTCACTGAACAGGAAATCGTATGTCATATTGTTCAGAGCTTTGGAGATTCTCAGGAGTTTGCAAAAGCAATTTCTAGACTTCTTAAAGCCATTGGGAACTGTTTTTTTTTCTGGGGGATGAGGAAAGGTTGAAAGAAGACATTTGGTGAAACACTGAAATATATGTAATACTTTCTAATCAAACATATGCTGTAGGTATTCTCGCAGATTGTCACAGATTTCAGAGTTGAAAATTAGCATATTGCCGGGAAAACTGCGTCGTTTTAAATTAATTATTTCAAAATAAACAAAAAGCTGATGTTCTAAGCTTGACGTTTTGTCAGCATCGGGGGAGTGTAATACATCCGGGCGCTTAGAGCTGCATACCATTTAAGGTGGTCTTGAGCTGAAACTGTAGACTTCTGATGATGCCACAAATGTGTGCAGGCGAAACGTCAAGCTTATAACATCAGCTTTTTATTTATTTTGAAATAAATAATTTCAAACGACGGAGTTTTCTCAGCAATATGCTAATTTTCAACTCTGAAATAAGCTGTAGGTTTTACTCAGTACATACGCTAAGGCGTGGCGGGGTGTGTGTGGCCCGCCGGGGGTGATGCACTGGGAGGGAGTGACGTGCCTTCTGGAACAGTGAACCACCTTTTCATTCATTTTGCTATGTAAATTGCTTTCTGAACTTTTTGTTGAAAAGGAATATGTAAATAATAATACTAATAACCTGATTTATTTTCTCTGTAAAGGGATTGCATTTCCAGCAGGTTTCAAATTATTCATTTGCCTAGTCACTAGTGTGAATAAACGCTGCACCCTGAAGATCAGGCACGTCCTTACTGAGATGATAGAACTGTGTGATTCTCCCATTAGCCCTTCCAATTTAAGAACAGGCAGCCCAGCATACAGCTTCTATAGAGTGGCACACTTTAACACAGGGCTCTGCCACAGAGGCTGCGCTTGAGGTTAACCTCCCAAGAGCAACATCCTGAGATGTTACAAGAAAACAAGCGATAGCACTGTGGCAAAATCGTGTCTGAGGAAGTCAGAAAAAAGCACACTATCAAGCTGTGTCAAAACCTTTTATGACTCATCAAGCCTTGAAATAATTTGAATCCCAACACTCTCACCTGCTTAAACCTTGTTGTAGGATCTATTCCAGTCTGTTTCATAGAATCCATAACAGATTTCATTTCCACAGCCTCCTTTATAAGCTGGTGGTTTTCCATTTGCTTTGCTTTGAAGCTATCAGACTGAATCTGTTGCTGATGATTGGAAAGAATCTGCGATTTGCTTGCCTCCTCAGTTTTACTTGGGACTGATGACCCAAGTTTAGTGTTGCTTTTACTGGCCTCAGGAGTTGAAGGAGCTTTCGAGATTGTCGCAGAGGGGACGTTTTTCAGCTTGTCATCTTTTCCCAAGTCCTTCAGGGGGAGCTCGTTTTTTCTCTCACAGTCTCTCCCAGTTTGTGCCATTTTCTGTTCTGCCAGTCTCTGGTCTTCATAGTATTTTTCATACTGCTGCCTGTAAGCAGGGTTAGAGGCCATTAAGGACTTTTGGTCCATGTAAAGCCCATAGGCGTATTGGCCATAGTAAAGTGACTGGGCAAGTGCAGGATGCCTCTGAGTGATGACTGACTGGTGCTGAGGCTGTAGGTTGGTGGCATTGGCTTCACTTTTCTTGGACTCAATGGGCTCTGCTTTCTCTTTCTTCTCAGTCTCTTCCTCTGCCTCCTTTTTGATCTTCATCCCCTGTGTATTATTGCTGTTCCCAGCTGCAGGGGTGCTGACCTGTCCAGAGTGCATGTAACTTGGTGAATAATAAGGATCGTAGCCATGGTAATAGGGAGAATGGGCGTCTTTTACTTGGGGTGGTTGTACTGGGGTTGAGGAATGCCCTTTCACAACACTGTCCTTATTAGAAATAATATCTGACGGGGAGCTGGCCTTTGACCTCATGCCCTCTGACCTGCTATCAGAACCGCCATCGTCTGCAGCATCGGAGATATCAGAGTAAGCAGGACTGTTGGTTTTAGCAGCTGCACCCTCTGCCCCATTCTGTGTCAACACATGCAGTGGCGCCATAGAAGACTGTCCATTCACCAAAGTGCTGCATTCCATTCTGGACGCACTCCCTATAGAAGGGCTGGGCGCATTGTCTGTGAAAGTGTAAACCTTATCAGCTTCAGCTTTAATGCTTGCCATCCTGCTCTCTTGAGACTCTGACAGTCCATTAGCTAACACTTCATTCTTGCTGAGATGTTCCTTTAAAAAATGCCCGGCGATCTCTTTCCCAGACCCCTTTGTGTCCTCTAATTTTCCCAGCTTCAGTTCCAGTTTAGGACTTCCACTCTCTTTGCTCTCTTTGTCCTTCAGCTTTCGCTTCTCTTTTTTCTTTTTGTCTTTGAGTAACGTGAGAGCTGGATTTACAGTGCTCGGCTCTCCCATAATTGTGGGCTTTGGTTGAATAGGTTTTAGCGGAGGGCTCTTTGGTGTCGCCTGCACAACAGTCGTCGTTAGCGAGGGCAATCCTGGTATTGTACCAGTCGTGGTGGCTGTAAAGGCAGCCGTAGGTATAGCTATTAACTGAGGCGGTGTGGGAGCTGGAGCTGGTGCAATGGGTCGGGCAGTTTTCAGCTTGGAGAGGTTTTTATCCACTTTGCAGTTACTGCCTTTTTTACCTTTGTCCTTCTCTCCCAAGTTCTTCTTGTCTATTAGTCCTTCTGCCTCCAGTTTGGGCATTTCAGTGGCCAAACTGCCATCTGCCACTTGGCAGTTCTCCAAAGTCACTGTCATGTTAGAAATGACCGGGAGGCTGTTCAGCTCACTGTTCAAGCCCCTCTTTTTGCCAGAATTCTTGCCGTTATTAGCCTGTTCCCTCTTCCCCTTTGGCGTCCCGGGGGTGCTGAGGGAACAAGGAGACGCCGGTGCCTTCAACGGATCAAAATGGGATAAATTTGTGCTTGGCTCGCTGCATTCAAGTGCCACATTGCTGAGTGCTTCCTCACAGTCTGAAATTTTGTCTTCACTGTCGGGCTCAAATTCCAGTTTATTTTCTGGGTCCAAATGTGCATGAGCCTGGTGGTACCTCAACCCATTAATGTGCTTGTATTTTTTGTTGCAATTAGGATGGGGACAATCAATCAAAACTGGAGAAGAGCAGCCTTGGTCCAGAAAAGTTGTCTCTGACTTCCCCTGGGGAGTGGTGGGAGTGCTTCTAGAATTGGTACGGACACGCTTTCCAGATTTATTGTCCTCTGAACTGGAGTTCAAGTCCAGCTCCATGGGTGGCTTGTTTTTCCTCTTATTGGTGGCCAAGGGGCTGACTTTGACATCCTCCATGGCACAGTTTGGGGGCGTCCTGCGGCCACTTGAATTAAGGCTGCCCCGTCTCCCTTTTCCATTGGCACCACCTCTGTTCTTGTTCTGTAGCCCTCTGGACTCTGTAAAGCTAACATCAGTCCCAGGTGTGGCTGCAGCCGCGGCAGACCTGGCTCGTTTCCCTCGGCCTCGACCTCCTCGCATTTCCAGGTCACTTGTTGGTGATTCACAAAATCTGTGTAAATAAAGCCAGATGTCACGACTGAGTTGTCAAGGAAAAAAAAAAGACATACGATCATAAACAATGGACTAAGAATGTATCAAAACAACATGCAAGGCATAAAGAAACAGCAAGAGGCTCTGAGGTCCTTAAAGGAAAGGAAGTGTTAAAAAGAAGAAAGGGAGAATTTAAGGCATTGCACGTGGAGGGGGGGGAGAGAATAATTTTATTTATTTATTTCTTACTTTACACTCTGCTTCCCAGCAAAAAAAAAAAAAAAAAGACTCCTTAAACAGTTTCCAATAAGATAAACGGCATGAAAATAAAACCAGAAAAAATAACAAGATAAAACAACAAGAAGCATAAAATCAACAGCAGCTCCAATCAACATGTTAAGTCATACAAGCCTTCCTAAAAGGACTTGATGAGCTTTCTAAAGAAAAGATAATTTGCCAGCTGACCTTTACCTGCCATAATGGAGAAAGGCCTCTGTCTGGTCCTTACCCATCACACTGCAGAAAGCAGCCCCCTCACCTTGTCATGGGTAATTCTGATGACGCCAGAGAGCGAATGCCTTAATACTGAATTAATTTCAACACCAGAAACAAGTTTCCCCTCAATGTTTCCATTTTATTGCGTCCAACAGAGAATTTACTCTTGTCATGTCTGGTTTCAGTTACATGGGATTGTTTTCTATTAGTCTCTGGCAAGTTTTCATTCCAGAATTTGGAGAAGAAAGCAAAGAAAGGCCAGACTCAACAACATAATGGCTTACCTAGGTGGAGCCCAATCATGCTTCGTACAATCAAGCAGTGTGCCAACATAAGTTTTATTCCGCCACGTCACATTTACAACGAGAACACCTGCAGAGGAGAGAGAAACAAAAAATTATCACAGTTAGAACAACATGCTTGGAACCAGGCTTAAAAAACAGGGGAAAAAAATAGGGCTCCGTTTTCATTTGCTTTCAAAGGCTGTGGTTTACAAGCTTCCTCTATTTTGGTTTCAGTGACCTCCAATTAAAACCTGCAGGAAAATGTATGTGCACACAGGAGCACAAGACAGAGAAGGAGAGAGTAATCAAGATACAGCTGTGAGAAGGAAATGGGTTTTGCTTTATCCTGCTGTACAAGGCAACAGTTACCTCTTAATTTTGCTATTATTGCACATAATTGTTTTCGTTTGGCAGCCAGCTAGCATCAACTGAGTACCAGCAACTAGTACTTAAAGCAGTAGGTGAACTGGTGAAGAATCTGCTTTGTCTTCCAAGATATTATAGCCGTGATTTATTATAAGATTACACATATTTTAAAATGCAGTGCAATGCACTATTAAATACAGATGACTTTGATGTAATATTTACACACTGATATTGAATGCCCTTCATTTACCTTAGCCACAATCCAAAGAGAAGCATTTTTGCAAAATGATGCAGACTATCAGTTTTACTCATGTTGCCTTTCTAAAGCTGAATACTGTATATTGTTTTTTTATAACCAAAAGGTACAAACAGATCTTGGGGTTTGCTCACCCTGAAAGTCAGTGTTACAATAAATATTCTTCTGCAATTCCTTCTTAAACACACACACACACGCGCACGCGCATGCTATTAGGATTCTCTTCAGTATTGCTCACAGACAGACAATTTATAACAATTAGACTTGGGGGCTAGTGAACATAATGATACTTTTAATTCACTAAATTCACCTTGAATTCATTATACACTTAACAGTCCTCTGTGTTTTCAAAACATTAAAATACATAGTCAAAAAGGCCGGAGTACCACAATACGGTTGAGCTGCAAAGACAATCTTTCTAAAGTCTTATAACACCTATTGCCAAGGCTGAATGAGCTCACCCTCGCCCTGTACCTTTGGGTTTCCTAGTTCCCAGTACCAGCTCTTAAAGTGGTGACATAATAAGGAGATAAATAAATAATGAAGTGCGCCTCATGTTGCCAGTTTGTCGACTCGCTTTTACGTCACCACCGCGATTTCCAATTTTGCATTAAACCTTTCCCCTAGACCGCTCTGCACCAATGTAAAGAAAACATGTAACCTGCAACTTATTTCCCCAGGGTCCTTTTAACAGCAGGAAAGTATTTTGAAATGCTATTAGCTAAAGTACTAGGGAAGCAGGGATTTCCTTTAAGCATTTTCAACAGCGTATTGGGGGGGGGGGGAATGGATCCCTGCGTGGTTTTAGCTTGTTATTGTAAAATGACAGCAGGATCCAGGATAGTGTAGATATTCTGGCTTTTGGTCTACATTTTTACAAGAAACCCCAGATAAAAAGATAAAATCTTTAGTGAGGTAATCTGAACAGTAATTAAGTCAATTTTTTATGGTATGGGTTTTTATGTATGTGTATGCATGTGTGTTTGCTTTTAACAGCTGGAAAAACACATTTTATTCCCACCCCTGAGGAAAAAAAGAAGAAGACGATATACCCAATGAAACTGAAAAAAAGAAAAGAAAAAAGAATGCACTGTTTTTCTCATCATTTGCTCTCTAGGGCACCGCGTGTGGTGTCAGAGACCTTTCCAACTGCTTAAAATTCTTCAGCATGTCAGCTATATTTACAGCACTGGAAGATATTTGTATTGCCAGAAGGTTACCGCATTTTTAGCTTTAGATGCAATAGGCTGGATCACTTTGTTCCAGAGTCTCTGATGTAGCACAAATGTATAATTAAAATTGCTTGAAAGGGAAACATGAAAGAAACAACAAGCCCTCCATTCTTGGAGTAATAAAATTAAAAACAGGAAAAGTCTGCACAGACACTTAACATTTGTCTGCAGTGAAAGGCTTTTGTTATTGCCTTCCCCTAAGGGCTTCATATTTCCAGCAAACACACGCTCTGGATTGGCCAGTGCCTGCTGGGAACGCTGCTATCTGATTGGCTGGGCTATGCATGCAGCACAGGCCACAAAAAGCGAGCTTCAAAGGAAAATCGTGATGTAACTCCACGGTCTTGTGCAAAGAGGAGGCAACAGGGTGAGGGGGAAGGGAGCAAGCCAGGCATCATCTGAGCAACGGAGAGGCTTGCTTAAGTGTTTCTGGCCTCGGTAATCAAATTCCAGTATGTTTGCCCTAAGTAGGCTTGTGACTATGCGGAAAGGTGACTGACTGCTAAACTGTACTGTGTTTATATACAAGAGGGTCGAGACAGCATTCAAATGTGAATAAAAAAAATCAGCCTAAAGCAGAGTGAAATTCACAAAATGGTGACTTGGAGAGAAAAGCAATTAGTCATTGGCTAGCTGGGTGGCTTCTTAGGAATGTTCGGTTAATGGCCAACAAGGTAAATATCTTGTAACTATTTCTGGATGATTCCCTTTAAGTGGCTGAAAAAGCCTGGATAATGTTACACACAGCAAAATATAGCTAACTTAAGTAAACAGTTGCACATTTGTCAGATCTGTTAATGAATGGCTTCTTTTCTTGGATGTGAAATGGTGCCTTTATAGCCCTAAGATCAGCAGATCCTCTCAAGTCCAATACTACAGTACAAAACTAGTTTTGGCAGTAGCGCTACAGAACCTCAGGCCTACCTGCCATGCTTTCACCGGAGAAGCCAGGGCCTGATCAATGGAACTGGACTACCAATCAGTCACAATCTCTGTCCAGGCTACTATCTTATCATGGTTCACATGGTTGATGCCAAGAACCAAAAGTGTGTGAGTGCATCACCACATGGTTAGCTGTCCCTGGTTTGGGCTGATTTTAAGTACACCAGGAACATTTCACACAAAGACTTTATGAGGCTGCTGCAATATACAAAGGAGCCAGATAAGCTTCTAAATGGTACAGTATTTCTATCTGTAAATACTACTCTCAGGGCCAGTTCATACACACATAATTCCCCCTTTTCTCTCTAGTCCCCCTGCAGCCTCCAAAAATCAAATTCTGAAGGTTGGGCAACCCTCAGAAATAATTTGTGGGGACTAAGTTAAAGGGGCTGGAGATGGAAGGGGAAATTTGTGAAAACTGTATCCTCCCCTGTTACACAAGGAGGAGGAGGAGGAGGAGTTTGGATACAACCCATAGTCCACTTATTTCCTCTTCCGAAAGAAAGAAAAAAAAAATGAAAGAGGGACATATTGGCTCTATATATGTAGGAAAGCACATGTGATGTCTACACCACACTTTACTCTGTATGCATGCAGAGGACTTGAGTGCCCTCATCTACCTCATGTGTCAAGTCTCTAGTTGGTCCTCTCACAAATGATACACAAGCCTGCAGCCGGTTTGCAATTACACATGTCAAGGTTTTTGCTCCAATATTTTTGTTGTTGTTTTGCACTGTGATGAAAAGCTAGACTTGGTTGTTGCAGGGTTAGAGTTCAAAGAACCAGAGTGAAGAGTGTCAGACTAGGCCTGGGGAGACATGGATTTAAATCCTCACTTACGGCGCAATCCTGAACAAAGTTAGGCCGGCGGAGTGCGTGTTCCACCAGCGTAAGGAGTTGCAAACATGCCGTAAAGCACATTTGCGCCTCCTTCGGAGTATGTGTGTGCGCCAGCTCTAGATCTACCTCATGGGGCTGTTGTGAGGGTCATGTGGACTATATATGCTTCTTAGGTAATACACAGATAAATTGTGAAACTGACAAAGTCAAAGACTTGTCCATAATTGAAAGAAGGAAAACTATGCAGATAAAGTAAGCAAGCAAATATATGGGGAGATTATTAGTAGGAAAATATTACAAACCAAGAGGTGCTGGTGTAAATAAACCTTACATTTTTGGGTTATTTCTATGCTGGTACAATAAACAGTGTCCTTAAGCAAAGGAAAAGCCACAGTAGGGCAAAATCTTTATCAGGACCAACAAAAACGTCGCAAAGTCATGAGCAAGGTTTGAGTTCTCTAGAACTCTTCTTTATGCTGGAAGGGAGAGGGGAGTAGGGCATGATGTAAAAGCTGACAAATCTAAAGTTTAGAATGGTTTTGAGATGGATTACAGGAAGTGTTATGCAAACTTAATCTGAGGTCTGCTGGGACGAAGACACAATAATGGCTGTTGCTCCATTTTTTGTTTTAAATACAACAGCTAGCAGCTCCGCCTCCAGCATCAAATGGGACATGCAAGCTCCCTTATGAGGAAAGCCCCCCCCCAAAAAAAAATCAAAACGTAGTGGACTTTGTATTGCTAGAGATTAATTTCAGGTGGTATCCTAAATCAAGCAGTTAAGTATGTTTAATTATTTGAAATATTGTTTAGAAAAATTATTAAGAATGTCATATATGAGAGGAAAAAATGAATTAAAGCTTGACTGTGTCTATGGAGTTTGACACAGATACAGTCAATGACGGTCAATTATTCGTACTTTAATTATCCTCCTCTTTGCTTTTTACACCTCAAAAGAATGAGGAACAATTCCACTGATGCACTTTTTTCCCCTTGTGATTTTTTAAAAAAGAAAATGTTTTCCCTTACAGTTTTTAATTCAGCACATATACATCAGTTCCATTCATTTATTACATTAAAAGAAATATCTAAAACCACGGAAGGACTTCATACAAGGAGCAAAAGGAGAGGAATATTTTCCTTTTGTAGCAGCGAAAAGACTGGAGGAGGTTTGATTCATTGCTTTATGTGCATCTGCTTTCCACCCTTTAGTCACAGAAATGTTCTCAGGGTGCAAACAATGAAGCAAGAGCATTTAATTCAGCAAGACTACTGTTGAAATGGGTCAAGCGAATAAACTGCTTCACCAGGAACCATGCAACTAGAAAGACAACAGTGGTAGATGGAAATGGATATAATGAAAATATAATCTGGGTTCTCTTCTTCTCTATATGTCACATAGCTTAAGACATTCTGCTGTTTGCTTAACCTAGTTTAACACACTAATGAAATAGCTTCCCAGTCTTCAGTCCTTATGACAAGTCAAGTTCTCATGCTACTCAGCTTCAGAACTGAATTCTTTACAAGAAACAAACAAAAACACATCTTCACAAGGAGCACCAGATCTGCTACTGATCAACAGCCGTGATCAATTTGGTGATCAATTTAATGGTAGCTATTTGCAGCAGAAACATTCTTTTTAATTATACAAATGGAAAGAAAGGGTACAGTGAGCCCTACTGGTTAGACATATTTGCCTCGTTTTAAAATAATTTTTAAAAGCCTGACACGCACACGAGTGACTTTGAGCCTTCACAGGTTCAAATATTGGTGGGGAACCTCTGAACAAAGGTGGATGTAGCATCTTCCCTCAAGTCTTAAGAGCTGCAAAGGCACATTATGTGCTTTAGCAAATAAGTGCTCATTTTTAGTTAACTATACAGTACTTCTCTCTGCATACAGTAAATAGCTGGCTTTCAACAACCTGTCTTGCTCTTAACCCCTAAAATTCCATCACATTCTAGAACCTAGTGAAGGGATAGGCAGATGATAGAAGGGAGAGCCATGTATATGGAAGTTGGCTTGCACTCAGCGATTCCCAATGAATTCTACGGGACAAGATAAAGGGGCTAAAACCTGAGACACCATTAAAGGGAAGACAACACTAGCTAGACATTAGGCACATGAGGGACAGGGCTCACGTTGATCTCCGACTCTTGGAGAACTCTACACTGTCCCACAAAATGTCAATGGCTGCCATTCACTTCTATGGGGAAAAATAAAGCACAACACTTAGGGACAACTTTACAATGGAACTACTCTTTACAATGTAGACCCCATGAAGGTAAATATGTTTCTTTTCATCCTAAGGTTTCTTGCAATATATATGCCCTCCCTTCGCACACTGCCTTTCATAATGATGGGCATTTTATTTATCTAAAAAAAATGTACCCCACCTTTCTCAATTGACTCAAGGTGGTTAGTTTTACTAGGGTGTGTGTGCGTGCATGTTTGCACATATGACATTTTTTAAAAACAACAAACCCATGGGCATGGGAGGAATAATGATTCTAGTGTTAACAGCGATATCACTGGCACTGTGCCCATGACAGCTGGAAAACATATACAGTAGTTTTCATATTTTATTTTATTTAAAAAATGCATACCCCCACCTTATCCCATGCCAAGACAAATGCCTAAGGAGGCTTACAACAAAGATAAAAATACATTAATTTAAAACAATAATAAAATAAATTAAAAACAATAAAAACCACTGGGGGCGCGACAATATAGAGCAGAGAAGCAACGGAGCAAAAACATCTCGAGACCCAGAAGTCAGACATCAACCCATCACCCAAACGCTAGACGAAACAGAAATGTTTTGAGCCCTCACTGAAAAGTCATAAGGGAGGGGGTAGTTCTCAATTCCCCTGGCAAAGAGTTCCACAATTGTGGCGCCACAACAGAGAAGGCTCGCCCATGTGCTGCCATTCCCCTAACTTGAGATAGAGGTGGCTCTCGCAGGAGAGCCCCCTCAGATGACCTAAGATGACCTAAGAGGGCAATGTATGAGAGAAGGTGGTCCCTCAGATATCCTGAACCCAAACCGATATCAACGTATCAATATGACAGTACAGTATTGATAATGCTAGCAGGGGAAGATTGGTCTGAGGTGTGAAACTGGCACATTTTTCAGGTGCTCCTCACATTTTTCCCCTTCATTTAAGTAACAAAATTATGTTCAATAGACACTTTACTATATTAATAGAACATCTATTAATAACACAAGCTAATTTCCCTTCCTTCATACTGCTACTGACCTCGCTTGCAGAAAGTTTCATGCCAAAAGCCAAAGTACGATGGGAACTTCAAGCAGATAAGTTACGCATGGAATTCAAAGAACCAAACTATTGTGAGTTATGAGCACTGCATGAAAAACATGGCTACATGGATCCACCTTGGGAAAATGAAATCCATAATCTGGGACAAAATCTTCGCCTTGATTTTTCCCCTGAAAAATTCAATTTGTTTAACTATAACACATTTTGCTTCATCTGAAGATAGTATTCAAATAGGGTGAGATTTAACACATAAGATCTCAAATGTGTTAAATCTCAAATAAGGTGAGGTTTCACAACAGGGCACCCAATCTGACTGAATTAGCTCCCAAAGTTTCTAGTTCTTGTTCTCACTATTTTGTGGCATACTAAAGTAATGGTTCATTGGCAGTCATATTTTCTTGTACTAAAATCAATGGAAAGATTCCAAGACTACACCAAATGCTGTATTTCCCAAACTAGTGAAATTGGGGTAGATTTTAGGTGACTAAGGATGCAATCCTATCCAATTATGCCACCGGCTGAGCTCTGCTCAATCCTATCCAATTTATGTCACCGGTGTAACCAGCAGTGCAGGGAGAACGGGAGGCCCCAGAAAGGAAAGGGGATTCAAATCCCCTTTGAATTCTCCTTTTAGAGAAGATTTGAATCCCCTTTCCGTTCTGGGGCCTCCCGTTCTCACTGAACTGCTGGTTACACCGGTGGCATAAATTGGATAGGATTGAGCAGAGCTCAGCCGGTGGCATAAATTGGATAGGATTGTGCTGTAACATCCTGATCAGAAATATTTTTGCTACTATGCCTGCCTGCCTCACACTCTGCAATGTCATCAAGCTTTGTGAGGCTATAACAACATAAGAACATAAGAAGAGCCCTGCTGGATCAGGCGAAAGGCCCATCTAGTCCAGCTTCCTGTATCTCACAGTGGCCCCCCACCAGATGCCTCAGGGTGCACACAAGACAACAAGTATCCTGTTGCCACTCCCTTGCATCTGGCATTAAGAGATAGCCTATTACTAAAACCAGGAGGTTACTTATCCCCATCATGGCTTGTAACCTGTGATGTACATTTCCTCTGTAAATCTGTCCCACAAACTAATTACATGCTAGGTAAAGAAATATTTTCTTTTGTCTGTTTTAATACTCCCTCCACTCAATTTTAGTGGATGTCCCCTAGTTCTAGTGTTGTGTGAAAGGGGAAAGAACTTCTCTCTATCCACTCTCTTAATCCCGTGCATAATTTTATTAAGAAATTTTTAGCTTTCTGAAGCTGTCCTGGTGTAACAGTCACTATGTCCAATTTTTATTTTTTATTTTTTGCACGTGTAGAAACACCAGCTATTTATAGAGAGAAGAGCAGAACTGTTAACTTCAATAGGATTACACTGACTTAAATCCAATTACTTTGTCATCAGTTCTTTGAGGATTCAACTGTTTGCCTAATCAGGGCGTATGTAGAAAATGTTAAGATTGGAAATGCCTGAAAGTCCCCATTTAGACATAATGGGAAACATGGTTTCCCAGTATAAGAACAAGGCTTGGAGAGTTGCAGACCTGCACATTCCTCCTCCCTTCCTGCACTCAAAAAAAAAAAGAAGAGTGAATTATTCCCCATCCATTTTGAGCTAAATTATACTTCTGCGCTGTGTATGACCTGGTGGTTTATTCAAACCATATTTAGGTAAAAACATACCAGGATCAAATCATGGCTTTGTGGGTTGAAGAAACAATAGTTCCATGTTAATATACATTGTGGAACTGTGGTTAAGTTCACACCAAAAGTGGAAGCATTCACTTTCCTCCTTGTGTGTTTAGGACTGCAATCCTATACATACTTTCCTGCGAGTAAGCCCTATTAAATACAATTCGACTTACTTTGGAGTAGACATGCATAGGATTGTGCTGTTAAGAGTAAGAGTGCATGTTGACCTGCAATTTTCCTTTTCTTAATTGCAAAATTAGAAAAGTACAAATTTGGAATTAAAGGCATACGCAACCAGAGAAACTGAAAAAGACCAAATCAACACAGAACGGGCCTGCAGCTTTCTGAAGCTTATTCTTGTAGTGAGAAAACATGGTTTCCTATTGTGTCTGAACCAGGCCATAATTCCATATTGCTCAGGTAGGTAACAGAATATGTACAGTACTTGCAAAGTAGCACCAGGAGAAGGAGTGAATACTATTTTTTTAAAGACCCGCTACTAACCTCTATGTTTGAAGAATGACCCTTTAAAACCCATCCTGTAATCAAACCATCTGGAACAGAACTGTGATTAGTCACCCTGAATTTTATCACAACAAATAACGTATGGCAGCCAGTGTAATGACACACTTTATGCCCTAGTGCACTCCTGCTACTATCATAAACCTTTGAGACACATTGTTGTGGTGTTAATCTAGGAAAACACAGTGAGTTTAAAGATTAAAGGGCGGAAGGACAGAAATAGCTGATGTAGGAAAGTTTGCACTATTGATCATTAGATCAAGTTGGCATTCGCTCATTCTTGCCAATTGTTAATTCATGATTCTATGTTCATGCAATTTCTAAAAAAGGTCTTAAAATACGTGGTCGTGGTGGCTTTTTGGACAGATGTTCCATACAAACAGCTTGCCTCATGTAAGACAGAAATCCATGTAATTTGAATGATTTTGTATAGATGTAGCAAATAATTCAAATGATAGATGTCGCAACCTCCTGCATACAGGGTGATTTGCAAAGCATTTTCCCGTTGGTAGAAAAAGTAATATTTACACAAAAAATCTTGAAGCAATTGTGTCTGGCCATCAAGGATACAATCTTTTCATCTCTTCTTAAAAAAAAATTCTAAAGATTTTTCCCAAGAACACAGAAGGAGAACTGAAAACCATAACTGAAAAGGCTCCATTTCCCCATGGGCTGTTGTGCTTTAATACTCAAAAGAACACATGGCCACTTCCATCACTGTCACATCCTTTGCAGCCTTTGTTCTGAAGCCTGATGAGTTGTATTGATTTGGGAAAATCATTGAGCTTCTTGGAAAACTAGACTCTAGCTTATTCACCACCATCTATTTCTCTCTCAGGAAGACAGCTGGTCAATATTCACCCGTCTGGGCTACTAAAATAAGCGCTTGTCGCTTTTCTTCTATTTGCATCTCGACGCACATTTTGCTTTCCAAGCTGTGGTATGACGTGCTAGGTAACTTGGGGGCAGAGGATGACATGAAATTGAAATGTCTGGACAAAACCACCATCTAATTCTGGAACGGGTGGTATATTATTTAACAAAAGAGCAAAGAAACAGGGATATGTATACAATTTTTTGTTAAAAAAGACTGCATTGCTTTAACAATAGGTTTACTGTTCAACCAGGTTTTTTTAAAAATCTGATTTATGATAAACCCTGCAAAGTCTAAACAAAGAAGAATTGCATTGTTTGTAAGCAGTACCACATTGTCTAGAATTTACCTACTTAATAGATTCACTGGGAGGCTAAGACAAAGGCTGCACAAACTTCTTAATAAACAATGAAAGCCACAGTAATCAGTGAAGTTGTATTTTTTGTTCAAGGCAGAGTTTATTGGTATCATGGAACTATAAGCCACTAAACCACTAGCTTACGGGCACGTTTGGTGTGGGGGCGGCAGGGGAGGCAGAACTGCCCTGTCATTGTCCACGGAAAACAGCCCCAGCCTCCCCTGTGATTGCACACACACGCCAACCATTTTCACAGGTGGAGCGCGTGCGCAGTCACAGGGGAGCGCATGTGGCTATTTTCCATGGACTATATCAGGGTGAAAAAAAAATTTCATTCTCCATTTCCATTTCCCATTTCCGTTCTGTGTATATCAGGGTGGTTCTGCCTCCCCTGCTGCCCCCACACCACACGACCCTGCTAGCTTAGATGGTTTTAAGAGTACAGTATTAGACAAATTCATGAATGGTCTATTGCTGGCTGGTAGTCATGATGGATAAATGCTACATCCAGTTTCAGAGACAGTGTGCCTTGGAATACCAGTTGCTGGAGAGCAACAATGGGAGAGGGATACTTGCAAGCTGCCTAGCGGCAACTGGTGGTCCACTGTGGTAAACAGGATACTGGACTAGATCGGCCCTTTGGCCAATTGAGCAGGGCTCTTCTTATGTAACAGAATAGATTTGTTTTTTAAATGGGCAAATCCAGAGATTAGCACTCAAGAATTGCATACAGTACATTCACATTTTCACTCAAGAATCTGTCATGATCCAGCTAAAATCGAGCACTTTTAAGTCTCACTGATGTCAATAGGAGAATTAATCATATGCTTTAACTTTTCCACTTTAAGCAATGGGACAGGTTGCTTATCCGTAACTAACTTTCTCTGGTGGTAACTGCGCAGTTACACATTTGGGTTCTGCAATCCCACTAAACAATCTCTAGAAGAACCATCTAGAGAGGAAGTCAGAATTTTGTTAAGTACGCCCTACTGCCGAACTGTGATACAATACGGACAGGTTTCCCGACGTGATCCCAAATTAGACAATGACAAGTGGGTACCCGCAACAAAATGCTGCGGTATTCAAGCTGTTCTGGAAGTAGGTTCCAGTAGACTCCAGGGGGCTTATTTTTCCCACGATTGCATGGTTAGTCTCCCTTCCTTTCTTTCCCTTGAATTGTCAGTTACTGCAACTGAAGGTCTCCTAAAGTGAGCACTTATTTAGGATCCAGGAGCAATGAACTCTGTTGGACTGTGTTCCAAGTAAAGAGGCACAGGATCAGACTGCAGTGGCAGAGGTGGGCAGAGAGAGAAGCAAATGTTGGTCTTATCGTTCACAAATTTGTGTGTGTACAACGTAGGGTTGAAGGGTAGAACAGATATGAGTATTGCATTCTTAAATTTGCGAAGTCATTTGTGAAGGGATGGCTGTGTGCGTGAGAGAGAGAGAGAGAGAGAGAAATGTTTGTTGATAGCTGTAGGTGAGGTTGACAAAGTTTGGAGATCAAATCATGCAGTAATCATTCAGAGGCCATCTTTTTGCCTTCTCATCTCTATCTTTGAAGATTATACAACTACAACTACTGTGAAGATTATTCAAACAACTACAGTAAATAAAAACAACAGGGGTGTCGAACAAGACAGAAAACAAACAGCACAATCCTATCCATGTCTAGTCAGATGTAAGCTCTATTGAGTTAAATGGGATTTACTCCCAGTTAGGTGTATATACGGATTGCGGCCATCACTTGGCCGATCACCGATACAGTCCACAGTTTTCAGCATCCCTCCGTCAGCTGTGACTGACTCCCCATAGTAACTGAGTGCCTCTCCTCCTAGGGAGCACAGCAAGTAGCGTACACATAAGCCCTGCAGTTTGTTCTGTAAGCCCAGACCCAATACGTTTTAATACCTAAGTCTTAGTTTTAATGCCTAAGTCGGGGATTAAATTCTAATGAGGTAGACATTGATAGGTAGAGCCCACATAATTTACATAAACAAAAGCTCTTTTTTGGGCTCCGCAATAATTTTGAGAAGTGTAAAGGACTCTGCAGACCAAAACGTTTGAGAACCACCGCCCTATGTTATGTTGCAGGTTTGTGAGGTTGCTGGTTCAATGGTCCCTGTTTTGTACCATAAATAAAGACAGGAAAGGCAAAGTTCTGTAGCTGGTAAATCTCCTTCATTTCTTTCTCTCTCTGTCCCTGCCTGTTTGGCACAAGGTTATTTTTCTTTCTGAATTCCCCCTCCCCATACAGTCCCTTTTATCTTTAATTCATTCCAATCTCCCCTCCTTTTAAACATCTCCTCCTTTGTTCATACCTCTCTCTCTCTCTCTCTCTCTCTCTCCCCCTGTTCTCTATTTTCTGTTCTTTCCGTCTCTTTATATTCCCCTATCCCCAACCACTGGCATGAGCAGCCAGTCCCTTGCTGTATGAATCTGTAAGCTGGGGTCCACAACAGAGATGTTGCTTTATATAATTAGACTCTAGTCCTCCCCCGCACCCCACGTGAAAAGGGGCTACACGGCTGCCGTTGAATTGTTCAAGAATACAAGCACAGACCTCTCAACCCCAAGTCTAGAGGTCAGCATTAGAGGAACAGCTGTGCTTAATGTCATGTCTAGCTTGGCCCACAATGTGCAATGCAGTTGGAGGGTGTACACAAAAACAACTGGGTATGTATGTTCCACACCTTATGTATCCACAAGAAAGTTTCTGAATTGTGAAGCTTATTTTTTATTACTAAAATACTTAATAATTTACACAGCAAATTCTAAATGTTGGAAATAATTTTCCAAGAAATGATGTAAGTAAACTACAGAGGTGGTATTCCCATATTGCATATGGAGGGCTGAAGCTAAGCGAAGTGAGGCCACAAAATCAGGGCCTTCCCAGCTCACCAGGTCTCAATTTTGCACATTTCTTAGACACAAAGTTTTTTTTCCACGAAAAAGTGTTCAGACCAAAATTCAACAAACCACTTGTGTTTGTGTGGTTGTTTGTTTCTGCTACTATTGTTTAACAGTTACTTTGTGTCAATGATGTAGCCATGCTAGGAGCGCCTAACTATAAAGTAATTTGTGATGGCCAGTGTGCAATCCGGGATTTATTTTTTTATTGAATAATCCCTTTCCCCTATGGGTAAAAACCCAAACTGCTTTACTAATCTCCTAAAAGTCTAAGAAGAAAATACCAGATCAAAATGCTAGTGAAATAACATTGGAAACAGTCTAACATCTGCCTCTCTTGAAGAGCAAATGAGCAATTTTTGTCATTAAGCTGAAGTCTAAGCGACATGCTTTGGAACTATGCTTGCATGTATGCTTTGTTTGAAGGGTGTCGTTTTATTCATTGGTTCTCTTCACTAGACTGACTAGATTTCTATACTACCAGTAACTGTTCTTTCTGCAAATTCTTCCACCCTTAAAATACATATTTAATAACAAGCAAAGGGAGAAAGAACATGAGGACGGGGACAGGACACAGGATTTTAACATCTGAGCAATGCAGTCTTATGCATGTTTACTCAGAAGTCAGTCCCACTGTTTTATATGGGCCTAACACCCAAGTGAGCACAAGAAAAAAATCCAAATGACCTCAAAAACAAAGGGAAACAAAATTTTAAAGCCATTCTTTTGAGTGCTTTGAGGTTGCTGTTCAAAAATAGTCACTTTCCATAAATAAAGGGACATTTAAGTACCATGTTCAGAATGAGTTGTCAGCTGAACAAAATGCCCTGAGAAAATAACTGAGAGCTGATATATCTGCAGGACCAAACTGTTTAAGTAGACTGAATTTAGCCTCTCAAAGAGGAAATTCAAGCAGAGGGCAATAAAGGAGACTGAGTATAGAGAAAAGGAGTTTTATTCTAAAAAGGTGGAACTCCAAGAACACCAATCACTAAATATTAACACAAAATTTTAGGACTGTGCCAAATTTTGCATGCAGTTTCTTGTTCACAGCAAAAGGTGACATTCTTAGAGGGAGGGGCAGGGTGCACATGTGTGAGGGTGCACATTGTTTTCCTCCAAAAGAGCACAGATGCCTTAGGTATTTTTAACAATAATAATTACAATTGCAAAATCAGAAACCAGTCTGCTGGCAAGCCATTTTTGAGGGCCTGTGCTGGACACCATGTTATGGACTGCTTTCCTATAAGTAAGCGATCTGCAGACTGACCCGCAGTAAGATCCTTCCATTACTCTCTCTCAGCAGTTTGCCAGCACAGGGCAGGACACTGCCTCCTTTAAATAGCTGCACAGAAGGGGAAGACTGTGCTCTGCGTAACACATGGTTATAGCCACTTGAAAGGAGGCCAGTCGCAGGGAGACAATCTCACTGCACACAGGGCTGATGACCTCCTTTCAAGTAGCAGTTGCCACTTTAATGGAGGTGAATATTCTTGCCCCTGTACGTGAACTGCTGAAAGTTTGCCAAAATGGGGGACCCTTTGCTGGGAAGCTCCCTTAAACAGAAAGCTCTGTTTTGCAGTTCAGCCCTATAACATTTCATATCTATTATTCTCCATTTAGGATCCTCTTGGACTTGAAATAATGTCTAGCACTGCTAATATAATGACTGGTTTTTTTCTTTGGCTTCCCCCACTTCCTAGCTTTATTCTCTGCCTTCTGCGGAATTTTGTATATACAGTTAGAGCTGCAAGTATGTTGTTATATAAAATGACCGAAAGGAATAGTTTTCACTTTCCACTTGGTCTCAAGGGGACAAACTGACCTTATCAGGTTACACATTCAGGCCTATGTTTAAGATTAATTAAATTCTTGTTCCAACTTCCTTCTTCATCTTAGGAGGGCCAAGAAATAAGGCTGTTGGACAATGAGATAAGGTTGCACATCTACATGCCTTGGCAAAAATATTTTTCTATTTTCCTTCCTTTACTAAACAATCAGCCTGAACATAACTTGGAATACCTCAAAATCTTCCATCCTATATTCTAAAAACCCTGGTTCAAAATAATAATAAAAAATAGTATTAGTCCTCCTGTGTTTCATATTCTTTGGGACCAATGGGACTATAAAGGCTTGCATCAGTAGAAAGAACTGAGTAGAAAGGGTATATGCAAAACCACAAGTAAATAAACCTCAAAGTGCATTTGGTGATTACTCCCCCACTGCTTTCTATGGTTATAAAGGGCTGCCAGGTGTGAACAATGGCAAATCGTCGAACAACAGATAATGGAACATTACGAGGAAGGAGGAGAGAGATACAGTTTGAGGAACAGAGGAGCGGGGAGGGGGGCAGGGAGAAGAAAATAATTTTTATGTTAGGCTGTGGATATCAAAATGTAGTGGGGTCAGACAGACAGATGAGCACAACCTCTAAAAGCTCACTGCTGATCTCCATGTAGCTCATTGGAACTGAAAAGCATAGCCTCATATAAATTATGATGCTTTATTTAAAGTCAAAGCATTTTATTTGCTTTTGTGCCAGCTCTGGGGTCCTTTTCATCTCGAGCTACCAGACCCAAGAGAGAACACATTCCTATAGCTCTATTGGCAGCCAGCTGTGGCCTCTGTAAATCATAAAGCCTCTTAACCAGCCATTCTTCACAAAGGCCAACTGCAGTTACTAGACATGATCACTCCTCTATTATTCCACTCAATGGAATTTAAAACAGCAATTTAAAACAGCAGCTGAAAAATAGTGAAAGCCACTGAACTGCATTTTCCCCAATATGCAAGTGTGCATTAAATTTCACGTACCGTTTAAAGACTTCATTGTCTTTACTTTGAAGGGAGGGGTTGGAATGGGGGGTGGAGTACCTAAGACAGATGCAACTATAATAAAGAGGAGGCAGCATTCAAACAGCACTTTTTAAAAACATGCGTGCTTAAATGTACATAATCGCCTAATAGTTTCCATTTCAATCACCATCACATAATCATTCTTTTGCCAATAACTAAAATGTGACATAATGAAATGCTTCATTAAAATTGCTGAAATGTATCACCATTTAACTCTTACCTTTGGGCTGTCAATAAAACATGTAGTCCACTGGTACTTTATGGATCAGTGTATGTACAAAGATTGGTAACAATTTTTTTTCCAGTTCTTGTGCTGTTCCCGTCTTCAAGATTACAAATTTAGACCACGACACACACACTTACTGTATCACTTCCCTGTAGTGTAATCTCACATGGTTTGGGGTTGTGTTAATGATATAATCGCAAGAGTGGGGCTGATTTTTGTTTTATTGTTGTGACTTTTGCTTTACTTGATTGTTAGCAGCTTGTGAGATCACTGGTCTGAAAGGTGGGACATAAGTCTTTCAAGTACGGTAATTAATACAAGTGTCCCCCACTTAACGATGGGAATAAGTTCTGGAAAACTAGTCACATAGTGAAACCGTCGCTAAGTGGGGACGTGTCTTTTTAAAACCCCAACTCATCAGCTGTTTTGTGCAGATAAGAGCTTGGACGCGGCTTTACTGTGTACTGTGACTTTAAGCACAGCGCAGAACATCCAAGCTCTTATCTGCGTGAAACAACTGATGGGGCTTCGGAACGGGGCGCAGCGGGATCGCTCAGCTGTAAAGAGGACGCGTCTTTTGAAAGCCCGTCCAAGCCCTTATCTGCGCAAAACGGCTGATGAGTTGGGACTTTAAAAACGTCTTCCCTATGGGACCTCCGTTGTATATGCGGATTGTCGCTGAGCGATCTGTCATTAAGGGGGGGGAGAAACACCTGTAATTCTGAGCAAAACCCCATACAACTAGTCTTGCCCCACAGCTGCCTCACTCACAACTAAGTAGTAGCACATGAAAGAACACTGCAGGAAGGGGACTTCAGCATCACTCTGTCTATTAAGAATCCGGCATGTATTTAAAAATATTACACCAATGAAAAAATGCATACAGCTTTGCTTCCTTTTTTGTTGTTGAAAGTATACTGTAGCTATTTCAAATTAGCAGATTTTGTGGATGTTACGCACAATGAAACAATCAGTCACTAAGAACCTTGATTTGATCTGCTCTTGGTATGAAATAATACATTATTTTTGCAAGCTGTATGTCTTTGAAACTCATTATGTAGGCAATTCAGGCAATTCTATTTGCCCCAAATGAAATAAAAGTACTTTCTTGAAATAAAGTCAAGAATTGGAGGGGGGGAGGGAGAGGGAGCAAATATACGGAGAAGAAAACTGGCTCCTGAATAAGGGTCTAGAGGAGGGGTGTCAAAGTCACTTCATAAACCGGGTTGAATAGCATTTATGGCACCTGCTGAGGGCTGGGAGTGACGTCATTAAGCAGATGATGGCCGGAAATAAGCAATTTGTTCTCAAGTAGGAAGTAGGTCAGCGGGTGGCGCAGTGGGTTAAACCGCTGAACCATGAGCTGTCGATTGAAAGGTTGGCAGTTCAAATCCGCGACGGGGTGAGCTCTCGTTGCTTGGCCAGCTCCTGCCAACCTAGCAGTTCCAAAGCATGTTAATGCGAGTAGATAAATAGGTACCACCTGCGGGAAGGTAAACAGCGCTCTGTGTTCCAGCCGCATGCTATGCGCTGCGGCAAGGAGAGTCATGCCGGCCACATGACCACGGAGGCGTCTTCGGACAATGCTGGCTCTTCGGCTTTGAAATGGGGATGAGCACCACACCCTAGAGTCGGACATGACTGGACTTAATTGTCAGGGGTCACCTTTACCTAGGAACTCATTAGCTGCAAATGACAGAAGAGAAAAATAGACAAGTCTTGATCATACTTTCAAAGTATGGGAGAGCCTAATTATCACACAAGCCGCCCTTTCAGCAGTGCTGCTTCTGCCAAGGCATCACTTTAGCTCAGCAGCTAAGAGGCGGTCTGCAAAGTGATGCCTTGGCAGAAGCAGCATTGCTGGAAGGGTGGCCTGCGTATTAATTGGGCTCTCTCAGAACCTCAGCACCATCTTCCTATCTCACCCCTCTTGGTCTGCCCTTTCCCCCTGTAGCGTTCCATGCCTTCTGAGGCCTCCTTCCAGCTCTCCAAGAGCCTCAACATATGAAGCACTGCTGAAAGGACAGCGCTGGGAGAGTCCAATTATCATGTGAGTCGGATAAAGAGATAAAGCCGGATAAAGCTTCCATGAGTCGGATCTGGCCCATGGGCCTATGTTAGACACCCCTAGAGTGTCTAGTGCTAAATAGTGTATACAGTTCTCCTTTGAACACCCTCATTAGGCTTTCTAGAAATTAATAGTAGCAATATCCATACTCGAAAAATATCATATTTAGTCAAATCTGTTTCAAGAATTTTTATAATGTTTTTAGAGGCAAACATGCTCCTGGTATGTAAGCCCAATGAAGTGTTACTAATGAAGTGTAGTTAGCTGAGGCAAGGTAAAAATGGCCTAGGTTAGTATTACCTGAAAATAGATAATCTATGTGCTACGACAGAACAATTAGCTGGGTACCATATAATCAAACTGAGAAGGTGCCAGTATTGTGATATGCAGACAGGGTTGTGTTTTTTTGTTTGTTTGTTTGTTTGTTTAGTTTCTTGCTTCTCAAAAAGATAACATGTCTAACAAGCTGCTTTGCACATTGTAGTATGATATACAAACAATAAAACAAGCAAAAGTGACCTAACTTACTTTTTCTTCACTGGCCTGTGATTAAATTGTCGGTTTTCTTATTTTTCTTTCCTTTAACACATTGGGTTCCAATTGCTTTGTTTATTAGGAGTTTAACTTTCCTTGACCTGCAATGATCCATGGAGCGAACAGTTTCCCTACACTTGTGTACACAGCAAAGCTCACTCACTGTTGATCTGACTAGATTGGAGCCTGACTAGATTTTAGATACTAAGGCCTTAAGGGCCACAGGGACCCCAAATATACTGTCATGGTTCCATCCTACTCTTTTTGTATTCCAAACAAACCAACCACAAATTGTTGCAGCTAAAATTCACATGCATTTCTGTTCCAATATTGCTCCCCGTGCCATGCAAAGTGCTCTGGTTGTTTCACTTGGGGACTACATGCACAAATTCATCTGAATTATCGACTACACTTTAGCCTCATCTGAAGTGTTGGCCCCTCTGTCTGATAAGCGATGACCCCAAGTGGCACATAAAACCCTCTCCAAAGAGGCAGGAACATTATTGCTTTGCACGGGGGACTGCAGCGTGAAAGCCAATCAATCACATTTCTTGACAGCTTTTACAGCCTCCTCGCATTAGACCCAAGTCAAACTCCAGGGCTCCTTTTGTTTGTATTATTTTTCGGGAGTTTTTTTTGGGGGGGGGGTCTGCTCTGATGAATTTAGGGCAAGTCCAAGCCTTCAGTGAAAAAGAAAGACTACTATAAGCATGCTAGAGTTTGCCAATCTACCAAAGTCTTCCCAACCCCAAATGTAATACACTATTGCTTTTTTTGCAATATTTCATTTCTCACAGATGTGTCTGCACAAAAACTAAGTGGATGCTCTGTTACCTTCCCTGTTATAGTGCAGGTAGCATATCTTGAGTACTCCACCATTCTAAAAATCAATTCTCTTGGAGTCTAACTCTATGGACTGATAGACTGGTAGCTGTTACAGAACAGGAAGTTGAGAGTTGAAAAGTTCTGGCAATGGAAGGAAGCACTGGCTCCCCAAGGATCCGGTGCTATTTATTTATAAATTATCTGTAATTCAACGTGAGCAATGAAGCTGCCATGTTTGCAGATGATACCAAAAAAATTCAGTATAGTGAACCCTCAAGCAGACTGGAAGAGTCCAAAAGGGTCTCTCTTCCTGGGTGAATGGGCAGTACAACTGCAAATGAGTTTGTTTAAATAAGGGTAAAGTGATGTGTTGTGAGGCAAACAGAACTTCACATGCAGGCAGATGGGGTCTGATCTGGCAATCACTAACTAGGAAGGAAATCTTGGTGTCACAGTAGTAGATAGTTCTATGAAAATGCCATCTCATCTGTGTGGCAGCTGTGAAGAAGCTAAATTCCAACATTCCAAGCAAAGGCTTTCTTTATTGAAAAAGGGATAAGACACATTAATGGATGATAGGTCTACCAAAGGCAATTCACTATAATAATGAAATGAACCTTCTAGTTTCAGAGGCAATATAGTTCTGATGCTTTCAGATGTGGGCTTCCCAGAAACAGCTGGTGAGAAACAGGAAGCTGGAATAGAGGGACTTTTGCTCTGAACCAACTGGGCCTTTGGGTTTTGCTGCTTTGCACTGGTCGGTACAGGGGGTGGAGGGAGGGCCGGGTGGCGAGGGAGGGTGGCCGTTGGTTGGGTCAGGGATATCGGCGGCAAGCTCTCCCGGTCTGGGCCGCCCTTATCCCGCCGCCTTGGATGTACGTCGGCTCTCAACCTGACATACATCAGAGGAGGCCCATTGGGGCCGGGCAGCCCTATACACTTCTCCTGAGGAGTTCCCGTGCCATGCCAGAGCAGCCCGGGAAGGGCTCAGGATCCTGCAGGGCTCAGGACTATGCAGAATTGGGCTGCTCGGATCATTAGGAAAAGGATACGGTGACTTTAACATGGAATAATAAGATTTTAGATCATTCAATTACAGTACAATAATGTTTACTTAATTTGTAAAGCAGACACTAATTATCTATTTAATTATTATTTTCCACACAAGAGGAGTACTGCATATGCAGATTACCTGCTGTATATGCGCAGCCCCTAGATTCCTATTCCATTTAAGGAACAATAGCAGTTTATCTGTTCTGCCTTCCTTGTGTAGAAATCTTCATTGGACCCCAACTATGCTGGGCAATGAAGGAATTCCATACAGAATTGCAGAATGGATCCTCAGATCTGTTTCCATAAGCACCTGCTCTAGTGTGTACAGTAAATGAAATAATGGCCGGGCAAAGTTGCTAGCTAGTCTGTCTTTCTAGGCTGGCTATAAGAACCATAATACTGTAGAGGTATATGTGCAGTCTCATCTGATGGAGACAAGGAATGCACACAAGCTGCATTCCCAGTGCCCTTTTGCAGTCAAGTATCCCTGATTTGATTTGCAGTCAAATATCCCTGATTTGAGCACAGTTACCATATTTCTTCGATTCTAAGGCGCACCTTTACTTTCAGTACCACCAGCAGGGGAAAAAAAATCCATCGATTGTAAGACTCACCTCCCTTCATTGAATCTACCTGCTCAGCACCAACTCTCCCCAGCATGTCCAGCGCTGCAGCTGACGATGACTGAGTGCCTTTGCTTAGCATTTCTGGCCCCACCAGAAAGTGCCATTTCCTTTGTTACCTGGGCTTGGGGGAGCTTCAGGGAGACCTGCGCGACCCTCTGCGAATCTTCAGTTCGGCGAAAAACGGTGATTTTTGGCCATTTCCAGTTTTCGTGAAAACCGGAAATGCCCGGAAATCGCCGTTTTTCGCCAAACTGAAGATCGGGGAGGCCTGCAGAGGGCCACACAGGCCTCCCTGAAGCTCCCCCAAGCCCCGGCAAGTAAGAAGATAGCATTCTGGGGTGCTTTTTGGAGACCTTCGATTCTAAGACGCACCCCATTTTTTGAAATGCTTAATTGGGAAAACACATGCATCTTAGAATTGAAGAAATACAGTAATATCAAGATGACATTGAAGAAAGCATATTCAATTAAATGCAGTCTATCAGTTATTTTCTGTTTTGCAAAATTCATGTCTAGCTCTTTCTGGGAAGCACTGCACAGACAGACGTCAAATAGCCAAAATTGAAACAGTATGGGATAATGCGATTTAATTTTAACTTACTGCCCACCGGGTGGAGCGCTGTTTTAAGATGTTTGCCAATGGTGCATGTAGCACTCCACTGGCAGTCATTCTGTGAGCGTGCTGCATCGGGCCGTACTTGAGTCGATCGGACCTGACCACGGTGGTCCACGCCTTAGTGACTTCCAGACTGGACTACTGTAATGCGCTCTACATGGGGCTGCCCTTGAAGACGGTTCGGAAGCTGCAACTAGTGCAGAATGCGGCGGCCTGGATTGTCGCTGGAGCTAGGCGTTTTGAGTCTGTTGAACCGCTGCTTCAGCGGCTGCACTGGCTGCCCAATCGTTTCCGAGCCCAATTCAAGGTGCTGGTAATGACCTTTAAAGCCCTTCACGGTTTGGGTCCAGGATATCTGAGGAACGGCCTTCTCCCATACATTCCGGCCTGTTCTATTAGGTCATCTGAGGGGGCTCTCTTGCGAGTGCCACCTCTGTCTCAAGTTAGGGGAATGGCAGCTCGTGGGTGAGCCTTCTCTGCTGTGGCGCCACAATTGTGGAACTCCTTGCCAGGGGATTTGAGAACAACCCCCTCCCTCATGACTTTTCGGCAGGGGCTCAAAACGTTTGTTTCATCTTGCATTTGGGTGATGGGTTGTTGTCTGCCCCCAGTGCCTGTTTTGCCTTGTTGTTCTGCTCTACGTTGTCACCCCCCAGTGGATTTTATTGTTTTTTAATTTACTTTATGTATTGTTTTTAAATTATGTATTTTAACTTGTTGTAAGCCGCCTTGGCATAGGAAAAGGCGGGGCATATTTTTAATAAATAAATAAATAAAAGCACTGAGAAGTTTCCTACAGGAACAAAGCAACAAGAAACTCACAGGACATAGTTGTCTCTGAGCTCATGCCTACTCGCTACCCATATCAGCTCTGGGCAGCCAGTCTCATCTTCAGCTCCTTGCAATTTAATGAACAGTCATAGCCAACAAATTTCCTTGCAACAGCTTGACAGTAGTTACTGTCCTAGACTCTGGGCCCAAAAGAGAGATTTGTCACTGCTTAAATAAGTTTAACAGATGTAATAGATAAAGGCAACAAAAACAACAAAAACTAGGTTTTTATAAAACAAATTCAACAGAGCATAATTTCAAAATATGTGTGTTGGTACACACCCATGTGTGCACAAAAGGGAAATACACAATGAAGGATAGCGAGCATGAAATGGTGGTCTCTTTTGCCTTTTAGGAGGACATAAATTTTATTTGCAGAATGTAAATCTTGTAAATCTCATGTTCTTCAATCTGCATGTGTCATTATCCAAAATTGATTTCAAGGAGATTTATTCAGAAATGTAGACCCTATCCAGCATATTTATTATTGGAAAGCAGCTTTTTCAATAGTATAGCAGTTCAAGGTCCCTGTTTAGGTTCCTTCGCGCACTAGGTTTGCTTGAACTATATATATTGTCACGTGAGTTTAAGTCAGGAAAAAACTGCCACAGACACCAACATTTCAACTACTGCTAAATGTTCTTATTTTCTTTCTTTGCAGCATTTATCATTTTTTTATATATTACTGCAAGTGTTCATGAAGATTCACATTTTCAAATTTTTGAAACATTTTTACCATGTGATTCTTCACTTGGTAGGTCAAGTTGATTTATTTTTTATTTATTGTAAATATTTATATTGAACCTTTCCTTCCATAAAATGAGATACCCAAGGTCGCAAACAGGAAAGGTTAAAATACAAAATTACAATACAAATGGTTGTTTAATGTTGTTTTCAACGAACTGTCCAAATCCTTGGTTGTATTTACACACAAAAAAAATGTTTATAGGAGTACTTTCACAGGGGTACTTTCACTTTTAAGAAGAAATTGATGTCCAAATTCTACAGAATTCTTCATCAGGCAGGTGGTAAGCAAAAGGAAAAGGGGGGGGGGAAGAAGCCCCACAGACTGCAATCCTAAAGATGGAGTTTAGGAGGTTTCCTGCAGCCTTGAATCTGCCTCTGAAAGGTATGGGCTGCTTAGACAAAGGAAGCAAACCTCCATCCCTGCTACCCCTTGACTGAATCACTGTTGATGCAGTGATTTACAGGAAGGCAGTTCACACTCTGTACTGAGAGGGATGGAAGAGCTGTGGGGCAGGCGGGGAACCCACTTCCCTTTATTTATTTCAAAATAGATATAACCTGTCGCTCTTTAAAGATCGGTGTAAGGGTGGCTTACTATATAAAGAACAAAACACTGTAATACAAATAACACCACCACAAACAGCAAAGTCAATAAAATCCACAAGACAGAAAATGAGATAAAAATAATCTAATGACATCTCATAAAAAAAGTAGCAAAGGCTAACTGAAAAAGATAAGTCTTTAATTGTCATTGGAAGATCAAAAGTGCCAGTTGCACTTCACAGGGAAGGGAATTCCACAGGGCGGGAGCTGCGAAAGTTCTCCCACAGGTTACGGTCAACCACACTTCTGAAGGTGGTGAAACGCAGAGGAGGGACTCTCTAAAGTTTCCAGACTCCTGCATTTCCATCATCAATCCTCTGGATTGCACCTAGAAAAAGTTCCGAGATCAGGAACGAAATGTCGGTCTTCACATCTTCTATGCCTCGGATTTTAAATGTATTATATTCCTGCCAACGGCTACCACTAATATGGGACTTGTCTGCCAGTGATTGGAGATTGTTTTTAATTCTTACGGGCTCAGAGAGGAAATAATACATGGCATCTTCACCCGTATACCTCAAATTGTGTTTGGTCTCTAAAAAGATCTTACCGGATGAGCAGCTTCACATGAGGATGTTGATTTCTGAGATACTTTGGTCTTAGTGCTTTAAATCGATAATAACCAGCACCTTGAATTGTGCCCAGAAATATACTGGTAGCAAATGCAGCTGGTGTTACATGCTCATATAAATGGGCACCCATCAACATCTCAGCAGTTACATTTTGCACTAGTTTCCAGAGTTTCACGGGCAGTCCCAGGCAGTGTGTGTTGCAGTAATTCATATGCGAGGTTAAGTGTCTAGGTCTGACTGAGGCTGACACACAAGTCAAAGTTGAGTAATGGTACCCCAGGCCACCGACACCACCTGGGCATCCAGGAGCAAAGCCAAGTCCAGAATTACCCTTAAGTATGCACTTGATCCTTCAGGGGGAGTGCAACCCCATTAAGAACAGGTTGAAAGATCATCACCGCCCCAGCAGGTCTCTTAACTAAGAAAACCTCTGTCTTGCTCAGATTTAATTTCAGCTTGTGAGCCCTGATCCAACCTTTCACTGGCTCTTCATTAAAACTGCTGAACTACAAGAGCTAGGAGGACCAGCCTCATCATTGGGGCCATGAGTGGCAGGAGGGAAATGGAAGGAAAGAAGTCGGTGTACTCTTGCCCATTCTTGAAAAATACTGTCACCAGTACTGCATACCTTACCACCTGTGCAGCTATGCCACAATTGCTCACCATTTGGTAGAACAAATCAAGGTCATGGGGTGCTCACCCTTTGTTCACCAACTGCCAGAGGATGTCTTACAGTATTTTAAGAAAATACTCAGGCTTGGCACTGATTAATCTCTGATTCAAAGAAGTTCTGTACTTGTGGGGCAGACACACAAAATGCCTATGTGCCCTTACTGTTAGACTGTAGTGCACTGTTAGTACAATACACAAAACACTCTCAGTGAATCTAAAAGAATGCACTGAAACAAAATTCTAAAAAATAAATGGAAAGTGGGCCATTCAAGAAGGAAGTTGTCAAAATTACAGCCCAATCCTACCTAACTTTCTGCCCAACGGTGCAGTGAGGCCAGTACATACTGAGCTGCATCCTGCACTAAACGTAGCAGGCTGGAGATGATGAGATCTCCCTGAGGTAAGAGGACATTCATCCCCATGCCCCAGCTGCGGCAAAGAGGACATTCATCCCCATGCCCCAGCTGCGGCAAAGGGTTTCCTTGGACCGGTGTGAGCTAAATTGCTGGCACAGGTCTGAGGCGAGCCGTAGGGGAAACAGGCCTCGGAAGGGGAATAGGATGTGGGTTTGGGTTAGGGTGTACCAGGGTGCACCAGCGTGCATTCCGCATCTTCCGGGCCCGATTCACACATCTGACCCTCCCCCGCATACACCCCCTTCCCGCTTCCCCCTGCCCTCACACTGCTTGGTGCAGAACTTACTGGGTTTGCGGCGCACTGCTCCTTGGGCCGGTGTGTGAAGGCCGGTGGAGGCCTTTGCATTGGCCCAGCAAACTCCTGAGCTGTTGAAACACGCTTTATGGTGTGTTTGCGACGGCTTGCACTGGCCCAGAGGGTAAGTAGGATTTTGCCATAAGTCTGGCATTCTCTATGCATCTCTTGTGCTCATCCCAAGTATGCATGTCAGCAGCCTTCGTCACAGACACTCAGCTGATGAAGCCAATGGCACTATACCAGCCTGTAACTCCCAATATTTAGGCTTTAATTGCATTTATAGATTGGGTTATTTAAAAACAACAACTTAAATTTACATTCTTCTATTTATATGTCAGTAAATATGAACAGTCGGAACTGGGGAGCAGGAAGCCCCTCCCATGGGGAGGAGACTTCAGCTAAGCTGACCTTGCCCTCTGGAGTGGGAGGGCCTACCCACATGTCTGGAAGGCCCTCTTCCTCAATCCAGAGAAAAAAAATGGTAGCACATTATATTACAGGTACAATCCTACATCATTTCCTATATCTAAAATGGCCCTTGGCAATTTTCTACTGAATACAGTTTATTTGCCTGTTCTGCATATCCCCGAGTTATATCATAATATGTCGCACATATGCCAATACGCCAACACATGCTGCTCTTTGAATGAAGAGTGGTATATAAGTGTGATTGATTAATATAATAAATAAATAACCGAAAGCTGGTGACTATGACATTGGGGAAAATACAGGAATTTTCTACACAAACAGCCAAGGTGGACATTACTGTAAGCATCTTGTTTAGACCTGCATGTTGGGGAGGCGGAAGATTCAAGACCTGGACTGAGTCCAGGTCTTGAATCTCCCCCCTCCAGCTGCTATTCATCTCAAGAGGAAAGCTGCTTTTGGCAAATAGCTAATAGCAAGGACAAATCGTAGCCCAGTGGGTAGAGTGACTTTGGAGAAGAACCGCAGTGGAACGCCCATCCCCCCCATGCCATGATCCTTATTTGGATCAGGCACTCCCGTGGCTGCTACTTACAAAAAGGCAAGGCAAAACAAACACACAGGGTCAAAGTCACTTCTAGTTTGGCCCAAAATGTTTTCAAAGATTAAGCTAAATTCTTTCGGCATATTTATTCTCATTTACTTTCTCCCCTGCTACACACAAGGAAAATTGCTTTTGACAAGCTGCAAAAACAAGCCTTCAGGGAATACTCTGTCCCCACTATACTGTAGATCTGCTGATGCATTCATTAAACAGCCTTTCTCCTAACATAAATTGGACCACTTCCTCCCTACAGAACTGTGATGAACACAAACCACATTGGCCTGATTTTTGAGATCTGGTCAACAAAACGTTACAAATTTGTATTTATTTCCAAGACTCCCAACCCACGTTAAGCCAGCTGCCTACTGGTATATGTGTGCATGTTCAACTTCCTTTCCACATTCCTGCCTGCCACAACTTGTCCATCATACCCTTTTTCCCCAATCAGTCTTTGTCAAGAAGAGTTTTTGGAATTCTTCTATCTGTTACTAAGCAGACGTTTCCCTAAGCAACAATTAATGATGACATCATTCATGCTTTAATCCTTTCCTGATTGGCTTTTGTTCAAGTCCATCCCACTTATAGCCTCCTTGAAGACTTGTTAGCTATCCAATGGATCATGCTGCACAAGTTGGTGAACAAGAATTTTGCTATAAAAGAGCTGTACAGTACTTGGAATATTCAAACATTTCCAGTTGGAGCTGGGCTCTTTCTAGGCACAGAACGAACTTTCTTCTTCCTTGCTTTATGATTAACATGTGTGCAGACATAATGAAGTCTGGTAACCACAATTCTACGGCCTTGATCTGATTTGGGGAGTTTGGATTATTTAAATTTTTATACCACTTTATCCAATGCTCAAAACGACATACAAAATATAATACATAATTTAAAATCAGAATACAACGTACAAAATACAAACGGTAAAAACCAACTAGCACTAATACCATACAAGTGGATTAAAGGTATAATAAAACACCTAGTAGCAGCAAAATAAAACCATAGAAAAAAAGACAGTAAAAAAGACAGTAAGAGCAGCACTAAATGAAACAGAACATATTATTATTATTATTACAGTCGGTCCTCACTTTCCACAGATCCGGCATCCGCGGATTTGTCTCAACGTGGATACGGGGGCAACTGTGAAAAAAAAGAGGTTAAAAATAGCGTTCCTTACCTTTCGCTGGCAAACCACTCCGTTTGCAGGGCTCTAGACAGTGAAATCACACTCCTACAGCCTCTTCTTGGTTGCTCGACTTCCCCCCTCCCTTTCCCAAGGTTGCCCCAGAATGCATTGGGTGAGCCTTGGGAAGGGAGGGGAGATGTCAAGCGACCCAGAAGAGGCTGTAGAATTGCGATTTCAGTCTACAGTCCTGAAAATGGAGCGGTTTGCCAGTGACCTGGTAAGGAACATTATTTTTAACTTTTTTCTTTTTAAAGGCATTTTTAAAGTGACCCCCATATTTGCGCTAAAGCAATTTCGCTTTACATGGATTTTAGTATCTGCGGTGGGGGGGTCTGGAACAGAACCCCCACGGATACCGAGGTCCAACTGTATACAAGCAATGACTATCAAAGAGAAAAGGGTGATTAGAATTTTAACTTTATTTTAATCCTGTATCAAGTTAGCCTTTTCCCTTTAGTATTTCTTCCCAATCCGGGCATTGATTAAATCCACAAGCCAACAGCACTACAGCAGCGGTTCCAGATTCATTGCGGGAGTCCGTCTGAGTTCTGTGTGATTTCCATCCTAGTAGTAATGTGCAAGATTGTGTCCTAATTGAGCTGCACATCTACGAGTACCTTTTAAATGACAGTAGAGACATTACATAGTATGAACATAGGAAGCAGCATCCAGGGATCAGGTGACTCACCAAACTGCTTATCTTCCCATAGTTTAAACCAGGATTTCTCTTTTTTTGCTCATGGCCCCATTCTGGGACTCGTTTAACTCTGTGGTCCCCCTCATAGCCACTGTTAGCGGACTTTACAATCTACACAATTTATTCTAACAACTGGTACTTTATTTCTAAGTAACAAAGAAAATTCCTAAAGACATCAGATGTATAGTAGCAGCAAAAATATTTGGATAATATTTGGATATAACACAAAAATATTTGGATAATTGGCACATTAAAAATAATTGACACATTATTCAGTGTGATCCCAAATTCATCATATGCCTGGCAGTTAAGTTTGGGTGGCCTCCTAATGTTCCATTTTTTCCTTGTGGTTTCCTAGAAGTATGGTGTGGCCCCCTGGGAGGGCCATATGGCCCACATTGAAAACCACTGGTATAAACCACTGATGTGAATTAAGCAAGCTAAAGTATTTTTAAAATTATGACTAATTTGAAGTGTTTGCTATTCCATATGCTTTACGTAGCTATAATCTGCCCTCAGGTTACCACATGGGTGTCTGCACAGTAGACCCACACACCTAAACAGACTTTTAAGAAAATTAATTACTATTCATAATTCTATTCACATTTGCTAAGAATTAGAAATAAGGGCACATTTATAATGTCACGCTTAAAACACTGTTGTACATTTGAACACTGTTATAAAGCTGACTACAAAAGTCAAGTACTTAGGAAAATCCTGGGGACAACTTGACAATTAATTGAATAAATCCCCTACTCAAGGCATGGGAATGAAGAGAATACTGTTTACTAGTCTATTCTCCACCAAAGTCTCTCTTGCTGCAGGGTATGTTTTCATCTGTGAAGGATCGAGTTTAAAACTTCTGTTTCCTTGATAAACACCATGTATTACAATGATAGCTAACCATTGGCCTTTTACACAGAGTTTATTAAAGAAAGAGCCCCCCCCCCAGACATCTAGAAGGGAAGGGCTGTAGGCTTTACTGCACTGCTTATCACAAAAACCTCCTGTGAGGTCTGGAAAAATAACAATTCAGCAAAAAGCAAGAGTGATGCAGTCACTGATTCAGTCCCCATAAAACCTTTTCAGAAAGGCAGCTTTCAATGAATCTGTTTTCAATGGGTTTTTTTCCTCCACAGCAGAGCCTGTTATAGAAGCTTCCCCTCTCCTCCCCCCACCACCATTGGAAATTTGGTAACCATAGTTTCTGTATCCTGCTGAGACTTGATATGTAGAGCTCTATTCTACCTGCTATTAAGCTGCTGATAGCAGTGTTTCTGTTGCAATTTATGAGAAATGTCAGTTGAAGGCACAGAGTATTGTACACATTATATTTTCCCAGCTGGATGCCTCCGTGAATGGAAAGCAAAACCATGAATACATGTGCAGTGTACGTTTGAGAGGGGGTGAAGAATAGAGAGAAAAAAGTGTACAGGTTAGATCTGCTGGGTGGTCTAGCCTTAGAAGAGGATAATAAATACACGAAGGGAAAGAAACACTTAGGTATTGAACAAACAGATTCAATACCACTGACTGGGAGCATCCTTTGCCTAAACCTCTTTAAACACTTCACATAAACAGCCCACCTTAATGAAATGGCTAACATACAGGAAACAGAGACAACTGTTAAAGATCTGTGTTTTATGCAACACCTCTGGGGAGGGGCAGTGGCTCAGTGGCAGAGCACCTGCTTTGTAAACAGAAGGTCCCAGGTTCAATCCCTGGCATCACCAGGTAGGAAATGCCTGTCTCAACACCTGAAGAGGCAGTGCTACAGGCAGTGAAGACAACACTGAGCTAGACACAGCCATGGTCTGACTAGATAACGGCAGATTCCTGGGTAACCTCATCATTTCACACTCTGATAGCACCACTCAGCAAATGTTAAACAGAAACACCCAGGGAAGGTATTGGACCAAAAATACACGAAGCATGGATGCTGACTGCCTTATGTAGATAAACACATGGAAGTCCTGATCAGCAGGTAAAGGCAAGCTCTTTGTCCCTGAAGTCTATGGGCAGCTTCACACTTAACATTACAAAAGTGCTTCTGTGTGTACACCGATGGCTGTACTATATGGCTGTCTGCATAAGGGCTCCAAAACAGAAAAGACTATCCATCAATCAGTGTTGCACAGACGGGGCAGGAAATAATGTATTTGCAACGTTAACTCTTATCCTGTAGTTATAATCAGGGGTCTCCAAATGGTAGCCCATGGACCAGATCCTGCACACGGGCAGATTTTGACCAGCACACTGACCCCAGTGGCATTACAATTATGTGTGCCCCTCATTCCTTCCTCTTCTCTCCCCCCCCCTTTGTTCTGCTGGATGAAGCCATTGTTGAGCAGGTCGCTCTTACTGACAGCTTAGCTGTGACGAAGACAGCAAGTAGCCCTATAGCTCCAAATATTGAGAACATTATTACTGTAATTATGTACAAAGCATGTAAATAGTTTTTTCTGATTGACCCATTTCAGCTGAGCATAAGAGCAAGACTGAGTGATGTGGTTCTGCTTATAATGCTCAATATTAAAGCATGGGACATTGTCGCACAGAAGTTAAGTTTGTCAAGGCAGAATGGGGCTTAATATAATTCTAACTATGTACCTGCGTGACATGTTTCTATTGGAATGGACACAGAGATGGCTTCAAAGATCAGCAGTGGGCCCTTCTGAAGTCACTGGGCTATCAGCAGCCGCCATGTTGCTGAACTGGGTGCCAAAGGCCTCCCTTTCACACACCACTATCCAGGAGAGAATCCAAAGCAAGCACAGCTTCAACAGATCACTTTGTATGTGCTTAGTGTGAGCGTGCAATAGGTAAAGTGAGTGGTGACAGGGTTCACATTTTCTGGAAGCCATGCCCCTTAATTCTAGATGTGTAAGCTGTCATTCTAGTTATTCAACGGTGAAATGCACTTTTTCAAAAGGTACTTTCCTTCCAGAAGAGTCCTAGATAATGCTCTTGGAGCTAGTAATGAGGAAGGGGGGGGGGCAAGTGTAAAATTTAAGCCTGAGAACAAAACGTTTGGACAAACTATTATCCATACATTTTTGACAGGAAACAAATCAAGGTAGTAAGGTGCATGGTTTTTTTTTTTCCTTCTGAAGAGATTATTGCTTCAGACAAAATATTTTCAGGAAAGTGATTTGATCAAGTTTCACAGTTTGAGCTTAATAAATAGTCGACATTGTAAGAAAAAATGTTCAGCTGTCTGTAAGAAAACTAATGTGATGTGAAATTCAATAGCAAGGGAAAGACAAGTACAAAAGCAGAACCAAGCATTCAAACCATGTGTTTCCCAACAACTCTTGCGCCTTCCAAAAGTTATCAGCCCCTTGGCAAGAACTGGCTTCTTCTAAACTTGCCTAACAGTACAATCCAATGCATGTCTACTCAGACGTAAGCCCCACTGATTTCCATGGGATTCACTCCCAGATAAGTGTGTAAAGGACTGCAGCCTTCATCTCTGCATTGGCTCTCAAATGTTCCTCTCTATTAGGAACACCCAAACAATGAAATTAAAACCCAAACCCTGCTTAAAAACAGGGTTGGAAACCAAGGATGGAGCCCATTATCATTTAAATAACATGAAGCTCTTTGAAATAAAAGGGCCTTTTGATCTTAAAAGGTTCAAACACCGAACAGTGAGAGGCTGAGTTCTTTACATTTCCAGGGAGAAACTGCAGAAACGAACTATGACCTGTGCTGTCTGTTATGTGCTAAATCTCTAGCATTTACAGCACTAAACCCTAACTCCTCATTCTGCTTGTAAATAGTCAAAGTACAATGCTCAACTACTTAGTTTACATGCCTTAAGCTTGGTGAGAAGGAACATAGTACAGATAAGTAAACAACTGTTTTTCACACAAAAAAAGCATGTTAGAGCCACCGCCCCCCACCTCTCTGAAATATACTTTACCTATCATACAAATATGATGAGCTCATCATTTAAAACTACAACGCGCTTCTCTTCAGGGATCCAGGGCAAGTCAGGAATTGACTGATTAGTGCAGGGTTGAGACAACAGTCATCCAAGACATAATGTCTAGGCATAAAAATAATGGACAATGTTGTGGTTTATAGGCTCTCAGCTCTATCTCTCAGTTGTCTCCTCAGAATCAAGGATGGGGATTATAATTCAGAGAAACATGATGGGGTATGCCTGTGGGGCAAGCAACCCCCCCACTGGAGCATTAGGCAGGAGTCTATGCCATAGCTGGATCCACAGACGCTCAGTTCCTATCCACAAATACTGTGACGGCTTACTAACCAGCCATTATTTGCACTCTCATCCCCCAAATCCTGTGGCACATAGAGAGGACTTGGGAGAAACGTGGGCACTTCTCTGGTATACTGGAGCATGGAACAGACTTCTTGCTATTCAGAAGAGACTTCTGATCTTGTTAAACCACAGCTCAAATGAGAGCTCACAAGAACATAAGAGCTCTGTTGTATTAGACCATTTAGGTCAAAATCCTGCTTCCCATAGTGACCATCCAGATGCCCCTAAGAAGCCTATAGACAATCTTGAAGACAACTTTTCCCTGCCCCCCCCAAGTGGCATTGAGAGCACTGTGGTATTCACACTGGTTCTGAACTTGGAAGTAGCTTGTAGCCATCATCATAACTAGTCTCCCCACTGCCCACCATAGCCGTGGGGAGAGGAATCTGTGCACTGTCAGAAATTATGGTAAAGAGAGGAAATTTGTGCTTATCTGTATCCTGGTATGCCACAAATCTCTGTTGGCTCAGTAAAAGGTAAAGGTGACCCCTGACAATTAAGTCCAGTCGTGTCCGACTATAGGGTGTGGTCAGTAGCGTCACTAGGACGCGCGTCACCCTGGGGCGTAGGACGCGCGTCACCCTAGTGACGCTCTGTCATCGCAGCGCGGGGGGTGGGGGCGACCGGGCTCCCCCCCTGCGTCGCGTCGCCCTCCGGACGCTCCGAGGCCGGCCCGGGAGCTGGCCTCGGAGTGTCCGACCCCGTCGGCGCTCCAGGGCCTTCTGAAAGAAGGCCCACACAGCGCGTTCCTCCGGGTATTTCCCGGATTTTTGCGCATGCGCAGACCATTTTGAGGGCAAAAAGCCCTCAAAACGGTCTCTGCGCATGCGTGAAAATCCAGGAAATACCCGGATGAACGCGCTGCTTGGGCCTTCTTTTAGAAGGCCCTGGAGCGCCGATTCGAACTGCCGACCTTTTGATCGACAGCTCATGGTTCAGCAGTTTAACCCGCTGCGCCACCCGCTCAGTAAAAAGGCACTTATGCTCCAGTACAGTGGTCTTCAACTTGTCAATGGCTGGGACCCACATCAAACCTCCAGGTGTAAATATGAGACCCACCTTCAAGAGCTCAGTGGACAAGAAGGGTAGGAGAGTAAATGGCCACAGTTCCCTCTTCTTTTTCCATCTGGTGGTGGCCAATTAGCATGTGTTGCTAAGGTATTATTCAATTGGAAGATGAAGAATGGCAGAGAAAGGCACGACAACAATGTGCACTGCATTTTGAAATGTAGAGAGAGAGAGGGAGCCAGGCAAGGCAAGGGAGAAAATGGATTGCTGCAACAGCAGACATCAGGCAGATGAATGGGAGACTGAGGCCTGACTACTATTCAAACTGTGCAGGACCCAAGTATCAAAACAAAATAAGGCTGGGTCCTGAGCTACCTTGTGAAGCCCTCTGCTCTAGCAGGGTCTTATTGGAAAAGGACCCTGTGACTAAGAGGTTTTGGTTTAGATATTAAAATATCATCAGAATTAACGGAGGAATAGCTGTGTTTATTGCAGCAAGACCATAAAAATATACTGTATGTAATGGACCACAACAGGGTTTTTTGTTTGTATTATTCATGAATTACTTTCAGCAGAAATGTCACTGGTTAATACTTTTATCACAAGTACTAATGATGCTCAAGATGTGTAGGAAGGTTTCTTTCCACTGTATGGAAATTGGTTTGGAAAATTTCACAACTCGATCTGGTATTTTCTGGGTAGAATCACAAGAGATTTATTTCTGAGATGGTTACAGAGCCTTATAAGGGCAGAGATTCAAACAATGAGACTGGTGTGGAATGCCATTTTTCTACTCCCCCCCCCCTTTTAAAGGGAGGTTTCTTTTTTTCCTTCTGGTAAATTCATGAATAAAAGACGCATTTGAAAACTGCTCTAAACTTTGACAGCTTGTGCAGTCTCCTGATGTCACGCCTCCTAATTGACACAATGCAGGGTCTGCATGGCACATTGATGCAACATTTGTTTTACAAACGCACATTTTGCAGGAAACGAAGGATTAATCTTCCCAAGACTTACACGCATATACTCTCCCCCAAAAGGGAAAAATAAAACTGTTACACATCCACACAAATAAAAATTCATCGCATGATGGCAGGCAGCCAACAAACTATTTTAGGTCTGGCCTTCCATCTGTTCAGCCTGTTCATGATTAAAACACACACACAATCAAATTGCTTTTTCTCCAACTAATTCTCAGAAGGACTCCTTAAAAACAGATTCCATGATATAACTGTAATAAGGCAGAAGAGTTTACAACGATCAATAAAGCAAATCTTTCCAGCAATCAGAACATTAGGCAGACTCAACAAAGAGAAGAGATTCCAGCCCACCCCACAGCCCCCATCACAAAGGTACTGAGCCAAGGAGTTTTTAAAAAATCAGGGAAAGAGGCTATTTTCAATGCCCTGGCTGGCACATCCGAAGTTACTCTCGGTGCATATAGTATATAGAAACTTATATACTACTAGAAACTTATATATAGAAACTTATATCATCCAAAGTAATCCAAAGAAGGAAAGAGGCTATTTATATTAATTATAAAGTAATTAAGTATATTACTTTACTACTTTTCTAACTGATATATTAAAAAATGGATCATGGATCAGGGCATTTCAAAAAGTCAACAAAAATCACCCCTCCCACTTATACGGTATTCCATCCCCTGGTTATAAATTTATCTCACCCTCCTTGTAACTAGTGCATGTCTCAAGGTTCAAAGCAAGAATATTTTTTCACACTTATTCATCACCAGGAATATATTTGAGGGCGAAATATACTTTTCAAGTCTGGTCTATTCTTTACTGCTATGCTGACTACTATAAGGCTTGGGTCCACTGCAGCTTATGCCAGCAACAACTCAGGTAGCAATGATTCACAGGGCTTGGGCGTCTTTTGAATCCAACCACCTGTTCCTTACAATGCATGACATTTGTACTGTGCTTTTGAGAGTGCAAAGCGCTTCATGTGTCTTGTCTTGATGTAATCCTTACAATCTGCAAAGAACGCATTCCCACATTGCAGCGAAGACCGAGAGGGAGTGGCTTGCCTAAGGCCACCTAGTGAGCTCATGGCAGAGGTGAGATTCAAACTTGGAAAATCCTGATTCACAACTCAGTCCTTAGTCACTATATTCACCACAGTTATAAGCATAAACTCTTTGTTTACACGCTATTGAGGTATGCCGTGCCAAAAAGGCTATGCACAGGTTTTCTCTGTATGCTTTTCTTCCCTTGTTAACTAATGTGAATTGTGAGCCTCGTTTAATGCAAGGCTGCTAAAACAGCCTGGTACCAAAATGTTATTTGGTGTGTGAGGAGTGGATTCATCCAAAAGCCTTTTCTTTTGCACACCTAATCACTGGCTTTCAACTCTCACTCCCAGGCTCTCACACTTTCAATATGCATTGAGGTATGTTTTGTTCTAGTGTGAAGTTTCATGATGATGAGACATTATCAAAAGGGATCCACTGTTCCATAACACGCTATAAGGTGAGAGCAGCTCCTCCAAGGACGTCAGGAAAAGGAAAGCAATGCAGCAAAGGCAGTCAACATTTCATGCTTTCCTAGTCATGCTAATCCTTTGCAACTAGACTGAAGATTAAAGAGCAGGAAACAATTACATTGTATGGTACTGCCAAGATGCAGAGGCTCCAAATCCCTTTGAAGGTGAAAACAAATTAGCAGGTTTGCCTGCATCAGGCTGTCTGTCCGAATGGAGGCTGCTTTTGACTACTGTCTTATTAAACTGTGTTGCTGAAAGATAACACTTTAAGGAGACAAAAACATTTTACCAGGAGCTTATTCTCCTTCTTAGAAAAACTGAACCATTTGCAACCCAAACACCACCTTTACCCTCAGATCACCAGACTTGCACTCCCGCAAGTAGTGCTAGTAACATTTTGCACTCCAATGCAAAATGTTACTTGAGCAGAATCCTAACGCCTCCAATGGAGCTTTTGATCTGTGGAAGGTAACATGGCGCGTACATGAAACCCCAAACACTACGTGGATTTAAGTCCTCTGATCTTGCCACCCACTCCATAACATCTAATTCATCTAATAAAATCAGATGGTCTAGTTAAACAAGCAGAATCCTGTTCAGGGTACACTTTGGTCTGAAATTGGGTGGAAGGTGTGAAGCAGACCTGAACCTTCATGGGTAAGCAGGAATTTGAACTCATGCCTCCATTGTTCTGGTCCAACATTGTATCAACATACCGCCTGGTCTAGTTTTAGAAATCAACATGAACACTCTGGCCTTAATAGAATTAAGTTCACAGATTTGCATTATATTGGCTTGCATGCCAGGCACACCAATACCTGTTTGTTTATATGCCTCCAAAATCAAATGAAAGTTTTTGTTTTATTTCTGGGCCGACATTTCAGTATGAGTTTGGAAGTGACAGGTGCGCTAGAATTGATTTTGTTCTGCAAGGCTGGTTTTTAAATAGGGCAATAGTTTAAATTTCCATCTAATTATCTTTTCTTCATCTTTATTAATGGACTTCCAAAATGTCATTTCCAAGAAAAGGCGAATAACGAAATCATTCTAATGCATATTGCTAAGCCAAAGATATTTTTTTTCTTTTTACCATTATTTAAATTCCCTTCATGGAAAACTAAATTTTGACATCACTAGCTCAATGTATAGTATTTAAAGCCAGGAATTGGAAATAGGAAACCACTTCCAAGCAAGTATATGACACAGGTGAAGAAGTTAATACAGAGATAACATTTTGTGGGCAACTCCCTTTAGTAAAAATTTTGGGAACCATTTCCCAAAAGAAATCTCAGGAATTCAGCTTATCAGTAAAGTTCTTAATTATTATCTTTATTTATATGATGGATCAGTGATTTTTTTACGGAATCTCTCCATTTTATAAGCTAGGCCGACACGCTTTTGCAGCATTCAGTCTGTAGCTTGACAAGGTTCACTGGACTAAAGCCCCTATATTAACAGTAATAAAGATTAACAACCCTACATTATAGTATTTGCTTTGGTCATCTAACTTGGATTTCCTAAATGTTCTCTAAAACATGAAAAGCACGCACAGAGGGAGCACATTCGCTTGGATCTTGTTTCCATTTGCTGCTCTTGTCCTTCCTTTTTTAATTGCCTGACTTCTGGGTCTTTCAAGCAACCCTTTTCATGTTCACAAAAATCACTGTTTTCCTGCTAAGTTGTTTAACTGCAATGTTTCCGATTTAATTTCATTTCTACCCATCCCCACCCTTTCCTACTCAAACATGTTTGATTTTTAATGAGTATTATTTTACAGATATATAACACACAAGTGACGCAGAGGATCTTGTACGACAAAATCATAGACTTTTCTCAGTCTCTGCCTTGGGTTATAAAAAGATAGCTTCACCAGTCTATGAAAAGTGACATTTGCTGATTCCCTTTAAATAAGGTAGTCTTTGCTGCCTTAGTTAAATAAGACACCAACAGTCTGATCCTATGGATGTTTATTTGGAGATAAATCCTACTGAGCAATGAGACATTTCCAAGTATGCAGGCCTAAGAATCCAGCCCCAAGGCATTCTCAATCAAGAAATTTAAACTATAGTCAAAATAAAATGTGAGAATGGTCTATTGTTACTTTTTTTTTCAATATGAAACAGACAGATACTGACCAACTATGAGTTTAAAGATGCTGCGTACTGTATACACAAGTCTCATTCCTCCCCGCTCTCAAGCCATATAATGTATCTGGTAGAGACAAATTAAAAAAGGGATTCCTCATATGTGTGAATACTAAAGGGAAAATGGAATTCAATAGCTCTGAATTAACTGTTCACCATCAAATTATAAAACTACAAATCTCATGTTTAATAAACAGTGACCTAACTTGCACACACAGGTGCAACTCCCGTATCTGCGGATCTGCTAATCCGCGGAGTGCTGCGAGCCCCCATACCCATTACCTTAACTTTAGCTTCACAGAGCTGCCACCAAGCCAGCGTGTTTCTTTCTTTACCAAAACGCCATAAGCAGCATGCTAATTATAGTGACGAAGCAGGCAAGCAGCCTGAGAGCCGCTGAGAGCCGTTTCAGACCGCTTGCGGAAGCGAACGAAGACGAGCGAGCGCGAGAGGCTGGCCACCGACCTGCCTGTCTGTAGGAGTGTCTCCCTGCAAATAGTCCCTCCTTTTGTCCCGCCTTCTTGGAAGAAACCTCCACGGTGATTGGCTAACACTCCTCCCCCTCTCTTCTGATTGGTGGCTCCAGTAGCATCGCTGTGCGTCCCCCCTGAAAACATGGCCCAGGGGATGTTCAAGTGTGCCGGCAATCGGGAGACCGCTCGCTTCCACTGTGTTAACCAGACACCCAAGCACGCCTCGGCTAAGATCCGGGATGAGCCGAGATTCATGAGGTCTGAAGTGGCCTTGAATGCTAGAGAGGCTCCGTTAAGAGGAAGCAGCATACTTGCTGCTAACAGGAATTCAGACTCCTTGCCTGCTTCGTCACTATAAGCAGCATACTGCTTATGGCATTTTGGTAAAGAAAGAAACACGCTGGCTTGGCACCAGCTCTGTGAACTTAAAGAAGTTAAAGACTCTGCAGGGGGCACAGGGGATAGCGTTCCCCCTATCAACAGTTTCCGGTATTTTCAGGAATCCTTCTCCGCCGAATCCTATCCCCCTTCCTGGGGCCTGGCTGTCGTTACACAGCCAGCTTGAATGTGTGCCAGCCAAGTTGCTGGTGTACATTTGAGTAGACCCATCGGGGTGGCTGGGGCTCTACTCGGAGTCCTCGGGGGAAGGAACGTCCCCTTCCCCGATAAGAGTTCCAGTCGCAGCAGGTCCTATCTGCACAGGATACAGTGTGGGCTCTACCACAGAGCTGCAGCCTAGCTAGACAGGATTGGGCTGTTTGGGTTTGGCTTGGAACATAACCCTTGCATAATATGCGGACCAACTGTATTTCATTTTGGAAACACTGGTACCATAAAACCTAAATCACAATTTTGTCCTAAATATTACTGTAGCAGTTCAGGTTACAAATACAAATATATTTATAAATAAATTTATAAATATAAAGCATATAAAGTTTCTTTAACTACATCACAGACAATATCTTTAAATCTTTGTAATTTACCAGGAGGTTTTCCGATCTATTTTATCTTTGTAATTATTCCTCAGTTCTTAGTATCTGCAGCCCCACAAGGAAGCAAAAAACCCCAATGAGCTCTCAAAATTTGTCACAATTTCCTGATCACTGGTGCATTGCTACTCTGGTAGCGGAGTCTGATGACCTGGATAATTCATAATATATCAGAATTTTCATTAGAAGCTAAAATCTTAACCTACACTTACAGCACAATCCTATCCAACTTACACCACCGGTGTAACCAGCGGTGCAGCGGGAACAGGAGGCCCCAGAACGGAAAGGGGATTCAAATTCCCCTTGAATCCTCCTTTGGAAGGAATTTGAATCCCCTTTCTGTTTTGGGGCCTCCCGTTCTCACCTGCACCGCAGGTTATACCGGTGGTGTAAGTTGGATAGGATTGCGCTGTTAATAAGTCACAAAGTTTAAACTACTACTTTGCACTTAAGTTTGCCTCGTTTTTATTGATACCATTTAAAAACTTTTATGCCATGGCTCTATACCCGTTTGCTCCATCCAGTAAATTCAAGAGTTACAAAGTAGTTACTGAGGCAGAAAGAAATACCACAATCAGTCAAAGGAATCCCCTCAAACTCAGAGAACCTCAAGACCCTCTGGAAAAAGCAGTCTCTGTCTGATGCCTAAAAGCAAACAAGGTAGCGTGAAGGATTGCACAGTCTTTTGAGGCCATTGCTGAAAAGGTCCTGTCTTCTAGATTGTGGAAGAATCTGGAGCAGAGCTTCTGAGGAAGATCTTAAAGTACAGGTAGGTTCATATGGGAGCAGAGGCGTCACTAGGGTTTGTGTTACCCGGTGCGAGAGCTCATCACATTGCCCAAGTTGTGTCGCCAGGGCTGGTGTCACCCGGTGCGGTAACTCATCGTGTCAACCCCCCCCATTAACTTTATGGCAATGCACGTCACCCAACAAATCAGTAACCAACAAAAAAAAGTGGCCAACTTGATGACACTCACACGATTGAATAAGAGTTCTAGTATTAGCTACGATACATAGAAATGAGAGCTGACTCATAGTAACACCTTACTGGTTCCACGCTGTGTCATAACAACACCTCATTGGAACAATCAGTCTCATTGGTCTGTTTTGAGTTAAGGAAATTCACTTTTTGTTACATAAGGCAGTTGTGTTTTATTTTTCTGGTTATTTGGCCATAATGTTTGATAGTATACGCCAGTGTTTCTCAAACTGTGGGTCAGGACACACTTGGTGGGTCGCGACCTGATTTCTGGTGGGTTCCAGGTGATGAAAAGATCAGATAAGTAATTGCCACAAGCCCTGAGGCTATTCAAAAATCAGATGGCTACTAATTGCCCTGCAAAAAGCTGAGCTCCTGCAGTTTGCAAGATAGCTGTTAATTACCCTGCAAGCAGCTGAGCTCTTTACTTGCAAATTTATTTATTTATTTATTTATTATAGATCACTTTTTTTAAAGTCTCATAAAGCTAGGTGGGTCCCAATAGAGTGTCATTTAAAAAGTGGGTTCCGGTGCTAAAAAGTTTGAGAACCACTGGTATACGTGGTTTGTTTCATTACATTCTGCATTAAATTACCTTTCTGATGATATATAACTTTATAGTATTATTCATAAATACAAATTTTCCAAAAGGTTTCCAACATTTTGGCCACTAGTGGTGTCACAACCCCCCCCCCCCGGGTGTCACCCGGTGCGGTCTTCAGCCCCCTCACTCCCCTAGTGATGCCACTGTATGAGAGATTATTGTTTAGACAGCTTGGACTCATACCATTCAGAGTTGAAAGGCAGCACCACAGGATGACATAGCTTATGGAGCTATGGGTTGTCAAAAATGTTATGTTGACAGAGGGAATACAATTTATTTATCAAAAAACCACTTTAATCAAAATGGCCAAAGACCAAATTTCCACTATTTTCATTTTCAAACTCTATCGCAAAGCATCAACACAAGACAAGCTGAGAACAGGACATGAAAAATACCACTATATTTCTCCTGTGTTTTTTATCTAACAAGAACAGCATATTGTACTAAGGGTAAGAATGCCAACCAGCAACCTGAGAAGAGATAATTGCTGCAAATTGGGGGCTTCTACAACCAATGGCAACAACGTAACTAATGAATGTCTTTTGATCAGCGCTCAAACAAACAAGCTTCATTCAAAACAAATATATCTCATAGCTGATACTCACACTGGTTCTGATAGTTCAGAGCCAAAAACAAGGACATGATCAGTGCAGTAAAGAAACTAAAAATACAGTACTGTATGCAGTTTCTTTTCATCAAAATGTCCCTTAGCATTTGATTTTAACCACTTATATAAAAGATAATTGCAGGATTTTGTAAATTCCGCATTCTTGGAGTAACAGTATTTCTGAATAATAAATAATAGTATTCCTGCATACAAAATACAGTTTTTAAAAATTACTTTCCAGGCTGCTTATTGTAAGAACCTAATTTTATTGCTATTAAAATGATTATTAATAATTCTTGTGCTTTAAATTAATTTGTTACCCTATACTGTGAATTCTGATACAGCTCTATACAATATCTGAATATGTGCTAACACAGACAAAAACATCCTGCTTCCTCTACAGCTGTCAAATGCTTGCTTGAATATAAAGGGCACTGAATTACCTCGAAAGATGCTTCAGCTCAGGTTTTGGCAAGCTTCCAGTGTGAGTTTGGAAGCAACCATTAATGCTGCCTCATTGTTAACCCTCATATGCCCATATGCTATCATCTAAATATTGATTTTCATTTTATTTGTTTATTTCATTGTCATTCCGGCTCTTCCTGTAGGGAGGTCACTGTAGCATACATGACTCTCCCTCCCCACATTTTTTTTTTCAAAACAGCCTTGTGAGGTAGGCTAAACTGAAGGCTCATGACATATCCAACAATGCAATCCTGTGTAACTCTTGCACCGGTGAATTAAAAAAATAACGCTTTGTGGGTCTGTAATCTCTGCAGAGATCACGGGCACCTCCTCCTCCGACCACAGCCCAAGCACAATGACAGCTTCTCACAATGACGCCCATCCCTTTATTCCAGTGGTTCCCAAACGTTTTGGATCATGACCCTAAATACATTTTTTCTGTCATCTGGTGACCCATGGTACATGTTAATAATAATAATAAAAAATAATCTGGATAATTAAATAAAACTTAAATTAAAATGTAAGTAGCCCTTCTGTTTCCCTGCTATTTCCTTGCATTGCTCCTCTCACGAGATCAGCCTGTTGAGAAAGGGACATTCTGAGGCAGGTGCTCACACAAAAGAAAAGATATGTGTACACAACCCAGCAGGAGACCTAAGATTTGTGCCCAAACAGTGGGCTGTTTGCAAGCATTGGGGGCACACCAGGACAAATGCTCAGGTGGGCAAGCAGATACACAAACAGAGAGAGGCAGACACGCATCCTGGCACATCTGATGGCCCAAAGTGTTCCCCTTCCCACACAGTCTCTTTACAACCCACCAATATCCCCTCCACCTGTATTTCCCACAACCTACCTCCCAATATTGCCACCTCCCAATATTGGGGCAACCCATAATAGCCTCAATATTAACCCCAAGATTTTCCATTTTCTACTCTCCTCACCCCATAATTACAATAATAGCTCCCTGACATTAACCCCCAGATATTCCCCACTTATTTCTCTCCCTCCAACCTCAAATTTCCAACTCCCCATATTTCCATCCCCCATACTCAAGACCTGGGTAGCCAGGTAGGCTTGCGCTGTTCTTTGTATTAATTGCCGCTTCTACACACCTGCCGAAAGCAGAGTCACCCTAAAAGGGAAGAGGGAGGGAGGAAGGTAAATGGAACATTGTTCCTGAAGCATGTGCGCAGGAGAGAACATCCCTGCCAGGGTCACTACCATGGGTTTAGGAGCCATTGCTTTATTCTCTGTTTTTCCTGCCCAGAAACACTCTCATGTGACAACCCCCCGTGTCTGTCAAGGGGCAGGGGTTGGTCAGCGAAGTCATCCAGTGGGCCCTTCCAGACCAGCCTCTCATCCTTGGCTCCAGCTGGTTTAATACAGCTTCCCCCGGCGCTTCAGCCAGCCCCACCCCTTCCTGGTCACCCCACCGACCTGTGGCTTGTAAAGACTCCGCTGGGTTGCTGGCAACTTCTTCCCATCCCTCGCTCCCTTGGCCCAACTCCCATCCTCCCCGCGCTGGCTCCTATTGCTGTTTCTCCTGCTGGGGCCAGCTGGAAGCATCGGCTTGGCCAGCGTGTCCACCACATTGCCTCCTCCTGAGAATGCTGCTGTAGTTTGCCCGGCTTGGCGGAGGCCACGGCTTGACACGTCAGGGCTGGCGAGGGCTGTGGGTGACCCCACCCGGAGTTGATAAGTCCAACGGACAAGCGCAAAGGCACTCAGCTACAAAGTTGTCCGCTTCAGCTGCACCAGCTCTGGCACAATCCTGCCTAGGATTATTTTATTTATTATTTCTGTATTTATATACCACCTTTCTTATCCTCAGATTGCTCTTCAGATGTTATTCAAGGCGGTTTACATAGGCAGGCTTATCTAGATCCGATAAGGATCTTTACAATATTGTTCTGTATAGAACCCTACAATTCCAGCTGGTTTCCTCCATGGTGTAGTCATCTTCACTAGCTGCTGAACACAAGCCTCGAGCTCTCTGCAGGACGCCACAGATCATGCTGAACAGGGAAAGCAACATCTAGAATGAAGGGTTCTACGAAATATTAGAACGTCATTGTATTGTAAAAACCCCTTGGGGTTTAGAAAGTTTGCCCATGTCCACCACCTTGAATTAAAGTCGGAGGAGAAATCCAAAGACCAAGAAAGGCGGTATATAAAAACTCTATATTATTATTATTATTATAAGTGCACTTACACCGGTGGATCTACTGTTACACCGGTGCAAGAGTTAAACAGGATTGCGCTGCAAGTCATATAGCTTCATGGTTGAATGGGTTTTTAATCCAGGGTCATCCTGATCCTAGTTTGACGTTCCATCTATTGAACCACACTGGTTCTCCTTTCCACATATTTTCCTTTGTCTTTGGACTAGCTAGAGAGATCTGTGCCAGCTGAAGGGGAAAAAACTGTAGGGGTTCCCCCCTTTCTTACAGACTGACCAGAATTTTTCAATCCACTAACACTTTTTAAGTTGCTACATAGAAAATTGCTTAGCTTTGAACTAACACAGCTTGTAGTACAGGAAACGACTGTCCATGGGGAGAGTGGTTCTGCCTCCTCACCGCTCTCCTTTCCCTCTCAGCAGGGAAATGTCATAATGATGTCATTAACAACAAGCTGCCTGTCACCTAAGTGTTTTAGCCCTCTTCTGAAGGATCTTAAAAAAAAAAGGCTTCTCCTGGTCAATCATGCAGATGCTTTCCTAGACTCCAAATTTTAGAAATAAAGTCATTTTATATCAACTTTTGTATTTAGATGTTATATTTTTATCCTGCTTTTCAGACCAAATATTGTTTCCCAAAATGGAGTAATTAAAATTTAATACAAATAATTAAAATGCAATATATTGCTGGACATAAATCATAATCCATCATAGGCCCTGCCCTATGACTTCAAATCTAGAAAACAAGGCATGGGAGGGAAGAGAGGGAAAGATAATGCATGGAGATCAATTTGACAATGCTAGGACAAAGAAATAAGTTCTTAAGAGGCATTTCCATCCACTTGGATCCAGCCTGATTTTACTTTGCTATTGTTCTTACTAGCATGAGGATAATGCAACTTCCAAGTGGTCCTTGATTCTCTGAACAATGACAAAAGCTAGAGTGGCCTTCCCCTCAAAGAGGCAATATAAATGTAACAACAACATTTAAAAATATATAACTGTTGTCTAATCAGATTGCAGCAGACCTTTAAGGGAGTACAGGTGCAACCCCCCATATCCACGGATCTGCTATCCGTGGATCCACTTATCTGTGGGTCTCCACACCCCCACGACCATTACCTTACTTTATTTTCATAGAGCTGGCGCAAAGCCAGCACGTCTCTTGCTTTACGTCTCTAGCGATGAAGCAGGCAAGCAGCCTGAATGGATCCATTAACAGGAAGAATTAAAGTCAGAGGAGAAAATCGATGACCAAGAAAAGGCGGTATATAAATACTGGTTGTTATTACTACTACTACTACATCGTCATGAAGTCTAGTGATACTTCTTGTACCACACTATATATTACAGCTGACATAAAGCAGAAGACCTGTCAGGTGAATCATCTACACATGAATTTGGGAATAAATTCCCAAGTAATCCACTTCAGACTGCAGCTTTAAACACAATGTACTCTGTGCTAAGGGCTGATTGGCCAAAACCATTATAAAAAACACTATTATCATTCTTGCCACTTTCAAGGAAAGAACATATGCAGTAAAGTGTGGAAGACAGTACCTCAAAAGAGAATATTAGTGACCATCACAACACTGTCGCCAAGCACATTTCTCCGAAGTGTAAGATCAGCATGTACTAAAACTCCATTCAAAAATATTTCATCTCCTCTACACATTATATTGTTCTCAATACAGCTGTTAATACCATCTCCTCTCTCTTTCCCTTTCTATGAGGATCCCCCCCCCCCCCGTTCTAAATGCATTTTTGTATTTGGCTGCCATATGTGGAAGCACAGACCTACTGTGATCACTGCAGGACTTCTCCTGACTGATGACTCAACAGCATAAACAAAATGTGTATTTCTCAAACTCAACGGGCAAAGATGGCAGTGTTCATGTATGAATCTTACAGAATAGGTGTTAGTCATGCATAATTCATGGCAGGGGGACATCCAAACATATTGTCTTGCGTAGATGCAGTTGCTGATGTTATTACTTAGCCCTGGAGAATGCCAACATACATCAGGTGAGGACACTGGGGCCAGGAACTGCAATGCCTTTTACCATTTGTACCCTGCAAACACTCTCCCAGTTCCAGAGTAGGTGAGGTGCGGCAGCTGATGATGTCATCAGCTAGTGTCATACCCCAGCCCCAACAGAAAGCGTTAGTCTCACAAAACTGCCTGAAAATCTGCAGGACAGCAGTTCAAGACGGCCAGAAGTCTGTCAGAGAGCTACTGGCACACGGAGCTGATAAGCTGCAGAGCCCTGTGGGGGAGTGGAGCTGCAGCTGAAGCGTGCTGAGGCGAACGTCAGAGAGAGAGAGAGAGAGAGAGAGAGAGAGAGAGAGCTGGACTGTGAAAGCAACATCTCGAATGAAGGGTTCTATGAAAGATTAGAACGTTATTATATTGTAAAAACCCTTCGGGGTTTAGAATAGCCGGTCCATGTACACCGCCTTGAATACAGTCAGTGGAGAAATCCAATGACCAGAAAGGCAGTATATAAATACTGTATATTATTATTATTATTATTATTATTATTATTATTATTATGGGGTAGGGGTGGTACTAGTACTTAGGGAAACAGGAAGAGAAAACACAGAGACAGGAGGAGGAGCAACCGGAAAGACAAAGAGAGAAAAAAGAGAAAGACGGAGGCGAAGATCAGAAGAATTTATAAATAGTCTACATCCACCTATAACTTAGTGCTAGTCAGTGGTCTTTTCGAGCCCATTGGACATGGAGCTACCCCTCCCTCCGAGGACGACACCAAGCAAGCACAATTACTCCGAGGTTAACAAAAGACGTCTCAGATGCAAGCTGTTCTTGAGAGGATGAAATAACTACCTCTTGCAAAAGGGTTGCTGCTGGTGAGTGGGCATTTCTGGTTTTCTAGAATTGCTACAATGCAGTATACTGTCTTTAGAGATTTTGGCGGACAGACTGTTATTTTAAAACTGTTTTATTGGCATTGTTTCATTATTTATTCTGTTGGAAACCATGTCAAACTCTGGACAGGAGGAATACAAATATTTTAAAGGAATATAAGAAAACCTTGCTGATCAGGCCAAATGCCCATCTATCCCAGCATTTTGTTTCACACAATGGGCCATGACCTGTCCCTGGGAAGCCCACAAGTAAGAGAGAAGGAATTCTTCAACCATTGCTTCCCTGCAACCATTATTCAGAGGTATATTGCCGCTGAACCCAGAGGTGGTGCACAGAAATCATGATTAGTAGCCATTAATAGACCTGTCCTCTATGAATTTGTCCATTCCCCTTTCAAAGTCATCCAAACGAATAGTTGTCACATCTTGTGGCAATGAATTTCACAGAGTAATTATGCACTATGTAAAGATGTGCATCCTCTTTTCTGTCCTAAATCTCCCACTCATCAGTTTCATATTAAAACCTTTGGTTCCAGTATTGTGAGAGGAGAAAAACTCTCCATCCACTCTCTTCATACCAAGCATAACTGTATAAGCCACTATCACGCCCCTTTGAGCAGCCTTCCCCCCCTCCAAATTAAAATGCCTCAAACGATGACGCCCTTCGTCATAAAGTTCTTCAGACCCCAGATCATTTTGGTTATGCTCCTTTACTCCTTTTTTAGGTCTTCAATGTCTTTCTTGAAGTGTAGCGACCAAAACTGTTCAGTTATATTGATAAACTCAATACAATCGAGATTAGACTAGTAAGAATGTTTCTGACTGTCATCACTATATCATATGTTGGATTGGTAATTCTGGCCTATTATTTGATAGCGTTTGAGAAACTAAAGAGAAATAAAGGTTAATTGTGATTAATGGGATTTATCCTGATAAAAATGTGCATATTTTCAGGCTTACCCCACCACAATGCCAAATATAATAATGTGAGAAAAAACTCCTAAGAAATCAATAGAATTTATTTCCGATGAAGTGTTCTAGACTGAGTTATAAATCATTTTTCACTAAGCTGTGTTACAGCAGGCAACATTTCACAAAGGAGAGCCATCAAGCAACTACATCTATTAAATTTTCTCTACTAAGCAAGATCTGAAACAGTCTTCTTTTCTTTTTTATATTAGAAGCCAATAAAATAACATCTAATATCTCTTTTTTTTCTAGGATTCATCAGCGGTAGATACTATGGGTAGCAGTCCACAGTTCCCTTGCTTTGGAGGAAGAGGCCTTGCTCTGCAGGAAGGGAAACTGTGGATACTATCAGTATGATTCAAGAAGCTTTATAACATACCAGGAATCAACAACTAAAGACTTGTTCCATTATTCTGTACCCCTGTGGAGGTTGAATACTCATATTTATCTTGTTAATGTCACAGGAATGCCCCAGATTTGTTGCTGCAGAAACAGAACGGATTATGAGCAATAGGGGCTTCCTAGACTATACCTTTCCTCCCAACAACAGCCCAGGCAGGGACTCCAAAAGCATAGGAGCAGGTAATAGCACAGAGACACATTATAAAATACCACACTGGTGCCCTCCAGACCTTTAACAAGGAACACTTCTTAATTCACTGGGGGTCAGAAGTTTAGTTTACTCAGCAAGAATAACACTATTAAAAGCTACTGCTCTTTCATGTCACCTCAATTCGCACTTGCCCATTCCAGTTCTAGTTAATGCAGGTCAGTGAAATGAACACTGGAGCCAATATCAGTAGCTGTCTCTGCCAGGATATTTTTAAACAGAATTTATACGTACCTTAAAAACAATCTAAAAGGATCAATCTAGCTTATGAATCAGATGAAGGCATACACACAGAGAAAGATGGATGAATGAGAGCATAGAAAGGCAAGTAAATCAGACTCTTTCTATTGATTTTCAAGCAGACAGTGTAAAGCACTTTGGTGATGTCTTATATATATATATATCATTGCACGGAATGGATGACTGCTGTGCATATGGCTGAAGCATGTTAAAATTTATCATCGGTTGACGTGCTTTTGTACACTCTTGAAATGGACTTTCTTGTTTTCAATACAGTGGCTATTAGATCACCATTAATTAAATACCATCCAAGCAAACAGATGAAACATCTATAACAGGATCTTGCAGCAGGTATTAGAGATCAGATCCTACATCCAAAACAGCAATCAGATTGATAAAATAATTCTGTCAATAAAAGTCCATGCACAAGGGATGGTCTTTTAGATATAGCAGAAAAATCTGTATGTTACAGATAATTTTATCTACTTTATGTTCACTTAATTTTAACATAAACAGCTTTTATATGTAATGTACAGATATTTCTATTATGATTTCCAGAAGAACATACCCAAAATGAACTTCCTGTTCTAAATTTCCAATAAAAACTAAAGTCAATATCTTTCAAACTCCATTCCCCCACCCAAGTTTCATCTCTAATGGTTTTCATGAACTCAGCCTCATTTATTAGAACAGGTTGCCTTATTTCAACGTAATTTATTTATACGCTTCCATGGACTGGTGACCCTTCAGAAACTTCCAGCTCAAAAACAAATATCACACAGTTCTCAAGTTGCTTTAAACAAAATACTGAACCTCTAATATCACCAGAAAATGTATTTCTGCAACAATGCGCTTTTTATCTTTACAATACAAAGTTAAACAAATTCTGAACAAATGCAAATAAAATTAAAATCTCCACAATGAATAAAATCCCACAACACAAAATAAGATTTGCCCATGTGTGTTATCGGAATAGAGTATTAAAAAAAAAAAAACAATACTGCAGAAGCTTAAGCGTTGCATATAGTTCCAGAACTGTCCCACTTTATAAACATCTCTTCTTCAAGCATAATGTTGGTACTCTAGGAACAATTTCATTTTAAAATCGAGACCACTGAACCTTACCACAAAGCATCAAAAGTCACTCAGTGAAATCACTTAGCAAAATATTAAAGAAAGAAATAGATCATTCACTTATTTATAGACTGGTGGCATGTATCATTGGAAGGGACGTGAATAATCTAAGGAATTCTGTTAGTTATATCAACACTTAATATATCCTGAATATATATGTCAAACAACATGGAAAAGAAACCAGCTTACCTTCTTCCGTTTCATGCCATACAATCCCTTCCAAATTCACACTGGTCCCAGGTTCACAAGGTCCAAGGCATTCAGGTTCCGTTACTATTCCAACATCACAAGTGTTCACACCCACTGAACGAGTCCGTACCAAAAGTTGCTCAACTGGGGCTGCAATGTTGGATGAAGACGGGGAAAAGTAGGAAGGCAGAATCTGAGGTGCAAGACTACTGGAAATAGGAGGTGGAGGTGCAGGCACTGTAAAGAGGGGGTCAACCTAGAAGGAAAAACAAAGAAACAAATAACCTGTTACACTGGAATTATTGGAGGGGAAAAGGCTGCGTTTAGATACACATTTGAGATGATGATTCCAAATGGAAAAATAACCACAGAGGTCTAGAATAGCAAGGAACCCACACCTAAACACAACCAATACACACCAATCAAAATAAAAAAATTAAATGAACCTGCAAAAAATATTTTTATCATCTTCAAATATATATGGTTGCTTAATAATAACAACCCAAACCTATCCTTCGCCGGCCCAGAGCATGCAACACCACTGATGGAGTGTGTGCTGCATGCTATGGGCTGGCAGGAGACAAGACAGCCCAAGAGAGATAATGGCAATTTTTACTTACCGGTACCTCCCCCAAGGCCGCCTGGTCTCAAATGGGTCTCCTCAGACCTAGGCCAGATCCTTAGCTGGTGCAAGTCTGAGGAGAATCAGAGAGAGGGTCTGGGCCAAGAAGGGAGGATAGGATGCAGATTATGCAGCTGCCGCCAAGACCTTCCCCTTTGTCCCTCCCGTGATTCGCCCCCGCTACTGGAGGTAGCAAAGGTTCTGCAGGCTGGTGTCGCCTACTCTGGGTCTCCAGGGTTTTGCGCTGGCGGTAGCAGCCCACAGAACACTTGCCATGCCAGTGGCCTGGGCCTTATGGTGATGGGTTGCGAGATTCACCAGCGTAAGGCACAGATAGGACTGAGCCCTAAGACTACAATTCTAGAGTAAGCGCCATCAAAAAAATGGAATTTACTCTTGAGTAAATGTGCATATGATTGTGCTGCAAGTCTACACAATCTTGGAAATATGACCTTATTTCTGTGTCACTTGAATTAAACCAGTGTAAACAGTGCATTGTAAAACTGCCAACAACAGGTGCTACTACTAGACTGTTTTAGTAATTCACCTAATTATCTTTAAGATGTATATTCTGTTATCTCCTTTTCATATCTGTTCCCAGGGCTTCTCAGAAGCTCAGTAGCATGGACCTAATCAGAACGTTTACTCCACAGAGATGAACCAACATGCTTTAACGTTTAATTTATATCAATGGAACAGATTTGCTATGTGTTATTCATTTCTAAACAGATTCAAGTAAAATACCAACTTGAATTCCCTTCAAGCAATTCCTTGTTTATGTGGATGTCAAACATCTTCGAGAACCATAATAAAACTTCATTAATGACTACATTCTCTGTCATTCTTCATTCCTAATATTAATGCCTAGCTAGGCAATATTTAGGGCCCACATCGCAGGAAACTACAGCCTATGTTCTTACACTAACAATATCAAACTCACAGTTGCAGCCTTGATGACAATGGGTGCATTAAGCAAAAGAGGGTGGTAGATTATATGACACTAGATGATAGATAGAAGAATGTGCGAATGTATGTGTGAATGACATCCCAAGGGACATCACTGGACCCATGGAAGATATCGATTAGCCCACTTTTGCCAATACTCCCTGCTTTCTTTACACTGTTTGGAAGGAGAGACAAAGGGACTGAGAGAAGAAAATGCTATGTAAACTGCTTTATAATATTTTTTTGTTGAAAAAAGGTATACCAACATTTTTAAAGTTTACTCATGCATGCATCCATCTGTTTTTGTCTCCTGTAAGTTTTCACCATAGGAAAGTAGGATGGAAAGATGAAAGGGGACAGAGGGAAGTAGATGAAGTGCCTGGGCATGCATGCATGCATGCATGCATGCATGCATGCATGCATATATATATATATATATATATATATATATATATATATATATATATATATATATATATATATATATATATATATATATTTCCTTTATCTTTATCCCATCTAGTCAGGAAAAGGCTGAAAAGAGAAGCAGAAGAATGTGTAAGCAGAATGAAAGTCCTTTTGCTCATTCACATGTTCCTCCTTTCCCAATGCTCTCACACAGAGGCTATTTACACATTATAGGGGAACGTGCTACAACATGTGTGCATGCTCTGCAATCCAAGGTTCAATCCCTGGCATCTCTAGGTGGGGCTGGAAAAGACTTAATTGAGCACTGTTGCCAGTCAGATGAACCAGTGGTCTGATTCAATACAAAGCCTGATTCAATACAAGGCCAATTACACAAACACACACACACACACACACACACACGTACAGTAAATTCTCATTATATACTGACTCAAATCCCACGGATTCGCTTATCCGCTTCTATAAAGTGTAACCCATTTTGCGCAAACATCGCAGCAACAGTTGCTGCGATGTTTGTGGAGAGCCTCTTGGTCGCGTCCAGCGCCTGGAGGCTCGCGTCTTCAAGCTGCTGACTAGGGGACGCGGGAAGAAGATTGTAGCTGCGGAAAAACAACTAGGTAAGCGGCAAAGCAGCCGGAAAACTTGTTTAAGCAAGTCACTTCTTAATTTCCATATTTTTCGCTCCAAAATACACATGCGTCCAATGGTCCGATGTGTCTTATGAAAAATACGGTAATTAAAAACTCAAACAATCTAAAAACCATGAAAGAGACCACTATTACAATTTATAACAAGAATACCAGAACAGCAGCACCACACCTGTAACTGCTAGATGTTAAAAAAAGGCCAAGACTCAGAAGGCTTCTTTAAACCAAAACATTTTCAGGCCTTGCCGGAAAGTCTCCAAGGAGGAAGCAGTTCGTAAGTCAAAAGGGAGGGAATTCCATAAGGTTAAGTAGGAGCCGAACCACCGCAACATGGTGACCCCGACCCCCAGCGTGGCCAATCGGCCCAGGACACCATGGTCAATAGTGTCAAAAGCCGCTGAGAGGGCCAGCAGAACCAACAGGGACACACTCCTCCTATCCAGTCCTTGGTGTAGATCATCCACCAAGGCGACAAAGGCTGTTTCCGTCCCAAAGCCCGGCCTGAAACTAGACTGAAAGGGATCCAGATAATCCGCTTCATCCAGGACCCTCTGGAGTTGAGACGCCACCACCCGCTCAATTACCTTGCCCAAGAACGGGAGGTTTGAAACTGGCCGGTAGTTGTCCATTACTGTGGAGTCAAGGGAGGGCTTCTTCAGAAGGGGTTGAACCACCGCCTGCATCAAAGCGAGCATCAGCACCCCCTCCATCAAAGAAGAGTTGACCACTCTCCCCGTCCACTCAGCCAGCCCCTCCTGGGTCGATTAGCCAAGCAGGACAAGGGTCAAGCAGGCAGGCAGTCGGCCTCACACTCCAAAGAAGCCAGACCACATCCTCAGGCTGTACAAGGGACAACATTTTAGGGCACCAGCAGCCCATTGCTATGGCAACCAGGAAGCCCACACCCCCTCAAACCAGAGTTTCTGTTACCATGGGGTTTTCCAGGAATGTAACCCGCACGGTTTATGAGGATTTACTGTACTATACTGCTTTGGTACAGGCATTCATTTTAAAAATCAATCAGACTGGAACCTTTGAAAATGTAGACTACAGCTCTTATGTATTGCTGCACATGCTATTAATTCTACCGAATAGCTGTATAGCTGGTTCTGCATGTCCATGCAAAATTTGGACTTGTACTTCTTGAACATTAGTCCACCACGCATGGCAAGCTTCTTTTGAAACTGAGGGAAGTCTGAACAGCAGTCGGAAAAGCATAGAGATGTGTCATTTAAAAGGAAGACATCAGGGTGCCTAGGTAGTTCTTTGAATCCAAGCCATCAAATGAAATATGATTAGCACGCTTCCAACAGCCATGTGTACACAGACAGTACACATGTTGAAACTACTCTGTGAGTAGGGCTACAGCCTGGGAGCAAGAAAGAGAGATGACTAAACCTTGGGGATAGGGGGTCCTTCCCTCACACTGTCAAAGTGTCCCAATCCTAGTAATTGAGAACCAGTGAAACATAGTCATGGGTTAAGCTACACTGTAAGATAGAAGAAGGTAAGCATCTAAAGACAATAGTACAATACAATGAATGTACTGGAACTCTACATGTACTGTAAATACATTAAATGCACAAATAGAATTTAATTTACCCATTGTACTGAATGTTCAAGAGATAATCCATATTTAAATCCTGAAAGGCAAACCTAGTCTAAATACAGGTTGAGTACCCCTTATCCGGACATCCAAAATTCAAACTATTCCAAAATTCAGACATTTGGTGGGCTATGACTTAAAAAAAAAAAAAAAAAAACTTTTTCCAGCACCTGGCTGGCATAGTGCAAGGCATGCTGGGGCACAAAATTATTAAAAAATAAATTATATCTATTGTATAAAATTACCTTCAGGATACGAGTATAAGGTATATATGAGACATAAATGAATTTCATGTTTAGACTTGGGTCCCATCCCCGAGGCCAGCAGGTGGCGCAGTGGGTTAAACCACTGAACCATGAGCTGCCGATCGAAAGGTCGGCAGTTCGAATCCACGACGGGGTGAGCTCTCGTTGCTTGGCCAGTTCCTGCCAACCTAGCAGTTTCAAAGCATGTTAATGGGAGTAGATAAATTAAGTACCGCTTGCGGGAAGGTAAACAGCGCTCCGTGTTTCAGCTGCAAGCTACGCGCTGCGGCAAGGAGAGTCATGCCGGCCACATGATCACAGAGACGTCTTCGGACAATGCTGGCTCTTCGGCTTTGAAATGGGGATGAGCACCACACCCTAGAGTCGGACACGACTGGACTTAAATGTCAGGGGACACCTTTACCTTTTACCTATCCCCAAGCTCTCTCATATTTATGCAAATATTCCGAAATCCAGACAACTTCTTGTCCCAAGCAGTCCACATAAAGGATACTCAGGTAAAGGTAAAGGTATCCCCTGCTTGAAAGCCAGTCATGTCCGACTCTAGGGTGCCGTGCTCATCTCTGTTTCTAATGCCGCAGAGCCAGCGCTGTCCAAAGATGATTCTGTCGTCATGCGGCCGGCATGATTAACGTAACGTTGTTACCTTCTCACCGCAGCGGTACCTATTTATCTACTTGCAATTTCTTGCTTTCGAACTGCTAGGTTGGCAGGAAAGAGATACTCAACCTGTACTGTATTTCATGATGTTCAGTGAGTGGGTTAAAACATGATTTTTTGAACATCTAGGTTTGGCAATTATCTGACAAAAATCTGAAAAATTGCCCTCATACCTCAGTTTGCAAGGAACGACTGAGTACAGAAGTTCTGCATTTCTGTTATGTGTTTATCCTGCTGCCATCAGACTTTTAAGATGTTGGCAGCATTAAAAGCAAGAAAGCTTTTCAGCAAGAAATCAAGCATACAGGCAAATAAAAAACCAACTGACCTCAAAAACAGATGTTCCTTGCAAGCTAGTCGTCAGTTAAGTAAGGATGAAATAAAACAATATTTATCTTTGAACTACATTCAAGACACAGGGCCAGAGTTCTCACTACATGAGTTTTGGCCATCACAGGGATTTCTCATAAAGAGGCCTTCTAGTTTTCTTTCCATGCTTCCGAAGTACTGCAAATGGAGTTTGTTCTGGTAATGTTCGCCAGCATTCCTCCATCTTTGCCGCAGTGCAGCATCACCCCAATCTACTTCTCCTTGTATAATGTGAGGACAACACTTTTAAAATGCTCCAATTTGTGTTAAAATTGACCAGTTTCTTGAAATAGCTTAGGTTCAATATACAAAGATCTTATATGGCAGTCACAATATTCAAGATGTGACCAGTTTTGTCAAAGCTGACAGTGTTAATTAATGAGAGTGGATTCAAATTTGGAGAAACAATACATGGTACAGTCCCCCCTAGACTGTATCACCGCAGACTACAACTAGATGATCACATCTGAATGTTCCAGTGATGTAAACATGCAAAACAAAAATCCCTACTTGTTAAAAGAGAGCACATTAAAGTAAACAGCATTTTACCTGACCCCCGAGTTTTTCACATGAAAAATTGTGATTTTAAAAAATGCCAAGTTTAAAATGCATCCCAGTTCCAAACGTTTATGAGAATTCTATTAGATCTGCTTTTTTAACTACGATAATCACAAGATTAACTGAATAAAGTAGCTATTCACAAGGAGATTTGTAGAAACCCCTTCAAAGCACACAGAGGTACCAGAGGCAAAAATGGAGGCAGCCATTTTGAGTGGGGGATGGTGAGGCAAAAAGGTACACAACAAGCCTAACATCTGCTGGTGGCAGCCTGAGGAAAGTTAATGTCAAGAACAGACGCTCTGCAGTTCCTCACTGTTATTTTTGCATGATTATTCCCAGGTGTTAGGGCATGCTGAGAGGTAGCCTTGCTATTTATCACAGAAGTTCCAAGGAAGAAAAAAACATGCCACACTGTAGGCAGGTTAGCTGTACATATTGCCGCATTTGTGTACACAGTCAGGCAGCTTAGAAAGCCTACAGAAAAAAAATACTGTGGCAATATTTTCTTCCCTCATCTAATTTCATGAGCTTTTGGGGACCTGATTAGCAACGAAGGCTACAAAGTTTTAGAGTGTTGTGCTTGGCAGTTTTCCATTGCCCAAGTGTATGATTGCATCAGGCAGTGATGCCTCTCTACTAGAAAGCAGACAGTGAGGATCTACCAATAAAGAGAGTAAGCGCCCTGGTGAGCACTTTTCATTCTGAAAGTGATACAGGCACTAAAAAAGGCCACATGAGAGAGGAAGAATGGGTCAGAGAAGGAACATCACCATGACTGGAAACACAGCAGTGCTCTTTCCTTCATGTACACAGCTCCTACTCAATGTTTTCTGCTGTTTTGTTCGAGATGCAATTAAGCTGTGCATATGAAAGCCAGTCTCACAAATCTCCAGAATCACAGTCCTGGAGCAATAAAATTCCACCTCTCCTGCAGGGGATTTCCTGCCCTGCAGGGTGGATTCCACTGAACAACACAGAATTTCTGTAGAAAAGACACTCCTTTCCTGCTGGATAGGAGGAAGTGCAGAGATCCAAGTGCCAGCCGGATTCTTTCATGCTCTGACGGTGGGAAAGCCACTTAAAGAAAAAAGCCTCAAGCCTAGGACCAAAAGATTACCATTTGATCCAATGTTACACATCAAACAAAACTCCAGCTTGGAATTTGGTTCGAATTAAACTAGTATCATTGTGACAGACATTTCAGCTCTTAAACTTTAAATATGTTTAAAGTTAAATATCTAGTTAAACATGCCTCCATCCAACTTTCTATTTGCTTAATTGACAAGCTTTATTCCAGAACTGCCCCTTCTGCTTAGATACGATATTAAATACGTGAGCATGGTACTGATGTTAACCCAATATGCAAGGATTTTTTTTGCAGAGATAAGGGTAAATTGTGAATATAATTTATCCATAGGGAAAAAAATACAACGTCCAGTCCAAAGCTCCAGAAGAGCAGCAGTGCTCATGGGGACCCATGAGGGAACCCATCCCTTCCCTTGAACCCATGATCCTGCACACAAGCAGAAGGGATAGGAGAGGCTGTGCTCATGGATATCTGGATTAGGTCCGGGACTACCTACAGAGCCTATGCTACTGAATGCGCAAGGGAGAAAACCCACACACAGAAACCAATGCATCTGTCAGTAGGCCCATGATTTGTCACAAGTGGCGTAATTGTTCATGCAATCCTATTCCTGCTTTTTTTTTTAATCAATGGAATGGTCATCATATTTACTAGACAAAAGTTAACTGAAGGACTTTCTCATAGTAAATTTATAACGTAGTAAACTCACATTTGTTTCTATTTCTACTTCTCATAGTTCCTCACTCTTTCATTCATTCTTGCAGGGCAAGTTCTTCAACGCTGAAATGCATTATTTTGTATTTAGGAAGACAAAATGTTTTTAGAGCTATTGTGAGAGCTGATAGTTACAAGTCACTGGCACCTGCATGCTTTTTATGATGTAAATACTGACACAATTCTACCTGATTCTCATGCATGCCATTGTGTGAACATTCTATTTTATTTCTTTTTAATATTTCCAAGGCTATGTTCCCCTGCAGTACAAGGGGAAGAGTGTCATCTAGCCACATTTATGAAATTGATAAATATCAGAAGGCTACCTACTTTGCTGTCCCCGCTTCCAAAGAATGCTCCCTCACTTTTGTAACTCAACTGAAGGCAGCGGGGTGCCTTTCCTACACTGTCTTCCATTAAAAGTTACCAAATAACACAGTACTGCATAAGACAGAATAAAATGCTAACAATTGACTATGGTTCTCGATGTGACAGGTGTTTCACTCAAATACACTGTCAGGAGGACTTTCTCATATATGAGATTGGCTAGCCAGTTGGCAAGATGTGCAGAAAATAGAAGGTTTAGCGCAAGGACCAGCAATTCGTTTGAGTGGCAGAGTGTTTCTCCTTATATACTGGAAAGATTGTCTTGTCTTGATTTTCATGTGCCTTCAAAGGGAAGAAGGGGGTGCTATCAGAACTCAGTGCAGAGCTTTGCACCAAGGACACTAAATGTCAACAATTGATGAGAAAAGTAAAGTAGTTCTAGATTATGCATATGTGCACTAGACTATGTGGTTGGTTGACAAAGTCTGTGCTTCACACCTACCACAACTGAAGAAAAAATAATAAGTACACTGCAGCAGCGTTAATAGTTCCACTTTAAAAGGTGGGCAGAAAAAAAAACAAGTAGAAAGATTAAAACCCTTGTCATACCTTAAGGGGGGGGGGGGGTCCTGTGGACTAAATGAGTCTAAGTCCACTTAAGCCACATAAGTCACATAGCCACAAATCAATTCTTGCCCTCTTTTTGATTATTTGCAGCAATTATAATTGTGAGAAAACAATTCTGTAACCTTGCCTGTTTTAAAAAAACCAAGGAACATGCAATTACTCATGGTCAACCATTTTTAACAAATCCCATTTCTCCACTGTTCTAGCATGTATTCATTTTGTTCTGATCATTGAAATATGTCTGTACCCTTCATAGAAATTCAAATGTTTGGCCCAGCAAAATGTAAATAAACCCAACCTAAGCTCTTGTAAAATCATGAAATGCCTCTGGCACTTCTATCAAAGTGTGTAGACGTGTACAAAGGCTTTGAAGAAATGAAACTGCCGTTTATCAAGTGTGATTTATAAGCAACACTGATTTAGCTGGGAGATAACACGGCTGTCTAATCATTAGTAGTCAGCCATGTGAACACATCAATTATGGGCCAATGCCAAAAGCCCTTGAGATCCTGGAGATTAACAGCCAATCCTCTGTTTTACAAGTTCACATCAAAAAGAATATTAATAAGAGGAGGGGCAACGTGAAAGCCTGTCAGGCTGATTCAGCCACTAAAACAAGGCATTCTTCCCCTCTTGCTGTGCTTCGAACTGGCCCATGAAAATAGTTGGCATCAGCTACTATGTGTGGATCTGCCAATTTTCAGAAAACGTTTTCATTAACATATGGGAAGTTGTAAAAGGCTGCAGCAGCTCTATTTTGTGTATTAATGACAGCAAAGCCTTTTGCGCCTCTCCTTTCAAACACAACAACAGCTCTTATATGAGAGCAGTTATTATTAAAACATTTGCTAAATAAAAGCCACACAGATATTTGGAAAAATATCACCTCTATTCTTTGCAGTCAGAACCAGAAACTTTGTTAATCATAATCATAATAAACGAGGCAGCCTCCTAAGCATATTATTCTAAACAGCAATGACATGAACAAAAACAACGACAAAAGAAAAACGGCAAAGTGGTCAGAAATATATCCACATACAGGTGTCAATTTCTTTTTTTTCCCCTTGAGGCAACTATTAACTATTATAAATATTTCAAATTACACAGTGGCAGTTGTAAAATTCTAGGCATCTGGGCAACCACATTCCAGGAATTCTTCCAGCCCTGTTCACTTTCATACATATTTTAAGGTACAGAGTTTTCTAGTTTGAACAAAACTTCTAGGATTCTTCAGATCCTACTATCAGCCCGATCCTGCTCAAGATGTGGTGGCCAGCCTAAAGGGCCGGCCACTGCATCCTAGGCAAAATGTTGGCCATGCCTGGTCTCACCTTGGGGGAAGGGGATGTTTGTCTCCTTCCCCTGATGTAAGTGCTGTGGGCCCTGATGAGCCTCCTCAGATGGGCACCAGCTCTGGAGCCATGTAAGGCTGGTCCGGCACAACCCAGAGCCGATATCCCCACCCCCTCCCAGACCGGCCAATTGCCCCTCCCTCGCCACCTTGCCCACCCACCCCATGCCCCTGCACCGCCGCGGGCCTTACCTGCGTTAGTTGGCGTGGGTCTGGGTTACGCTTACCAGATCTCCAACCGGGACAGAGTGCTAGACCTTTAGGAGAAGGAATGTGGGCAGGTGTAGCTTTTTAAACTCTTAAGAGCAGAATCCTAGGCATGTCTACTCAGAAGCAAGCCCCATTGTGTTCAGTGGGGCTTGCTTCTGAGTAGACATGCCTAGGATTTGATTTTTATTTATTTGATTTGGGTTTGATTTTTATTTATTTATTTTTCACATTTTTATACCGCCCTTCCTCCAAGGAGCTCAGAGTGGTGTACATAGGTCTAGCACTCTGTCCCGGTTGGAGATCTGGTAAGCCTAGTCTGGGTCAGTGGAGTAGTGAGGGGTGCCGGCCTTCACGCTGGCGCAGCTTGCTCCAAAGGAGCCGCAAACGTACTTTACGGCATGTTTGCGATTCCTTAGGCCGGTGGAGCACACACAATTGATACCCATCAAGAAAGCAATTGATACCTATCAAGTCAATGTTGAAGGATGGTAAAGTCAATGTTAATTTAGGATTCTGCTGATTTTAGTTTAGGATTTGACTTTTCATGGAACAACCTTACACTGAAAGAAAATGAGCCCTAATGCTTTTTTCTTAATCACACCCAATCACTTGGTAGCCGAGTCATTCACAGGCCCCAGATTCTGGTTACTTTGAATTCCACTGGCCTATCCATGATTGTTGGGTGGTAATTACATAAGCAAGTCCCAAGACTTTCCCTAGGGTTTTGCTAGCAAGAGAATTAAACAACATAATCAATGAACTATGAACAACTCTATAATGTGTCTCCAATAATGACATGTTAATGAAATAGACTGTCTTAAATTATAGAGGTCATATCAAATTGTTGAACTCCATTTCCAAGGCCATCTATGTCACTATCTTTTAGGTTTATGTAGGTTTGGGGGATCAGATGATGAACGCTAAACACTAATGAAAATAATCATCAATGACAAGATCACAGTATTGCATAATGGAGAAGAGCAAAATGGTGCAAGCTATACTGTATTCTTCTGAAGGTTATAAGGATCTACAGTACAGTATGCTACAAAAGCTCAAGTCACTTTTAGCCTTCAGCTACCCTATATGAGACATAATCCTCCCATCATGACCCATTTTATTCTAACACAAACACCATTTCAATGCTGTATGTTAACATCTAGGCCACCTTCTTTAACACCATCACACTGTCACACTTGCTTGCTGGACAGAATGCAGGCAACAGCAAATGAAATATATGCTAATATATCTGGCATTGTATCCTGGAATATTAAAATGCTCTTGTCAAAAATGGGCATCTGTATGAACACTACATGCTGCACATCCAAGAAGCTCCTGGCAATATTGACATGCATGAGATTTGTACTAGCAGACCATTTTCAAGACTGACAACATTACTAACAGCCCAATCCAGCATAGCTTAATGTCAGCAGAGCTTCTGCTCCGTAAGCCACATTTTCGGCACCTGTGTAAGCGGTGCTGGCACCAAGGCCTGCGCCGCTCACTCTGCCAACAGCCATGGACCATGCTGCAGGTAAGACCTGCAGATAAGACAGGCAAGACCTGCGCTGGACAGGGCGGCAGGCGGTTCACCGGCCAGGCGAGGGACAGATGCAGGGATATTGGCTCCACTGATATCCTATCCCCAATCCCGGGTCTGGCCAGCCTTATAATGGTCCTTCGGATGTGTGCCAGTAAAATAGCTGGCGCACATCTGAGGAGACCCATGGGAACCGTTGGGGCTTACACCAGGGGAAAGGGACGAATGTCCCTTTCCCTTGAGGTGTGCCCCAGTTTCGGCAGCGAAAAGCCGCATCCTGTTTAGGATGCAGCGTCCGGCTGTTTAGCGCAGCCAGTGCATTGTACACAGGATTACACTGTAACTAATATAACAACGTGGGATGGTGAAGAAAGCTCTCTAAGTGAATGCCACAATAAATCTGTCACTCTTTAAGATTCTTTATTGTTGTTTTTTCATACAACTAAGAAAATCCCATGACCAAGTTATTCCTGCTGCTACCACAGTACTACACAGCAACATTCCTGATCTACATACCAGAATGAAGGGAGGCTTATACTGCTATGACAACTGCAATACAACTACAAATGAGACAGAGTCACTCAACTATACACAATGTTTCTGTTAAGCAGCACACTCAGCTGTTCCACTGAGACCCAATCTACACATTACACAGAGTGTTAGTAAACTGAAGTGGTGGAATCTAGACTGATCCACTTCAGACCACAGGGGAGTCATATTTTTGAATTCTTCCCATACAAAAAAAACATCCTGCAAGTAGTAAGCCCGCCCATTTGCTACATACACTGAGGTGTGGGGGAGAGGGTTTGGGAAAGGGTTTGCAGGAGGATGCAATCTAAAATATAATTCCTCACCTGCTGTCCTCACCTACCAGCCCAGCTTGCCATCTCATTTTGTATAAAACATCATTTGAACATACATAACATAAGAACGTAAGAAGAGCCCTGCTGGATCAGGCCAAAGGCCCATCTAGTCCAGCTTCCTGTATCACACAGTGGCCACACCAGATGCCTCAGGGAGCACACAGCCAACAAGATAACCTGTTTCCTGCTGCCACTCCCTTGCACCTGGCACAGAGAAAACCCACTTCTAAAACCAGGAGGTTGCTTATGGCTTGTAACCTGTGATGGTCTTTTCCTCCATGAATCTGTCCAAACCCCTTCTAAAGGCATCTAGGCCAGGTGCCATCACCACATCCTGTGGCAAGGAGTTCCACAGATGAATTACACGCTGAGTAAAGAAATATTTTCTTTTGTCCGTTCTAACTCTCCCTCCACTCAATTTTAGTGCATGTCCCCTGGTTCTGGTGTTGTGCGAGAGGGAGAAGAATTTCCCTCTATCCACTCTCTCCATCCCATGCATAATTTTATAAGTCTCAATCATGTCCCCCCCTCAGGCACCTTTTTTCTAGACTGAAAAGCCCCAGACGCAGACGCTCATAAGGGAGGTGTTCCAGCCCACGAATCATTCTGGTCGCTCTTTTCTGCACCTTTTCCAATTCAACTATATCCTTTTTGAGGTGTGGTGACCAGAACTGGACACAATACTCCAGATGCGGCCTTACCATCGATTTGTACAAAGGCATAATGATATTGGCCGTTTTATTCTCAATCCCTTTTTTAATGATCCCGAGCATGGAATTGGCCTTCTTCACAGCCGCCGCACACTGGGTCGACACTTTCATCGACCTGTCCACCAGCACCCCAAGATCTCTCTCTTGCTTCGTCACAGACAACTCAGAACCCATTATGTGAAATTTTGGTGAAATTTGGATACTGTATAAACAAGGGGGTGAGTAAAAAGCTTCCACAGCCTACTTTTTTCTCCAGAACCCCAAGGTCCACCAACAGAGGCATCTCTAGAAAGATGTGGGCAGGGTGCAGGCCCAGGGCAACTCAACCAGTGTGGGGTCGCCCTATATTGGTCATGAAAGCACGGGGCCCAGGACCGCCACCCCAGTTGCCCTACCCAAGGGATATCAACCAAAGCCTGGTGAAAAACAGTGGCAGACTCAAAAAAGTTGCTCAGGGAGCACAGCCAGTTACCTACCACACCCTACAAGATATATACTGGGATAGCCCACATATAAAAGTACAAATTTACACCTGATTTACTACAGATCAAGGATTCAAACATACAGCTTAAAATTAGCCAGCAAAGCCGCACAGTAAAAGACAACCAAACTCATGTTTGACGGATGAGTAACACTGAGACTGAGGTACAATTTGTACCGTACAAACAATTACCGCAAGGCCTTTCATCACACTGCCTTTTTTAAATAATAAAAGTTGTATTTTACATTCTCTTGTTAAACTATTGGGAGTCAGAAACTATTACTGCAAGTAATCTGGAGATCTACCAGGAGATCCTGATCTACCTCCTGCCTGCCCTCCACACCTAAGTAAGTTGAAGGAAACAGTCTAACTATCTCAAATTGTGATACTGCCGCAACAGATAAGTCTTTGTCACCTAGTAATTCTTGAAGTGGAAAACCACTGCGTCTGGGGTCAGACCATTAGGCGCCAGAGTTCATATTAGCGCTATTTAAAACTCTTTTGAAAAGCTATGAGGAAATGTCTCCTAATCACTACAATAGATGCAAAACACCTAGCTAACTGTTTAAATGGAACGCTAGGTTTCTGTATGTAGAAAGCAACCCAAGGCCCTTGGAAAGAATCACCTCCTTATTGATGGAAAATATGCATATGAATGTGTAAGCTCTACAGCCCTTGGTTTAGGACAAAAGGCCACAACAAACAAAATCCCCAGCTTCACAAGGGTCAACTGCTAAACAGCTGCTAAATTCAGCACAAACAGGATTTCAGGACCTTTGCACCACATTGCTTAAACTTGAATATGTTTTCACATGGACATTATTAGAAGCAAAGGTTGGTGCTAGTAGTGTGTTGCACACTGCAATGACAACTTTGCCAAAATAATTATGATTAAATGTTATTTATTTATTTTGTCCCAATTCTAGGCAGTTTTGTCCCAATTCTAGGCCCTTTGTCCCTATTCTAGGCAGATGGCGAGAGTTTGATAATGTATATGCCAGACAAGAAGCTGAAGGTGACCACACTCTGATCCAACGAAAAGGACAGCTAGTTTATAGGTGGGTCTTTTAACCAGGATATAACTTCAGCTTTTTCATGTCTTGGAGTATGTTTATCTCAAACATGCAGTAGGGCTCTCATTCATGACATTTATTGACAAATTATTAATTGCAGACTGATATGTGAAAGCTCACAGTTTACCCAGAATTAAGAGACAGGCACAACTGTGTGAATCTACTCTATTTTGGAACTTTATTTATTAAAACAGTTCTATAAAATATTTCTGAAATACAGGTGTCCCTTACCTGGACTGCTTGGGATGGGAAGTTGTCTGGATTTCAGACTATTTGCATAAATATAATGAGATACTGTACCTTGGGGATGGGACCCAAGTCTAAACACAAAACCCATTTACTGGTATGTCTCATATACACCTTATATACATAGCTCGAAAGTAATTTTATGCATATTTTAAATACTTTTGTGCCCCAGCATGCCTTGTGCTATGCCAGCCAGGTGCTGGAAAAAGTTTTTTTTTTAAGTAATAGTCCCCAAAATGTCTGAGTTTCAGAACAGTCTGGTTTTCAGATGTCCAGATAAGGGGTAATCAACCTATATTAATTTAAAGCAGTTTACAGCGTGTTTTAAAATACTGGCCTAAGCAGATAAACCTCATGCTACACTTAAAGCTATTAAGTGACAATAACTTTGGAAATCACTAAAATTCACAGCCTAACAGCATAACTATAGACTGGCGGAACGCGCATTCCGCCGGCCCTAGGTGTCGCGAAAGTGCCATAAAGCAATTTTGCAATACCTCGGGTGTAAGCGGTATCAGTGCAGAGGCTGACGCCACTCATACCACTGCCCTCCAGAGGCCGCGCTGCTGAACATAGGTACCGTATTTTTCGCACTATAAGACGCAGTTTTTTTCCCCAAAACATAGGGGGGAAAGCGTGCGTCCTATGGTGCGAAGTAAACATCGGGGGGAGGCCTCTGCAGGCCTGCCCCGTTGTTTACTTCGGCCCCAAAGAGCGATTTTCAGCCATTTCCGGAATGGCCGAAAATCGCTCTTTGGGGCCGATGGGAGGCCTGCAGAGGCTCGCGCAGGCCTGTGCGAGCCTCTGCAGGCCTGCCCTGATGTTTACTTCGGCCCCAAAGAGCGATTTTCGGCCATTCCGGAAATGGCCGAAAATCGCTGTTTGGGGCCGAAGTAAACATCGGGGGAGGTCTGCAGAGGCTCGTGCAGGCCTCCCCAAAGCCCCCACAGCCCTCCCCGAAGCCCAGGTAAGGACGTTTTTTTCCTCTATTTTATGCTCCATATGATGCATGCGTCCTATGGACCGATGCGTCCTATGGAGCGTAAAATACGGTAAGTCCTGCGCCGGGTGGCGGGAGGGAGTGCCAGGGTGGCAGGGGAGAGGACCATTGGCTGGCCAGGCCTGGGAGGGGGCGGGGATATCAGTGCCTCACTGTACCAATATCCCAACCCCCTTCCTGGGCCTAGCCGGCCTTACACGGCCTCCCCGGTTTGTGTGCCAGCTAAATAGCTGGTACGCATCCAAGGAGGCCCATTGGGGCCGCTGGGGCTTACACCTACCTTTCCTGGCAGGCACAGCTCCCGGTCTGGGGAGGAGTGATCGGCATCGGCCTCTCCGCCAACGGTGCTCACTCACCGGGTGTCAAAAACATGCCTTACGGCACGTTTACGACACCCGGTGCCAGTGTCGCACATGATAATAATTGCCCTTCATAGAGATATGCATTGTGCAGGAATATTTCAGGGTCTACTATAATGTGTGAAGGAAAGTACAAGCACAGCGCTAAGAACTGCACAACTAGTTCTGTGTGTGCCCAAAGGAGATGTACACTTGCTTCTTTGAACAGCACTGCCTCCCCCACCCCTGCCTCCACACTGCATGGTAAACCTGTTCTGAAACTGATGGAAATTTGAAAAGCAGTTTGTAATATGGCATGGGGAGGTGTCTCTCAAAAGGAAGAAGTCAATGATTTCACAGGGCTTGCCAAAGCCCTTGGGTGTGACTAAATAGCATGACAAGAAATGCTCTTTACACAGAAACTATATATTTTTCTCCACAAAAATTATCTGTGTAGAAAAATTGTAATACTGAACACTCACATCAGCTGAAGATGGCTAATATGGTATAAGCCTAGGTAACTGGAGCCATTTATATGTACTGTACTGTAAATATTTTGCCATGTAAGGATTCCGGTCTATCACAACAGAATAAACTGTATTTGCTTTTACTGCTGCACTCACATTTTCATAAAATGGAGCAGTCGAACAAAAAACAAAGCACTTTAAAGCAGCTTTAAGAACACTGGTTCAGAATTAGGGGTGATCAAAACTTTCTTGAACTTCAGTTGAAATACGAGGTTTGTAGACAGGCTAGTTTGTTTTAGGATGCAATCCAAACCTACTTAGGCTGCCATTGTAACCAGCGGCCCAGCAAAAACGGGAGGCCCCAGAACGGAAAAGGGAATTCAAATCCCCTTTGAATTCCCTTTTTGGAGGGGATTTTAAATCCCCTTTCCGTTCTGGGGCCTCCCATTTTCGCTGGGCCGCTGGTTACAATGGCGGCCTAAGTAGGTTTGGATTGCTCCCTTAGTTTGTTTTTTTGGCTTCTAAACTGTCCCCATATTTTTGTAATCCAGCTTTGTTTTGATGAAAACATTTTCCTGTCAACCAGGCAGGTAGGCTGCTAACCAGGGAAAGAGAGTAAATCCAAGATCCATGCTTTTTAAAAAAAAAAAAAAATACTGATTTAGTTTCATAGGATTTTCCTGCTAGGAAAGACACTCAAATCAAAACTTCCTTGCATTGAACTTCGCCTTGAACTCACTTGGTGGCCTCCCTCTTAGACTCAGCTGCAATATGGGGCTAATAATACATACTGTACTTGTACAGGGTTATTGTAAGAGTTATATCAAGATGCTTTGGACACTCAAAAGGCAAAAACTATTCTTATTGGGAGAAGGTGTCTAGGAACTGTCAGGAATCTAGTGGGTTAATCCTACAAAGCAAGTGCAGAACTGTTTAAAATGAAGGAGGGTGACCAAAATGGCTGAAAATTCAGTTACCCTTTTGAAAAATTCTGAACTTAAGCTTTAATGGCAAGACAGTCATTTCAGCTTGCCTCATTCAGAAGACTACTTCACTAAAACACTCATTGTTATTCAGCGCTTGGCAAATGGCACTGCCATCAAATGCTTGTAGAAAGAGAGCTGTGAAGAATAAATGCTATCTGAAAAAAAAGAAGCTTGTACTTATGCAGTGCTAATGGCCATCTAAAAGACCAATTCAGCATAGCTATATCCTCTCACATTCAAAGCGGCACTTTCACTAGAAGATTCATACATCATAATCTGCAGCCATTTTAAGATATTCTGAAGCTTTAAGAGGCAATGTGAGCAATGAAGAACTGCTAATCTGAGAACTAAAACATTCCATCAATAAGAAAGCTTAGTTAATAGCAAGGATTGGGGTGCAAACATTCAGTGTTCTTACTAAGTACACTGTCACCTCTGCAGAGCTACAGAAATAAAAGGGAGAGAAAAGAAGATTTCAAAGTACACCAAATATCTAAAGAAGCCAGATCAAGGCGTTATTAATTTATTAATACCACATGCATGGTATAAGAAGGCATTTATTTTTCTCACACACACACACACACACACACACACACACACACACACACACACGGATTTTGAAAAATCTCCTCAAAATTCTTGTGTATATGTCTGAAAAATTAAATTATCAGAACACCTTGATCTGACTTCCTTAGATTCTTTGTTGCTTTTTTCTGAAAAACAGTACATGACTGTCTTTAGAGGAGTTCTCACATTGCAAATCCAATCTGGACAAAAATATTCGCTTTCTGAGTTTGGGGATTAAAACCACACCCGGCATGGCAAACACACCCTTGTCTTTTCAATTATGCATTAATTTCTTGCTTTCTTTTTTGTACTGGCCTAAGTAATATGAAAACAATATGACAAAGCATTTATTCTCTGCTGAATGACAGAAAAGCTTATTTCCCTCCCTCTTTATCATCAACTAAAATCACTTGTCAGTCAAGGTTACTTAAACTAGGAGCAAAGCATCTCCTCTCCACAGCAAAAATGGTATCAGTCATCACTGGGAACTCCCACCATGTCTTTCTGTAAACATCTGGAGGTAAATATTCTAGAATTGATTGGTGGGCTTGTGCCAGTTGAAACTGTCAAGTTCAAACAGGAGGTTAACTGTAAATGGGAGGTGGGGTGGGAACCGCCTTTTGTTTTTGGCTGAAACCTTTACAGAAAATCAGGGAGTGATAAACATATTTTATATACACAAACACCAACCAAAACCCCAGAGAAGTCTGAGTTACTAGTAGTACAAGGATCCATAACAAAGGCATAGCAACGGTGCAGAGATGCAACCTCCTCTGTAACCAGTTAATAAATACCATACGCCTCTTTCCAGTGTCAGGACACACAAAGAATACGTTAAAACAAAACACAAAACTCTGTGAGTGTGAACGGCAGCTGTAATTCAACATCAACACTTCTGAACAAAAAACTGTATTGTCACTAGCAAATCTGGCAAAGGGAAGAGACAGTTTAACTGTGGCAGACATCAAATGTGGCATCAGGCTCTTTCACAGCACAGAAAATGACACCTGATAAACATCTTTAATAGTATACGCCAGATATCGGAGGCTGCCACCTTTTTTTCCTGGTCCTGCTCCAGTGCTTTAACAAGAACCCAGCACAAGCATTTACCCACCACATCTCCAAGCCAAAAAAGCTTCGCTTCCTAAACTTCTATCAAGCTGCAATTAAAGACACAGGAGCAGGGCCAGAAATAATAGTGGCAACACTACAAACCTTTTACAACAAATTCAGTTAACATGCAAATTCAGTTAACATGCTTTTGTTTGTGTTACTCTTTTCTGGAATACTCTCTTCAGTTTCTGATTTCTTAATCTGATTAAGCCTCCTTCTTGAAATGTATCTTCTGTCCTGTCCCAACTGTGATCCTCTTTAAATACATCATGCAGCAGATAAAGTCCCATGTTACCTTTTTCTGCTAGAATGCTGTTGGGGTTAAATAAACCGTAGTCACCATAAGTTCCTTTCTACACTGTAAGTCACTTTTATTAACTGGAAATCTTACCTCCAAGAGCCTCATTTTCTCTAGGATTGCTTGGTCAAATGACAGTCAGATACAGTAATTGAACTCTCAAAAATGCCAGTAGCCAGTGGGCAATGAAGAGAGAGACTTGAAGGCACAACAGACAGTTGATCAGGAACTCTCCCTCCCCCCCCCCCAACATTCTTTGCTTCACAGCCTGAAGAATACAGGCTGCATAACACATAACTGTCACTTCCAGACAAATCAGTCACAGAATGACCAACATAATAAGGTGCCTATGTAGCCAGGAATACTAATAGTTACAAAATAATGCTAACACAGAGAGACCAAACAGAGGCTCATCTGTAGAATTATTCAGGAGAACCCCCTATGGTCATCAGTGGAAATAGGCTATAACCCAGGGGTGGCCAAAGTTGCTTAATGTAAGAGCCACATACGATAAACTTCAGATGTTTGAGAACTGCAAGAGAGACGTTTGAGAGCCGCAATATTTAAGAAGCATTTAAATTCTTAAATATATTTACTCATCATGAACATTAAACTTATGTTTTAATCCAGTGGACTCTCAATTTATACCTGGTAAATAATTATAAAGCTTGAAAATTTCTTATTTACCTTTTATATTAATTGTGATGCAAAAAGGAGCTCAGCCAACATATTTCCGAGAGTCGCACATTATATGTCAAAGAGCCGCATGTGGCTCAGGAGCCAGTTTGGCCACCCCTGCTATATAACCCATCCTTTGGATTTAAACTATTCTACCGCTAAATGCATGGCCAGCCCCCTTCCCAGCATCATAACAGTGTTGATTTGGCTCGTCTGCATTCCTCTTACCATGCACAGCACCACATTTCATAGAGTGCTGGGATGCTGTATTTTTTTATGCAGGGAGAAGAGCAAAGCAGATGGAACCCAGTATATCCTGAAGTAAAGCAGGAGGCATAACTGTTTGAAGTTGGAGAGGTGGTATCACATAAGGCTAGTATTACATTAAAAATTCCACAGGCTACAATGCTATCACACATTACGCTCCAAATAAGAATTTAATCTCTGTTTGCTTGGCCAAGACCCAACAACTCATCTGTCTGCCTACTCATATTGCTGTGCCACACAACACATTTTAGACAGATATGGCAGGCCCAAATAGGTAATGGTTAGATTACCTATTTAGGTAATGGTTTACCATTACCAAATAGGTAATGGTAAACAAACACTATTGTTTCCAGAGAGCAGAAATCAGAAGAAGAAGTAGAAAGATAAGGGCCCAGGTAGAGAGGTGATGGAAATCCATGACTAGAGTTCCGGTCTCTTTACATTTTAACAAATAAGAGCCATGGGAGTGGGGAAATTGGAGCAGAATATGACAATGGAGGAGGAAAGAGTTTTCCTCTAGCACCGATTTCCCAATGAAAATCGCTTCTGAAACTGCTATTCATCCTATTAGGAGAAACTTAGGTATGTGCAAGTTTCACCTAATGAGGAAAATAGCAGCTTCAAGGACAATTTTCATCAATAAAATGTCACTGAGTGAATGGTTCAACACTTCCCTTCTCCGACACCATGGTCCCAATCCAACTGGAGACATCCACACTGCACAATGGCTGCTATTTTCTATAGTTTAAAGAAACAGTAGGTTCAATCATGAATCTCAATCACCTGGTCTAGTTAGACCAAGGCCCCAAGTAAAATCGTTATTTCGAGAAACTGGCATGAAAAAATTAACACCTCTCTACCACTGGCTGCCATGATAACTCAGTCAACAGTAGAAAGCAAGTTTTTGAAAAGACAAAACTTGAACACAGTCACAAATATCAGAGCACAACGTAATGCAACCCTATAGATGGAGTGTAGCCCCTATTAGACCACCCAGGGTAATCCTTTTTGGTTCTAGGAAGCTTCCTGAGGAGATTCTGAGAGGACTGAAAATCCTCTGTAGTCAATTGTTTGATGGGATGTTGAGAAACAGGAAAGTGAGCTAGCAGATCAAGGAACAGGGTAATCCCAAAGACGTGGCTTTAAGACCTTACACACTTGTCTAACCAGCAGCAATGTCAGCACGAACAGTGAAAGAACCTGAAGCCTTCAGCCGTATCCCAACCTAGGACTACAGAACTGCACTTAAGTCTGAAGGGTCGTATTCTCATTCCCTTGTGGACGTTCCTCTCTTATTTGGAGTTGTGTACAGTCTCACCTTTAAAACTATATTCATTTGACTTGTTCTCCTTGGTTCCTCCATTTTTGGTTCGCTTCTTATCAATACATAATCATTTTTGTTTTGTCTTAGTAAGTTGCCTATTTAATACACTAGTATGTATGTTCCCAAATATCTTTTCAGGAAGTGTGTGTGTGTGGGGGGGGGGTTGCTAGTGGAGTGGAGGCACCACAGTTTGGGCCAGGGTATTATTTCCCTCACAACTTTAAGGGTGCAATCCTTATGAGCGTTCCGCCACCCGGAGTAGTCGCAAACATGCCGTAAAGGCCAGCCTTCCCAGCTCCGCTGCCGGAGCCCTCAGCCTGCCGCCGGACCCAGGTACGTCAGGATCCAGAGGGCGGGTCAGCAGAGGCAGGGGAGGGACAGCGGAGGCAGAAGGGCGGCCATAGGCCCAGCCGCCTGGGCGGGGGCATGGTGTCCGCCAAATCCTGGTCCCCGCCAGGCGGCTGGGCCGTTACACGACCTCCTCCGACTTCCGCCAGCAAAATAGCTGGCGGAAATCCGAGGAGGCCTATCAGCCTCAGCCGCCGTTACACTTGGGTAAGAGGGCGAACGTCCCCTTCCCCGAGTAGACTTTCCGTCGCGGGCTGTCTGCTGCAGGCTGCCTGCAGCGGAGCACAGGATAAGGCGGATGGCCTCGGCCGTCCGCCTAATCTTTACGCTGGATTAGGCTGCCCATCCTTTAAGGTTTTAAAACAGAGTCCATATCTCTGTTTCTTTACCCATAACCAGAGTTTGCTGGTGAAAAGAATACAGTGAGACAATATGCTCTAACAACACTGTTTTTGTCATTTACATATAACATATTTTTCCTGAAAAAAATATTGGTAACAAAGAGCAGGTCAGTCTTCCAGAAAGAAATAACTGGGGTTTTGTTTGTTTGTTTTGGCAAGAATAATTAAATTCTATAAAAGGCAATTTATCAAATTACTTCTAAGACCCAGAACTAAACTATGCCTGGTACAGCCAATGACCGTGTCTCATTGACACTACTTTGAAGACCAGGATCTCCCTGATCCCCAGAAGGTAATGAAATATTCAACATTTGTAACTCTTCTTAAAAATAAATTTATAGAAGGATAACAGAAGATCACCGGAAGAAACCCTATAGGTACAGCAATACCTTGACTTCCATCCACTTGACTTTCATTACTTTACTCTTTCAACCGTTTTCAATTATAACCATATTTCAAATTTCATCCACTTTCCTCTTTTGTCCGATTTCATCCAACATTCCACAACATTTGTTAATGTTCTTATCTTTATTTTTATTTTATTTCTGTTTATTTACGTTTCTCATGCATTCACATAGTTATTTACATTTTTCACCAGCCAAAATAAATTTGCACGCTAAATAAGGCTACGCTTTCACATTCATCCATCTTTTTCATCCATGCTCTGGTCCCCAACCAGACAGAAGTGCAAGGTATCGCTGTACATAGCAGATCTAAAGTTTAATTATTACACCTATTATCCATTCATACTGCCACCGTGGATTTGAAGTACCATGCACATCAGTTATATCACCTCTCCCAGTCTCTTTTCTGCAACTGAAAAGAAAATAAGAGGGAGAAAGGATCTAGCAGTGTCATGGCAGGTGGGGTTCACAGATTCACAGTAGGGAAATCTCATCCCATGGAGCTGTTACAGTTGCCTGCACAGTGTGTAGGGTACAAAACAGCATGGCAGCTAACGAGCTAACTGTGATACAATCACCTAATTCATAGGCTGTAATCCTCCACTAACTTGCATGGGAATAAGTCCCACTGAGATGAGTGGAACTTACTTATGAGACAATGGCTAGAGAAATGCAGTTTCATACCCTGCATGATAACATTTTGTGGTGAAATCTCCACTGATCACACAATGCCCCGGCACATAAAGGCTTTTTCACTAACCTTAATACCCACGTACACATCCTATTGCACACACAGAGGATTGCCCTGACACTGCAATCAACGAGGAAGCCTATTTGTGATGGTCTCAGTGTGAATACAGGGCTGACGCTCAAAAATGGTTTAGTCTTTAGTGTTTAAGAACAAGCCTTTCCTCTACTTCCTGAAGAAGAGTCAACATGCAGGATGTTGCTGAGAGCAAAAAGGCACTGGAGAACTACAGATTCTAGGTTCAAGTATGGTTAATAAGAGAGTTTTCTATTTTAGGGAACAGGTTGTGTTCTTCTAGTTAAAGAAACTGGTCTATTTAGTTCATACATAAAGGAAAACAAATTATTATTACACTCTCTAAAGCAGCACTTCTCAAAGACATACAGGGGAGTTTACTCTCCTGTCTTTGCCAGGGTGGGGCGACGTCGGAGGCAGCGCTCCAGGATCACGCACGCCCAGACCCAAAAATGCTTTTTTCAATGTACCTGGTTGTCTTGCCAGCTCGCTGAAGGGACCGGGGGGGGGGGGGGCTCCTGCCGCCTCCGCAGGCCTCCCCATGGCTCTAAACAGCGATGATCACAATTTAGCCCCTCCGGACCCTTTGGGGGGCTGGCAGGACAACCAGGTACGTTGAAAAGAGTGTTGCTTAGGTGGCGGCACGCACGCACAAATCTACTGTTCCTGATGGCCACCCCCTCCCCTTAACTGCATATCACCCACTTCTGGTAAACGTTGTGGGTCGTGACCCACCACTTTGAGAACCCCTGCTCTAAAACATGTGCTACAAGAAAACAAGTGTCCAGCGTTTCATCTGTTTCTACGATTTTTATTCAGTAATGTATCAGAATGATTTTTTTAAAATGGTACACAAAGAGAGGCCCAAACACTTGCCAAGATAAAGTTGGTGGACAGCATAATTGCCCTGGTAAATGGCAGTTATCCATTTACAAGTCAACGTGAGTTAAGTGCCATATCCAGCCATAATTTGTCCCATAGCAGATAACCAGGATTCAGGGGGGAAACTTCTCAGAGATAAATAGTATGATCAAAGAGTTAACCTGTTTGGTGAACACGCTGATAATATTGCTTGAAAAAATGTAACAACAACATGGTCGGCTTCATGTTGACAAGTGGCCGATATATATATATATATATATATATATATATATTTATGAGCTCTTCCTAGCCACTAATTAGTTAGGCTATTGGAACAAAGGTCAGTTTGTGTAATTTCTCCCTGTGTCAGGAGGAAGGGCTAAGGGAAGGAGGGATAAGGTTCTGAAAGCAAGCCAAATTGCATTTCAGAGAGACAAGTTCAAGCGAATGTATTGTGTTTGCTCAGGTTAACAGCAGTATCTCTCTCTTTCTCTCTGTCTTGGTCTCTCTCTCCCTTTTAAATTCAAGCAAACAAAAGAGGCAAGCTCCATTTGCCAACAACTGGTGCCCTAGAGTTGTCAGGCTCCTGTCAGACAGCAAAGGCTTACCAACACTCCCCTTCCCCCATGCTTTTGTTGCTTTTTCAAATATGCACTTTGCTCGGCAGTCCTTGCTATTAAACAATTCACTTTTTTTCTTCCCTTGGCTTCTTTGCTTCAGGAGGGGGTAAAAATAGCAAACCCTAGTCACAAAATATAAAGCCAGACATTCATTTCCTGTACCTCAGAGCCTCATTCTTTCACCTTCTTGTCCATAGGATTTGGCTATCAAATAGGTCTTAATCTGTAAACAAATGATTTGCTCTACAATTAAACTATTCATCTCCTCCCCCTTTCCCCCTCTGGCTGCTTGGCTGCAGTCCAATGCAGAGGCTCATGGGTTCTTCTGTTACTTAGTTTTTCTGAAGGTTAAAAGCAATAAGCTCGTTGAGAGTTTATAAAAACTAGAAGAGCATCACTAAAAGCATTTTACGCTTCACAAAATCAACACAACTTCTGCCTAAAAACGTTTCTTTTTTTAAAATATTAGAAATGTTTAGACCACTTTGCATTGAAATAAATTTAAAATTGTTGACAAAATAACCACCCTTCAAAATATTCTGGTCCTGATCCAACTGTGGGTCAGTGCATAGGGTCCAATATTAACGATAACTCTGATCAGCTGTTTGGCAATGGGAGGGAAATTAAATCCAGTCGCTCATACTTCCCTGCGTAATACTGATTGGTCCTATTGCTAATTTTCTAACAGCTCAAACTGCCCAACAGTGGAATTGGGGAGAAGACGTGTGTGTAGTACATGCTGAGATCCAAAGAGCTACCGGTACTTTGTGCCTATACTTCTACATGGTCAGTAAAATTTCCTTTTTTCTTGGAAAGGGGACTGCACCGTGGAAACGGATCGCAGTGCCAGTGCGGCCCTGATCCTCCTTCAGATCAAGCGCACTGCGATGGATCTTAGGCAGGATTGGGCTGTGAGTTTAGGACAGTAGGATTTTTGAGTGGTTGGCAGGCAGTGAATAGGCAGGAGAGCTGTGGAAGCTAAGGGGTTTGGGGCTGTTGTTATTGCAATATCTGTATGCTGACAGGTCTCATTTAAGAGTTAAAGCACTGAAGCATTTAACTGGGACCGTCAAATGCCTGAAGAAAAAAATACACGCCTCAACATAGCTAGAATAAATACTTGCACAGAACCAGGCTTCTGTTCTTGTATCTTTAGGTAGATGAGTACCGTAACTACAGTTGTGATCCAAAGGAACTATTCAACTGGTTCTGTGTGCCCAAGGGAACTTTGGGCATGCAAAACTCAAACTGCAGTTCCCCCATGATATACGAGAGGCTTGTTTTGAAACCGAGGGGAGTTTCAAAGTATATTTTTAATATTGCATGGGATTTTGCCATTCTCTGGTGTAAGTCCCGGCGGCCCCAATGGGCCTCCTCGGATGTACGCCAGCTATTTTGCTGGCACACATCCAGAGAGGCCGTGTAAGGCCAGACAGTCACAGGAAGGGGATTAGGATATCGGCGGAGCGCGCCACCGATATCCCTGCCCCCTCCTGGGTCTGGCCGGCCAATCTCCCCCTCCCCCCTCCCAACGTCCAATGATATGGACCGGGCCCAGTGGCAAAGTGAATGGCACCGGCCTCGGCGCCGCTTACTCCCAGGATGCCAAGTAAGTGGTTTACGGCACTTCCGCGACACCCTAGGCCAGCGGAGCACTTGGTCCGCCAAGATTGCACTGTCAGTTTCTTCCAACTCCATACCTCCATTGTTCAAGTCTACTGCAATCTGTGTCCTGCATCCCTTGGCTAACCTGACCCTAAGCCAGCATGTCTTACTGTCTAGTCTTATTTTTCATCCCATCCTTTCATGTCAATAATACACAATATTCTTAGGCACTGTGTGAGCTATTTTTAACCGGCAGCCACTTGAACTGACCCATCATTTCCATAAACTCTGGGTTTTTTCCCTGCCTGTTCTTCCATTAGGTTCCTGTTTTGCCATCTAAACTAAACTCTGCTCCATTTCTTCTTTCACTCTACTTCCATGTGCCTTGGCTTCCCTACCTTCCAGGTCCTCTTTCTACTTACCTTTCCAGACCTCATTCTCCAGTGTGGTGTGTATTGTACTGGAGTTGGATCAAGAAGATCAAGGATTAAAATGAATGAGAACAAGAACCATCAGAGCCTGAATTCTGTTTCTCACAAGGGTCAACCGGATGCCCCTGAGAAGCCCACAAGCAAAGCATCATTGGACGATACCAAGTTTGTTTATTTTAATAAAACATTATATCCCTCCTCTTCTGGAAAAGGCCCAAGGCAGCTAACAAAAGTTTAAAAACCATAATCTAATACGAAAGCAATAAAACAAAATAAATACAGCGAACCACCAAAGAATGAGAGTGAACATAGCATAACTATAACAATCGGCATAATCAAATATAATCAGAGAAAGCTTTACAGAACAAATACAGTTTCACAAAATCCCATAGCACATCGACAGTAGATTCTAGCTCTAACTCTCTTAACTACAGTACTGACAAAAAGCAATGGTAGAAAGTCACTGTATAAGTTAGCGGATGAAAACTTGTATGTTTATTATTTCCAGTAATGCAAAAACGTATTCCCAGTTTCTTTCCATTTCCCCCCAGAAATTTTTAGTGGGCGGAATGTAAACTGCTATCCTACAAACCAGCATTGCATTCATAGCCACTGACTGCATGCATGTAAATGTGCTCTGACAGAAGAATATTGTGCTACAAACTACCATGTCAATCTAAGGGGGTTGGGGGGTGTTACCCTGACTATTTTTCCCTGACTATAAGTAATAGAATTATTGATGATACTCCAATAACTAAATGCACAGGTGGAAATCTCATTTAGAAATGACAGGTACTTAACAATATCAACTTCAACAATTTACTTTCAATGAAATTCCGCAAGCCTATTTGAAGTCTATTACAGCTGCTGACATCAATCTGCCAAACTGCAGAGTGCTAAGCTGTATGAAAAATTTACACCTATAAATTTAGTCACTGTATACTTAAACACACAGCTTCTGTCAAGATAAGCTACTTGTGATAATACAACGCAGGAACAATGTAACCTATTCCTAAGCAGTAGAGTCCAAGCAGAATCCAATAGTTTCCACAAACCAGTAACTTAAAATAAAGACAACTGTGGTAAACTCTCATATGGCAAGCAGAAAAACATCTCATCAACGTAAGGTTTTCCCCACAAGTATACACTGCTAAAATGAATTTTCAGCATCAGTGTTTTCACTTTACATATGTAGTTCAATGTACAGTATAAGCCACTTCTATAACAGTCACAGTGGCTGTGACTTATTTCTTCAGTATAAAAGGGAAAATACACTATAATAACCACTGACTAGCCCTAGTCATTATGCTAGGAGAAAGACTTTGCTGAGAAGAGTATCAAGTTTCTTTCCCTTACTTCCATTCTACAGGAAAGCAATATTTTCTTACAGTTCACTGATCTGAACATCCAGACCTGAATTATACCCATTTGCCATCAGCATTCTGTACAGTTGTGGACAAGATTGCTATAACCTACTTGTGGTAAAAATACAACCTCTTCTTGCTTATGTTATATCTACTAAGGGAAATTGCCAGTGACTTATCAAAAACATGGTCCAAAAGTGTGCATATCTAACAGTGCAATCCTACATATGTCTACTCAGAAGTAAGCCCCAGTGAATTCAGTGGGCATTACTCCCAGGTAAGTGTGCATAGGATTGCAGCCTCAGATATTCAGCCAATTCCCCCCTCAGCTGTAGCCCATCACACACTGCAGTAAATATACTTCAGAGGTGCCCTCCCCTCTAGGAACACATTTGGGGGGAAAAGGAGGGGAAAGCCTTGATGTATATCAGGGGCGTGCCAAGGGGAGTGCAGGCTGCATCAGGCACCTCCCGCAGGGGAGGTGCCACCATGCACCACCCAAGTCCGCGCTAGATAATTTTCAGGTCTCTCTGAGTGCAACCACCTCCCGCTTGCCAAACAGCATAGTTTTGCTGAGCGGGGGTGGTCCAGAATCATGCTTTCACATAAAAGCAATGCAAAAGCCCGGAAAGTTGGGGGTGACGTTATTATGGGATTACATCACCCCCAAACTTCCAGAATGTGAGAGCCGCACCGGGTGGCTCCCACCCCAGGCACACCACTGTTTTTATATGCAGGACACTGTGTACAGCCATTCAAATCTTAGCCACATACAATGAGTAAACACCAATACATGCAGTATAAGAGGAGTGCTCTCTACCTACATTTGTCCTCTATTCAAAGATCTCTGTGAAAACGGAATAACCAAATTTCCAACAGTCCAACATTACTTTTTTTGTAACTTCTCCATCCATCTCCATTCAATAATCTTAGCATGCCACAAATATTTTACTTGCAGCCTTAAAAAACAACAACCACAAACAGCATTTCAACTAAAAACATTTGTAAATATTAGAATTTGAGTTGAAAATGTAGCCCTCGGATGTTACTTGGAAACATTTGGCAATCCCCCCCCCCCCTGAAAGTAAATCCAAGGGCTCAGAAAATAAATATTCAAGAGCATTAATTTGTTTCTAGATGTGTTCGTGCAAGTAAAACAGCAGTCGTAATGTGGAAATTTCAGTCACATTTTGCAACTAATTGGAAGCAGATTAGAATTCTGCCTCAGGGGAACATTGTCAAACTAGAAGCTGGAGCAAATGAAGAAAGAGGTGAAAGCATCGTGAAGAGCTGACAGATTTACAGTGCTCAAGGCAATAAACGGGTAGTAGATGAAAATGAATGTGCTTCACTGTACTGAATGCAGTTTCTCTCAGTCATATCTCAGCAATAACAGCATATAGCTATGAAACTATTATTTTCAGTGGAGGCGGAGAAGGAAAGTATAAAAATGCAAAGCAGCTATTTATACAGCATGTATAAAAAGCCCACATAACTCGATCTGTTAGAGTAATAATCAGTCAAATTATTAATTTAAGGTCCTTTCTGTATTCCTTATTCATAGTGAGTAGTATTTAGTCATGCAGGTAATCCCAGAACTACTTCCACAGCTACTATTCAGGGTTATCAAGACATACAATACCAAAACAAAGACCTATATATAGTATGAATGTTAAGGTCTCTCTCTCTCTCACACACACACACACACACCCCAGGGGAATAAAAAAAGCTCATTGTTAATAGCAGACAAGCCCATCTGTGACTAGAAGATGCCCAAAAGCTAACAGTCATTTCCATCTCCAGGCACATGGGTTCTGAAAAGCAGAATTGCAGCTGCTTCTACAAAGCAATGTGGCATGAGATAAGCAAATTATTTGGGCGATGGAGGGGCTTTGGTTTAAACTGGATGCCATAACGTTTATGGTGCCTGCTCCTGTGGGCAAAATACCATGAGGTAACATAACCTAGAGAGATTAGTTGCATGTGGATAACAAACAAAATATCAGAAATGGGCATAATGTGGTTAATACAGCATAAACCTGTGGAGAATATCATGTTCCAACTGAATACTTAGCCTGGTGTGACATGGCATGAAGCTGAAGTGTTGGCAGTCAGTAATTTCTGACCAGATAAGGTTTCACAATCAGATGCAGAGGTGAAGGACAGTAAGTTTCAAGGGCTGCAGATTGTGGAGGATAGAGGCAATTGTCATCCAAATACAAACAGTCCAAATACCTTTAGGAAACAAACTCCAGGGCCAACACAGTCCTGGCAGCCTAACATGAAAACAGGGTACAGAGTACAATTATGTTGGGTCAAGACCCCAAGCTGTGAAATCAACAAAGTCAAGCTGCAGATGAAATCCTTTCATCCAGAGATGTCATACCCAGTCATACTGGCTGACACAAAAGTAAAGTAGCAACAGTCACCAATGTGAAACACCCAAGCCACATCTTATACCAAAGCATGCAAGGTGAGGCAGAAACCAGAAATTTGCCCAGGCTCCATGGTACTGTGTGACCCCCTTCCCCAATACTGAAATATTAGTATTATTAGTATAATACTGAAGCTATTCAGGCTGGCCGTTGCATCTTGAGCAGGATTGGGTGTAGTATAGTTGCTGTGAGTGTAGTGTAGTTGCTGAAATCCAGTGCTGAAGTTGCTGAAGTCCATCAAATTGAAGATTCACAGTACAGCACATCCATTACATATGGTCCTGTTTCTATGTGTGGCTGGCTTTCAGTCGGTTGAGAGATTGAACTTATTCCTTTAAGTTACAATGCTATTATATTTGAGAAGTTTTTCTTGATTATTAAAAAATTAAGATATCTGATCAATACCAATTTTTCTGAAACTACCAACCATGTTAGACTTCTACAAGTCTGTCAAATAGTGGTAATTAAGGGCAAGAAATAACTATTGATCAATATACCTGATATTTACCAAGCAATCCTCTGTAACTATCCGCCTGCAGAGCGCATGCTCCACAGGTGGAGGGTGCCGTAAACGCGCTGTAAAGCGTGTTTTCAGCACCCTGGGAGTAAGGCATGCTGGCACGCAGACCGGCATCACTCCGTGGCGGACCCGACCTGCGGCCTCAAGAGCAAGGTAAGGGTTGTGCCGGTGGGTGCAGGGGCGGGCGGCGAGGGAGGGCGGCCGTTGGCCAAGCCGGGCCAGGTGGGGGCAGGGATGGGGTCTTTACGCAGGATTAGGCTGTTAATTTAGTAATTGTTCTTAAATTTTGTTAGCTGCCTTGAGCTAATGGGGAGGAGGAGTGCAGGATATAACTTTTTAAAATAAATATTCTATGAATTTTCTGTACGTGCATTTTAAACCAGCTAAATTTCACTAATGTTCAAAAGCACTACCCTTGAAATGCTTCCAGCAGATGAATGAAGTAAACCTGAGAGCACTTTTTGCCCCTTGTACAGTACATACATTTCATTGTCTTATCTCAAAAGGAAAGACATATAGAACATAAGCCACATAAACAGACATATACTGTTTATACTACAGTTATAAGACTACAATAAAGCCCCTAGATTTGATAGCATTATTCATGTACTGTGGCAGGCCATATATCAATAAACATTTCTCTCTGAAGAATGAAAACCGAAAGACCTAAACTTTCCTGTTCAAACAACTTTTAATATGAGCCACCCACACAAATTATCCAAGAAGGTGATAGGAAATCCAAAAATAATATGGTTTGGCCATGTATGCTTTATGGAAGGAAGCTACAAGTTGTTTTTGAGTCTTCCTAATGACCAAGGTGGAGGAAACAGCAAGAACTATAAAATCTCATTTCTTTGGGAAAAGAAAACCATGGCAAGAGTTGGCAAAATAAGAACACTTATTTTTCTCATGATAGGGCTGCATAATGTAGCTGAACAAATGACTGAAAGTGATCTCCAAGCAAAGTAAGTTTATTGCTAGGAAAACATTTTTGAAAACTGAGATAATCCGCCTGAAGTACATGTGCAAAATTAAACAATAGACTGCAAACTGCTAGTGACACCAGATGTTCTCAAAAACTTCTAGGGAAGCCAACTCTTTAAACTCAGGTGTTTTCTTTAATCAACGAGATGAAAGCAGGTAACTGCTAGGAAGTTACCCGCTGGTTGAAAATTAGTCTTTTGCTGTTAACTCAAGCATAGAAACAGAGTCAGATTCTTAAGGAAAACTACAAGCATATACTTTTAATAGTCTATTGCCACATGATAAAAACCAGAATCAAGCTGACTGGTATAAAATTGACTGGCAACCCAAGACTATGCTATTATTTGAAACTGCCATGGGAAGGCAATAAAATTGCTACCAGGTCTCCTCAAGTTACCCTTCAATAAAAAGAAGCCATCAGGGAAATAAGAGGAAAAAGAAAAACATCAAAACCTTTAAAGTTCTTTTAAGTAAAATTATACTTTTGTGGCACAATGCCATCTGCTTCCTGGTTAACACGAGACAATTCCACAACTTAAATATCAGTTTTCTAAAACTATTGAACAAGATAGAAAATATATATATATAACTGTAAAAGCTGCATTCATCGCAAGAAATGCTTAAGCATCCCTGTGGACACATTTCCTTTATGTTAAAAGCTGACAATGAAGATTCCCATGAGATAAGAATGCACAGAATTCAAGTATGAATACTGAAAGCACATAATACGCACACTGAGATAGCATAAAATGAGGACATAAGTGGTACAGAAAACCAGCATGGATCTGGAGCTAGGGGCAAACAGTGAAACGCCCACATTTGCTGATGACATCAAACTATTCTGGATGGTGAAAACCAAAGCAGATTTTCAACAGCTCCAAAAGGATCTGGTAATTAGGTAACCAAATGGAAAATGCAGTTTGATTTGGACGAGTGTAAATAGGAGCAAAAAGTCATCCCACCTGTGTAAATTCACATATACACTGATGGGGTATGAGCTGTCGGTGACAAACCAGGAAAGAGATCTTCAGGTCAATGAAAACACTGACCCAATGTGCAGCAGCTGTGAAGAAAGTAAATTCTACACTAGGTGTCATTAGGAAAGAGATCAAGAATAAGACTGTTAATATTATATTGTATAAATCTATAGTGTGGCCAAATTTGGAGTACCATGTGTAGTTCTGCTCACCACACCTCAAGGAGGATACTGAAGGGCTGGAAAAGGTGCAGGAGAGGTCAACCAAAATTATCAGAGGGCTGAACCACCTTCTTTATGAGGCTACAGCATTTGGGGCTTTTTAGCTTAGAAAAAGGATGATTAAGGGCAGACATGATTGACCTACAAAACTATGCATGCTTTGGAAAGAGTGGATAGAGAGAAGATTTTCTCCATCTCTCAAAATGCGAGAATCAGGAGTCATTCTTTCAAACCGACTGGCAGGAGATTTAGGATGGACAAAAGGAGATACAATATTTGTTCACACAGTGCATAATTAGTTTGTGGAATTTGTTGCCACAAAATATGGCAATGGCCACTAACTTAGATTACTTTAAAAGGGGAGTGGACAAATTCATAAAGGATAGGTATATCAATGGCTTCTAGTCAAGATGGCTATGTGCTATCTCCAAATCCAAAGCTACAAATCTGCCTCTGAATGCCAGTTGCAGGGAAGCAAATTGCTTGTGGGCTTCCCAGAGGCAGCTATTAGGCTACTGTGGGAAACAAGATGCTGGACTACATGGGCCTTTGACCTGATCCAGCAGGGATTTTCTTAGGTTTGAAATAATTTGTCTGAAACCTTCTCCAGTGTATCCAGTCCTGATCTAACCACTAAACACCTGCATGTTTCACAAACATTTGACTGATGAAATGCTAAACAATTTAATCTTGCTTGCTTATACACAGATGCATGCGCACATGTAATGATAACAAGGACAAATTTATGCTCCCTCACACATTTTTAACACAGAAAGCAAAATTCCATATATGCCATCTGAAAAGATCTTGGAGTGGAATCCTGAAACCATGTGTTTTGTTTTTTCCTCCACCTCTCCCAATTACCTCTCTGTAAGTTACACATGAAAACAGATTGTAGGAAAGGTCTCACCCCTACATTGCCTGGTGACATGAGCTCTGCAAACCTGATTTCTGAGACATGCTAAACTCAAATCCATATGCTACATGGACCAATTACCAAAATCCAGTTCTTTGTAAAGATCATCATGGGGTAGGAGAAAACAAGATGAGAATGACTGCAGAGGCACCAGAATTAAACTCTGGTATAAACACTCTTTAAATCATCTTTATATTTCAAAATACCATAATAAACTCTCAACCACAGCCTACCTGCTTCACTGACAAGTATATCGGAAATAAAAATTCAATATAAGATGAGATGCAGGAAAAAGTGTTAGTTCCTATCCCTTGAATACTCTTTCAACTCAAATTACAAACCAACTGTCCTTCAAGTCACTCTGAGCAGATTTACAACCCTTCATTCAAATCTAAAGGGTTTTCTTTCAAGTTCAGCAATTAGTGCAATCAAGTCAAAAACAGAGCAGAGGGGTAATCTAAACTAGTTTTACTATAGTTAGAGAAACAGGTAGTACGGGTAACGCAGCCATATCTATGTAAAAAACACAGCAATCCGACTGAGGTTTAAAAACAATGACTATTTTATCTGGGTTTAATGATGTATTCCCGGACAAACAGAAATTATTAAGAAACCACGGCTGGGCAAGTGAGCCCAACGTTTCGTGTCCTAATCTGGACACATCTTCTGGGGCAATCCAAAAAGGAATGAAAGATGAAAGAATATAGTTTTACTATATTCCCAAGTGGCAATTATTGGCTTTTCAAAACTATTGGTTTTCAATAAGATCCCTTAAAGGATAGACATGTTAAAATGGAGATATTGTGACAATAAAGAACCTAAATAAAACTAACATGAGTAAATTCAGGTGGAATTTAAGCAGGGTGGCTTTATTTAATTTTAAAGCAATAAATAAAGCTAAGGCGATCAAATCATTTATCTAAATCAAGTTTCCCATTTTCAAATCCATATGCTTCTTGAACAACCGTACATATTAATTGGTTGTTAGAATAAGTACAGCATATTGGTATGCAATTATGGTAAATTCGAGGCTTTATACAGCCAAAGAGTATAATCCAAAACCTCGGGTCACTCCTCTAGTGCTACTGAAGTATCAACAACATCCTCCTCCTTCTCTTCTTAGAGACAAGAGAGACTTCCACTTGGTTATCTTTATGCAAGGATACCACTAACCTGATATCACTTACCTAGATGTCCAGAACTTTCCTTAGCAGGAGTGCCAACCTATACATTTTTTTAAAAAAAAAATCATTATAAAGAAAGATGTGGCAAGCCCAAGTGATAGAATTCCTCCACTTCATATTACAGGTGAGGAAACTGTATTCCTTATGGCAACCTTTTTGTTTAAAGGGGCCCGACGTTCAGCAGTGACGTCGTCATGTCACCACCGAACTTCTGGGTTCCCGAGCACCCTGAAGCAGCTGCGTGGAGCTTAGCTTGGGAGGTAAAGCCTCTCTCCCAGTTTGCCATGTGCTGGACAGGGAATGGCAGAGCCGACTCTGCGAGCCTGGGTGGGAGGCTCTGCCATTCCCAGTCTGGCAGGCAGCAAACTAGCGATACTGCTGAAAGGGCGGCCCACATGATAATTGGGCTCTCTCATATCTCGAAAATATGATCATTTGCATATTTTATCTGCTGTCATTTGCAGCTAAGGAGTTCCTAAGTGAGAAAAACGTGCTTATTTCTGGTCATCACCTGTTTAATGACATCACTTCCTGCTTAATGACATCACTTCTGGCCCTCAGCATGCACCATGAATGCTATTCAGCCCACTGTATGAAATGAGTTTAATACCCCCGATCTAACTTATCCCCTAACAATCAATTAGTAAATGCCCCCAAGATGTCACCAAGAACAAAAAAAGACTTGAGATTTCTGCAATACAAATTGAAACTTTCAGAATAGAAAAAATATACACATGTATGACTTTTATGCTATATACCGGTACCCATAGCTTCCTAATTAATACAGAAGAAATACAGAAGAAACAAATCTCCTTCCTCCTTCGTGCAGGCTCCTCCATATTAAATGCCTGGGATGCCCCACCCCCAATGCTCTGTGGCAGTAGGGCACCCTGGAAATGTAACACAGAAGAGGCTGTACGGAGGGAAAGGGACTGTTGCGGCTGCTGCTATTTCCTCCCAATATCCAGTAAGCTATGGAGACGTTTGCTGGGCGACGGAAGTGGGAAGCAGCAGCCATAGCAGGTGGTGGCACAGGGAACTCTCCTCTTCCATCTGCTGTTCAGAAACTGGGCAGGAAATAAAGGAGAATTATCCTTTGTGTCACTGATGGGTACAGGGGCTTTAGGGGTCGACCTGGCTGACTTTGACGCTGACCCTGAATGGGGGCAGGGTGAACTTATTGCATTTCTACAAAGAAGCACTTGTCTGGTTCTTATTCCCAGGTTGAGGCTATTGGAAAGGGTGTTTGTGTGCAACCAGGCTCAGATGCTGCAGCCTAAGCGGAGAAATATTCCAAACCCTGGTTTTAATATAATCATCACATCAGCTCTACCTTTCATTTCATTTCATTTATTTGGGGATTCTTGTCCTGTCTTTCAACCCCCAGAGGGGCTCTCAAATACAAAATAAAACAATGTTTCCATTTCAATGTTAAAAACAGACAGTTAATCAATTAAAATAATAATCAAGGCAAAGAACAGCAGGGAAACATAAGCCAACTCAGCAGGGGATAATCAATGTAACTGAAATGCCTGGTGAAACATACAAAAAAGTCTTTGCCAGACGCTGAAACACCAATACAGAGGTAGCCAAATGAGCTTCTCTGGGCAGGGAGTTCCACAACCGGAGGGCTGCAACAGAAAAGGCCCTGTCCTGCATTCCCTCCAACTGGTCCTCTGAAGGTTTGGAGATGTGGAGCAGAGCCTCAGATGCTGAATGACAGTGATGATTTGGGTATGGGGGAAGGGAATTTTTATCAACTGCCCTGATCATACACAACGTATACAGCAATGCATGGGAAAACATAACATGCATGAATAACAGGAGGACATTTGCAAACAGAATAAGTCACCTCCTAAAGATTTTCAAAAGAGCATATCCCGCATACGCTTTTCACTTCATATCTGTATGGAGTCAAAATTTCAAGTCATGTTTACGAGTATGGAACAGTTTAAAATTAATCAAGATCAATTAACTTAGAGCCCAAGTCAATGCAGTTCATAACAAGCAGTGTCACTGCCAGAAAACGTACTGCATGCTGGGATGACGACTAGACATCCTGGGATAATTAAGTAAAGATTTTTCCATACTTACCTCCCCATAGGCCACCTGGCCGACAATGGGTCTCCTCAGACCTATGCCAGCTATTTGGTTGGTGTAAGTCGGAGGAGACTCGGGGGAGTCTGGGGGCGGACAAATGGGGACAGGAACTCAGTATGCATGGCTGGTGCCGAGATCCTTACCTTCCTGCCCCTGAACCGCCCCAACTCGCCCACGATCCTCTCCCAAACCACCCCTGCCTGCTCTGGCAGGATGTTGGAGAGTTGCAGTTGCAAGCACAGGCCACCTGTCATTTGTACCAGCAGTCCCAGCATGCACAACAGAGGCACAGCCTTTGTGCCGCGGGTCGAGAACTTATGGTGGCTGATTGCGAGATCCATCCACCACTGTAAGTCCTAGATAGGATTGAGTCGCCAAATTGAAAGCATATGATATTCTGGTACCTGGTGTTGCATAGAGGTTAAGAACATGAGCTATGAGTTGGATATTCCAGTTTCAGCACGGGAATTAACATACTGAGTGACTAAGAGTAAGCCACTATACTTCAGCCTCAGTCCTCCACTGACAATATGGAATAATACCAGTCTATCTTGCATAATTATTGTAAAGATTATTGAAATAATACTGTATGTGTAAAGTGCTTTGAGCACAGGAAAATTGCAATACAAATACTTGGGTATTATTATGCATGTGCTGTCAAGCTGATATAAGGGTAAATTTTGCAAGTGGAATTCTAAACAGCAATACTCTAAGTGGCATTTGTTACTTCACATACAGAATCAAGAATGTCAATAATTCCAGGTGCATTACAATTAAGGTATGATTCTGCATATCATGTTATATGAATTCTGGGTCACACCACTACTACCCCTTACAAGTTCTTATAGTCTCATGTTCATGAAATTGAACTGCAAATTCAATCATCTGCAATTACAACAGAATGTCTACAAATTAATGTTTGTTTGTTTGTTTACAAAACGTGGATGCCTCTGTCTTATGGACAGTGGTGCTTTCAAACTAGATTAAAACAAGTCAGCTGGCTCGTCTTATTTCAAAGTGCAAAGTTATAAGAATGGCATATTCCCAATAGCTAAAATAAAAAGTACGTAATTTCTGACAAGGTGCATTTATTTAATTTAAAAAAAAAAGATTATCCTAATAAATATCACTTGCACACAGAACAGAATTGTTATTTAAATACGATCACTCTTTTCGAAGAAAAGGTTCATACGTTTTTATATGCAGGGATATTGAGGGAATCAGTTTTGTAGGAGTAATTGTTGATAAAGTAGCATTCCAATTATCACAGACCTGCTAGGAAAAGCAGGAATGCATTATGTGTTAATGATCGCAACCAGGGGTCCATGCTTAACTCTTTTGTCAGAACTACAGCAGATCCTCCCTGCAGCTTCACCATTAACATGTCTGTTTCCTGTCAGCCTACTCAGAGATAATGCCATTTATCTCAAGGCGGCACAAGACCAGTCATTAGCTTCAATAACAGACCTCAAACAAAGGCCGGATGATGTTTTATCCAAGGTACAGAGTCTATAGCCAAGAATCCTATTCCTTAACAGTTCAGAAATCCAGTTTTTATCCTTGCAAATAATTATTTTCAACTGCTGTACCGACAATTGCAGTTAACTACTTTGAGGAATCTGTTTCCTAGAAAATTGTCATGAACAGCTTTTATCATGTACAATTTGATAATTGGTAATAACTTACAAAAATTATCCTTTGAGAGCTTTTTTTCCTCCCCATTTTCTTTTTTCTTTCTTGTCTCTGGGGGCAAAATTGACAGAATAATTCAGGCACTTGCTAAATAATGAGATCTTTGAAAAACTGACCCTCATTGTGGTTGCCTGCAGGAGTTGATTCCCTATTATCAATTCTTCAGTGCCAAACTACAGTAACCTTTTAAGAAAAGTATAGCAGGTAAAAAATGTGTGTGCGCATATTTTTTTTCCATTGCTTTCTTACATTCTAGCAATTCATAACACCTCTACAAGTTACAGGTGAACATTTTAAATAAAAGATAAAAATGTGAGCAAATCTCAATTTATTTAATGCTTGTTTTTACACTGCAAACTAGGAACAGATGGACATTCCAAGTTACTTGGATCTGGTTATTGAACACCTCTGTGGTTACAGGAGATTTTTGCTTAGCACTTTTAACATACATTTCATTTATTAGACTATAAAATGCTACTTTGCAAAAACAAAACAAAAATGTCTTTATATACCCCTAATTAAAACAGGCTTACAGAAAAGCCTTTTGAAACATGGAGAACAAGCTTAACCTCAACACATCCTGATAATCCTTTCCTTTTTTTACTGGGTATTTATGAAGTAATTTAAATGGTAACATTTACTGATGTCCTGTGTGAAATATACTTTTTTTCCCCTTCCAAACAATTTACAAGAACTTTGTCCCTTTATGTGCTTTGCTTTATACATGTTCTCTGGGTTATTTTCTATTGTTTCAGTGTTACTTTAACCTTGCAGAGGAATTCAATACAGAATGGACCTGGTCTGAAAGGTCACCGGGTTCACAAAGAAAGCTTTCCTCAGCCAAAGGGCAGCACCTCTTCACCTAGATCCAAAAACGTTTGTCACACTAGTAGACAGCACTATAGAACATTAAGAACTTGGAGCTGGGCTCATTGTTAAACACCCAATGGTTATCAATGTTTGCAACAGCTAAATCCCTTCTGTAGCTTTCAAAACAGTTTGCTGTCAAACAACAATAGACTTTGTTCTTTAATTACAACCAGTGACCTTTATGCCCTTTTTTCTCCCAATAGTGAAGAAATGACCCCTTAGAAGTAACATTTGCAAACATATTAAAATAATCCAAACTTCTCCATAAACTCATTAAGTCAAAACAAGGACTTTAAATTTGGAACTTGTAAAAAAGAAAAAAAAAGATGTGTGCAGAATGCCATGGTGGGTGTGTTCCAGTAAATGTGAGTTATGCAAAATATGTGCACAAAAACCAGCCATTATGAACACCAGTGTCAAGCCTTGGAAAATGTACATAAATATGGTGAAACATCTGAATTCTTCAGAGTAATTGGCAAGTGTGCACATTGTTTTGGAGACCATGCATATCAACAGGCTAATGTACAAAATCCCCATTTCTGCTGGGTATTTACGCACTGTGTACAATGACCAGTAGTTATGTGTATATATACCTATATTGCTCAACTATGCACATTCATTGTAACACAATATCTTGTGTGTATGTGATACTATGTGAAATACAATCGAAGTAATAAATCAGAAATTGCAAAACTGAACACGTTAAGGAAAAGCACACACTGATTAACAAATTCTATAACTTCTTACAGTTGAGATTTGACATGCATGGTTAGCTCACCTGTCACAACTTGACTATCAAACCTTTCCTTTCCAATCAAAACCTTTGTTTTACTTATTTAGAAATGTCAGTAGTGGGTTAACCACAAAATGAGCTGAACAAATACACAACCTCAGACATTTTAGAATTCCAGCATACTTATGCACACATTAGGGGAGGGCCATCCTTAGGAGGATTCAAGAACACAGTCATTGATTTAATTAGGCTCTATAGGATTCAATTGATCATGTTTTGCATGACTTTCTGCAGCAGAGAAACAGACGCCCAAAATAGACACTTAAGCTAGATGTGAAGATGAAATAGTGACTGTACCTCTTGGGAATCTGCTCTAAGCTTTCTACAGAGGGAAAGAAAACCACCACCACCACCAAACAACGTACAGTATAAAAAAGAGCATCATACTTGGAAAAGCAAGGTTTTTCATGGGTAATTATTCATTAATTTAAATGAGGAGCCATTTAAAGGATATTTAAAATTGATTCCACCTCCACTATTAGAAAATTCACACTCAGAAAGAAGCTCTTTTTTGTGCAAGTCACATATGTGTCATTCCATCCATGTAGACAGAGAAAGATTAAAGCTTAATTTCCCAAAGATACATTTTTATCTGAACAAGAGTTACACCTGATTGTCTCTAAAACTGCATCCAAACCTGCCACCTTGTTTTACATCAAGGCTTTGCATTTCAGATAGGCAAGGCTTGATTGAAAGGAATTTCTGCCAGAAGTAAAAACCAGGGGGATGTTTTAGACAGTAAGCCAACACACCAGTGTGACAGACAATGGGCAGCGCTGCAGGGCTCTAACAAGTGAAGCCATTAAAGTCAGTACGAGCCAACACCAGTGGGTGTTACTGGTAATTCAAGCTCCACCAATTCTACAAAGGCAAGAACTGAAATGTGAAGTGTTTCTTTGGCAAAAAGCTACTCCAGACAGTTTGTTCCTAGTTTACACATTACCTCATTTACATTACACTGGCTGAAATGTACTTGCTTGTATATGAATTCATTCCTCATATAATTTCCTGTGTGACTGGAATGAAAAGGAACACAAAAACTGGAGAAAACCACACCACTCTCTAATCTCTTGTTGCCATGACAGCAGCCTTTGAGATACTGAAATGTTCAGATTGCCAGCTAAACAAAATTGTTGAATGTGAACATTTGGCTGAAAGATTAAAAGGCTAAGGGGGTTACAAAAGGGCAGTACCTCCCACATTCCAGGCATCCACTGAATCCAATCAAATGGCTCTGACTCTTTAACCACAACCATTGTGAAGACTGGATTAGGGCAATTTATCTAGATAGTTAAAGCAGATTAGAGAACTGCAATTTGAAGACTATTGGCAACAAAAGCAAATGCCTACTGTACTGAGTTAATAAAACCAGCCTGGGATTTTAGGATAGCTTTCAGAGCAAGCAGAAGCACTTCACTAAATCAGAACACAGGCACACTTGTCTCTAGGAAGCAAACCCATCTTGTGTGTGTGTGTGTGTGTGTGTGTGTTTCATCTTCATTTAGGAGAGAGTCACGCACAGCCCTTTCAAAGCCATGCTTGTAAGCACTAAATACTGTATATGAATGAAACTAAACATTAATGCACTATACTGGATGGACATGCGTACTAAATAATATTAAAATGGGATCTCATCCAAGATACTGTAATTTGTTTAATCAAGCAAATATTTGTTGCAGCAGATAAACTAGGCAGGTCTGGGGAGGGAGGAAGGTTACAAGCCTATTTATTAAAACATTAGGCACCAGTCATAGAACAAGAAGAGTCACACATGTTGTAAAAATAGTGCAAACCTGTCTCACACCTTCAGTGCTCCTGAAGTAAACAACTCTGTGTACTTAATATACAAGAGGTAAAAAGTTTCCCACTTCAGAAAATTTAGTCTGGAAAACTGTAAATAAGGAACAACTGTAGACAATCGTGTCACACACAATCAATCTGAAGGGTCATTTTTGGGGTGGGGGTGGGGAAACTTGTCTTTTGTTTAAACAACCTGTAGAATTAATTTGGCTCTTAATTATAAGGCAACAATAGCTTCCTAGATGACAAAGAAACCTTCTGTCCTCTGGACTCAGAACAATCGCTGTGTACACCAAACCCTGCCCAAGTGAGCAACAATAGCCAAGAGAAACCAGTTCTTGCCACCTCCCCTCATGATGCAAGGCCATTCATCCTTAACGGAGTACATCCTTCAGACTTTAGTGAAGAGGAAGAAAAACACACATTTTTTCAAACGACTCAACAAACAGGCAGGGCACATCCAGGAACTCATTGAGAATGTAGATAAGTGAAAGAGACTGCTGGAGAGAGGACAAAGTGCTCCCCTATATTGGAGGGAAATATTTTGCACACAGATATCAGTACAGCATGCTCTCTCCTCCCCTCCCCCACTGCCCTCTTTCCAAAGAGGTTACAAGCATATTGCATACATGCTGACAAAGCACTCCCTATAGTAGCTGTCTCTGAATTATGGAGGGCTTCTTGGCTTTTGTGCAAGCAACAGTGACCCTTCCACCTTACCCTACCTCACCCACAAAAAAATACAAGACTCCAGGAACTCATCATGGTGGTTAGAAGAACCAATTATCTGCTGTGTGTCTCTCCTTGTTGTTCAAAGGGCTGGTGTGCATGTCTTTGACACCTGGGGAGATGGGACACCACCAGTATTTTAGTACAGGATACAGGCTGTAACACACACAAGATATGCATTCCAAGTAACACACACACCAACTAAGTTTGCAACTTGCAAAATACACACTCTAAAGCCAAAACTAATACAGAAACTACACCTTGGGTACCTTTTCCTTCAAACACACATACACATACATACATACACAGAGAGAGAGAGAGCACAAACAAGGTGATATTTACTCCAAGGTACAACTAGGTGCATGAGAAAATTAGCCCAGAAGAAAAGAGTTGGAAAGATTTAACAATATGTAAAAACACAACAAGAAGCAGACACAGTTGGAAGTTTATCAGACAATGGAGAAAGGATGGATCAAGTGAGAAAACATATTGTCCTACCTTTTCTGTTTTCAGTTTCTTTATTCGCCTGTGGCTCTCCTCCTCTTCCTCTTCTTTCTTTACCAAAATAGAGTTCCCCATTAACCCTGAATCTGGGACATTTTTGTTCACATCCCCCGCTGTGGAGGAGGTGCAATGGAAAGGACTGTTGTTCCCAGCACCACCTCCCTTGGCCCCAAATCCATACAAGTGCCCAGGAGGAGTCTGGCTACTGTTGTTGGGGTGTCCCTGCTGCAAGTCAAGTTGCTTCTCTTTTCTGGATTTCCCTCCATCCTTATCCCGCTTGGAGCCTCTGCTGCCCTGGGCTTTACCTGGTTTCTCCTCTTTGTTTTTCCCACACAAGGCAATAGTGTTGTTATTGTTGCTGGTGCTGTTATTACTGCCACTTGGGCTGTTGCTCACACTTTGACCCAACGCTGAATTCATGCCAGCTGCCTCGCCTGGGCGCCCTTGGACGTCCTGCCTCTTGCCAGCACTGCTGATCTCAGGAATTCCATACAAGGCAGCAGAAGGCAGAGATTTACTAGCATCCTTCGAAGTTTTACTCCTTTTCACTTTTGATTTGCTAGTTTCTTTGTGTGAAGAATTCCCTTGAGCAGCAGGGGGCTGAACAGAAGCAAATTTTAGGCCATCAGCTAAGGCTGAGGTAGCATTAACCCCACTAGAAGTAAGACCCCCACAATCCTTGGAAGTAGTGGAATTATTCATCTCAAATTTCTGTCTATCCTTCTCCAAATCAGCATCCAAATCGATGATTAAATTCCCAACCCCAATTTCCCAGTCATCACCACTATCGTAGGTATCAACTGTGTTTGGATCCACACCTTTGCCAGCAGTGGAAGTGTTCAATGACATCCTGAAGATGAGACCTCTTGAGTCAAAATCAGACGAACTTTCCTTTGGAGATGAGGGGACATTCGTTTATCTCCGTGGGGCTTTTTAAAGTGTAATTCTTCTTGCTCTCCTTCCCCAGGTATATCTGGGAATATACCCTGAAGTCCAGGTCCACCTTTTCCTGTGAGGAAGGGGAAAAGTCGAATATTTCTTGGCTGGGTATTACCAGAATATAATAAAAATAATAATATAGAGGCAAGGGAGAGACAGAGAAGACACTCCATATATTAATTTTTAAGAGGTCGGTTACATTGAAGCCTTTGATCATGAACATCTTCCCAAGAGTTGCATCCCATCATCCAGGATCACTCTTTAAAATGCCATGTACAAAAAAAAAAAATCAAACCCCTTTAAGTTGCAGGATTTAAATCCACAAAGCTCAAAAAATACCAAGCTGGGAATCTGATTCTGGATCAGCACTTAGGCACAAAGAGAGACAGTTTCCCTCCCAAAACGCATTCCACAGATTTTGTAATTTTAAACCAGACCCCTTCAAGTTTTGTGACTTTTCCCTAGATTGGATTAGCTTGTTTCTGTGTGGGAGGGGACACAGAGGAGGGCACTGACACACACAAAAAGAACTAATAAAAGTGCATTCATTTCAGAAATTTTAACTTGAGATAGGGGAAAATGCATCATTTTGATGTAAAATGCACGTAAGATAACATTTCTAAACGTGGTTCGAATGTCCTCTGTCTTAGGTCACCTCCAGCTCACTTTGTTAAATCTAGTATTACTGACTGTACAGGAAACTGATTAAGACATACACTTTAAATGATCTACACCAAGGTGGCCTCTAACCACAAATGAGTGTGTGTCACACAGCTTAGCTAAAATTATTTTTAAAAGGAATCTGTCCTTTTTTTAATGGTTGCGTGTCCAAATATTTACATACACATTACGTACATTGCTTACCTTTAATCCTTTATCATTTTTTAATTAAGCCAGCAAATCAAAATTCTGTCCTCACTGGTCTCAGCAAAAACTCAGTGCCCCATTTCATTTTACTTAAAGAGCAAGTGATCAAGAAGTAAAAACCAACTAACATTGCTGCCAGAGTAATCGTCGAGTAACATATCTCCCTTCACTTTGGCACACGAACAGACGTCCTTTTTTTCCCCCTTTTTGATTTGATTTTCCTCCTTAAATATTTTGTTCCTCACAGCTTCGCAGGCTGGAAGACAGTATTTCACATTCACAGCACCAGAAGCCTCAAGCACCAAAATATTTTTTTTCCTCTCCCCTGCTTGAACAAGCATCAAGATGTGATTGTAATCAAAAATAAAAACTGCAAAATGTTTTCCCCAACTTCAAATCCCGTCTTCAGTTCCAGATTCTGCAGCCATCCTGATCAGTAAGTAATGATTCCATGAAACAAACCTACAGGCGTCCGGTTGTTACAAGGCAGAATGTGCTAACATCGGGGAAAATTAGTGAAAGAGAGGGAGGGGGAGGGGGGCAAAGAAAGGACTGAAAATCTGGGCTGGATTCTGCCTGTTAGTCGGGAAGTGGCATTTTTTTTCTCTCGTCCTGACAGATCTGACTTCTTGAACTAACTTGAGGGAAAAGGGAGGAGAAGGGGGGGGAGAGGAAAAGGAAGAAAAGCGGGAGGGAATAAAATCGGAGTCTGATAAACCGGTTATCAAAACACTCGATGGGAGAGCAGAAGCAAGAGTGTGTTTAAAAATACGATAAAAATTCCCAAGCATATGATTTTTTCCACCATTTAAAATAGGGTTTAAAAAAAAATCGGATTCCAGATGCTGTCCAGGAAACGAGGCTGCTCAAAAGTAAGTCATGTGGTGGGTAATTCAGCAATTACAGTCCAAAGAGATAAAATGGGCGACCTTGTTTTCAGGACAGAGAAAGGTTGTTGCCCCCCCCCCTTAAAATCGTTTCAGCAAATGCTGGTTCATCTTTCTCTTTTATTTCCCTCCTCCTCCTCCCGTTTCGGAGCTTGGCTTAGTATTTTTAATTAGCTGGCGTTTGGAAGCTAAAAGCTGTAATGAATTGTTGATAGATTGGAAACTACAGAGTTGCTTCGCTGGAAAATGTATGTTGGGGTGGAGGGAGGGGGATGGGCGATTTAGTAACAACCAACCATCTAAAAGGAGCGATTTTGTTACAGTTCAAGCTTTTCACATCACGTGAGGATCAAGGGCTCAATTGGTTGTCGTGAGAACAAAAAATGGGTGACAACCGTATCAAGAAAATACTGATCTGGTCTTTAAAAGAAAAAAAATTAAGGTCTATTTTCTTTCTTCTCTCTCTCTCTCCCTCCCTCCCCCCCCTCTGCTGTTGGCACAGCTACAAGTTATGAATCTGAAACATTACTCTTCGAGAACGGGCTTCTCCGGAGCTAAGCGTGAGTGAAATGCACTGCACGCGATCGCAGGCGTCTCTTGCAGCGAGAAGCACCTTCGAAACCTTTTCCTCGAGTTCTCTGCAATTTGTAATGTTAAGAGGCACGAGCTGAGAAGGGCTATTTCATATAGCTACATTTTGGTTTCCAAAGCCTCCGATCCAAAACATTTCACAGCGTTCAAATCTCTTTATGGGGCCGGGGCAGCCTGCCTGAGGGTTTTTTTATTTTTATTTTCTTTTGCACGAAAGAGGTTGCGGGGAGAGGGAGAGGCGTGTTTTGTTTTTTCCTTGTGGTGGTGGAAAAAATGCTCACTGCACCAAAAACACATGGGCGTCCTCCTGCCCCAGTTTTAGCCATTACATTATTTCTAGACTTTACATGTGACAGAAGGAAACAAAAATCTTATTCTTTAATCTGTCTGTAGTTTTTTTTTTTATCAAAGTCCTTGATCATTTCAGGGCAGGCTCAGAAGGGAGGGGCAAGGCAATATGCAGACTGGTCTATAATTATGTCAGTTTTATTTCCCCCACTTGGTCAGTTAAACCCCCAAAAGCTAATATGCTTTAACGCGCCCCCTCCCCCTCCCCAAGTGCACGTTAAGGATGATTTGTGTGAGAAACTGCAACGCTTTTCACCCTCTGCTAAATATCCCTCTCCTTGTTGGCTGATTTTATTTTTTTAACCCAAATACACGAGTTTCTTTCCGATGCACAAATTTCTTAACACTCACTCCCCTCTGCATATGAATAAAAAAAAATCCCCTCTAAAGTGCTATAGATACACCACGCAGCCGTACTTACGATCTGTATTGAATCGAGTTGACCTTTTCCTTCTACAACTGCATTGAGTGTGTTTTTGTTGCTGCCGGTTTTTATTTTGGAAAAAAAAATCTAATATCTTCAATAGATTTATGGGGCTTTTGAAGAAAAGAGCACCAGGTTTCATGAACCTTCCTTTTTTGTTTTGAAAATAAAATGCTTAAAAATGAAAAATTCCTTTAAAACACATACACACAGTCTCTCATATAAATACACTACACAACCAGCTGCCTTTACTGCAATAGTGAACAGAAGAAATCGAGAAGGGAGAGCGTGAAGCAAGCAGACTCTGTACCTGAAAGGGACTTTTCTTTGTTCCCAATGCCCTTTCCCATCTGCCCAATCACAAGCCAGCTTTTATGAAACTGGGCTCTCTGATTGGATAGCTGCTCCTCTTAGCAGCCGGAGGGGGGTGAGAGCGAGAAGTGCGCGTACACGCACATACAGCAAGCCTTGTATTTTGCAATCACCAGACTGCACTGAGTGCTCCAATAGGCAGTCTCCTGCAACAGCAAGATACAAATCATGTTTCTCATTTCAATTACGGTATTAGCCTATACATTTTATTTAAATTAAAGGAACAAGAAAGGGCTGAGCTAAGACCGCACCATATCTCCTGCAGTGGGCAAGAGGAAAACTCCATCCGTCGTTTAATCTTGGTGCTTTTTTTTTTCCTTTTTGCGCAAAACCACAACTAATGGCTTCCCTATGTATTTTTCCAAGGAGCAATTGAAAATCTCATTTATCCTTTCTCCAAATGGTCCCTTGCTGAAAATTTGCAACAACGTGACACAGTTTGTGTAGATCCTTTTACTACAGATCATGTGTGAGCCTTTTCGATATTCTGCTGAGGGGGAAAAACAGATATTTCCAAAAGGTTTACAGAGACAGCCTTCCCCCCACCCGCCGTGCTTTGCAATAACATGCAGCGGAGCGCTGCATGATCGCCCTTCTTTCTCAGCCTTCTCTGTTCGCCCTTTCCTCCCATATTTTATATTCTGCTCATTTTTACAATATGACTTAAGTAGGACAGTTCGATTTTTATTATGGAAAGGAGTAACCCTTTTGTTTCCAGCTTGCTGATTTACTACCGCAAGCACTGAACTGGAATAGCCAGAAACCACTTAACGACCACGTGAACACATCAGTGAGAATGCAATTATTCTCAACTCCCCCCCCCCACCCGTCCCTCCAGTTAACCTCCTTCCAGTGAAAGCAACTCGTCCACAATTGCATTGTCCTTTGGATTTAGATCCAAGAATACATTAAAACAGCAAGAACATTCCAGTGTCAGAAAACTGAGAAGTCTGTGTTTGAAGAAGGCAAGTTAGCAAGCGTAGCCCATCCCCCCATCTTTCTAACACAAACACCCTCTTTGCCTTCCAGACACAGCCCAACCTATAGGACTGAATACACTTGAAAGCACATGTCATCATCAAAATATCCGATTATGGAGATGATTCTGAGGTCATTTATTGTAGATTGTAGAACATGAAGCATGTGTGTGCATGCTATTTAATACTAATCATTATTTAATCAGATAGAGTATGTCTCTTTTATAATTCACTTCAAATATTTTATTTTTACTGCTACAGCTTCTAAGAAAAGTAGGAATCAAATCTGTTTTTTAAAAAAAACTTTCAACAATAATGGATAATTTTATCCAAAAGTTTAAGCGTGAAATTTGCAATGTATTGCACAAAATGATAATGAATTGTATCCAACTGAGCAAAGTATGTGCATTACTGTTTATATCAGGACATCAGAAGGATGCTTAGTGTAAAATTTGTGGATGAGTAAACATTATATGAGTGCCTTCCTTACTTGAACTAACACTTAAAAGAAAGCATAAAGATTGTTTTTGACTAAGGCTACAGCTCTGAGCTACTATGCATAGCTATAAATCCTATTGACTTTAAAAAGGCTTACAAGAGTACAAGAGAGTTCAGTATTGCTGACCAAATATTCTTCTCTCAAACACAACCAATTCTCCTTTCACCGTAAAATGCTCCTGTTAAAGTTGTTGCCCTGTTTCATTTTTCCTGTTACCCTGATCATTTAAACCAGGGGTGCACAACATACGGCCCGCGGGCTGCATGCGGCCCGCCTGACGATTTCCGGTGGCCCGCGAAGAAATCGGGGATCCAAGAGAGCGGGCGCTCTCTTGGATCCCCAAGTTCTTCGCGGGCCACGGAAAATCCTCCGTGCCCGCTCCTTCTTGTTTCTCCGTGGCCTTTCTTATAAGCTCTTTATTATTCTGCTCTTGTGCGCGGCTCCAGGCGGCGCCAGGAGACTCCAGGGGTGGCGCTTTGATCGCCGCCAATCAGCTGTGTCTCCTGGTGTCCAGCCAGGAGCCGAATGAGCCGCGCGCGCGTTGGCCCTGGAGGAGGCTAAATAGCGTGAAGCAAGGGAGTGAAGGCAGGGCTCTTCGGCTTGCTGTTCGGTGGATTTTACAGTACGCTGGATTTTATAGATTTAACAGCAAACAACAGTTCGCTGGCTGTTCGCTAGCAATCTCTTGACCCCTCTTCTGCTTGGAACGAGGAAGCCCGCGCTAAAGTCCTAAAAACCAGAGGCTGGAAGAAGCGGAGCTCGTCGTTGTGCCCTCCGGGCGGCAGCAAAAAGCACCGCTGAACCCTCCTCTTTCGATGCTCCCCCTCCCCGCCAGTAGCAGCAAGTCGCCGCTGCGTCTCCTGCCGCGGCTGCCCAAGGCTGCCCATAAAATCTCCCGTGATCGCTTCCCAAGTCGAGATCAGTTTCGCTTGTATTTCTTTGTGGTGGTGCAGCCCTTAAAAACAGTCCGAGGAGAGAGACGTCTCTGAACGGATAAAGTGACTCTTCTAAAGGAGACTCCTTCAACGGGCCCAGAAGCCCGAAAACCGCCGCTCTCCTCCCTTCCTGAACTCTACCCCACCATCCAGAGCACACGTTACCTTTTTAAACAGGTATATGACAAGTAAATTCAGCAGCAGGTGAAGCATTCCCCGCAATTTACCGAGAAGCTTCATCTCCTGACTCTCTGGCGGTCACGCAGCTTTTATTTAATTTAATTTTAATTTTATTTATTGTGATGTGCTGCTTTTTGCAAATGTACTGTCCTTTGAATTTGAACCAGATTTCTGGCTTTCACAGTGCGTTGTGCTTTTTAAAATTTTATGTGGGGCATGACTGGTGGGGAGGGGGGTTTTGCTTGCAAAGAAATCAGGCTTGTTGTGATTTTTGTAATGTACTGCTTTTTGTAACTGTACTGTCCTTTGAGTTTGAACCTGATTTCTGGCTTTCAAAGTGCGTTGTGCTTTTTACAATTTTAAGTGGGGCATGACTGGTGGGGAGGGGGGTTTTGCTTGCAAAGAAATCAGGCTTGTTGTGATTTTTGTAATGTGCTGCTTTTTGTAACTGTACTGTCCTTTGAGTTTGAACCAAATTTCTGGCTTGCAAAGCGCGTTGTGCTTTTTAAAATTTTAAGTGGGGCATGACTGGTGGGGAGGGGGGGGGTTGCTTGCAGGACTCCCCTCTATGCTTCTGCGGTCTGTTATGTTTGGGTTTTTTGCTGCTTGATTTTCCGCTGTTGTTGCAAGTCTGGCTTGTAGGTCTATAAGTGGGTCTCTGGTCGATTGTTTTGCTCCTCGTGAGTTGATATGGTTTTAAAAAAGAGAATTTTTTAAAATATGTTGCTTTTTGTGATATTTTCCGGCCCATGGACACGCCCCCTGTGATGTCACTTCCTGAGGAAGTGACATCATGGTTCCTGGACACGCCCCCCGTGCGGCCCCGGAGAAGTTTGGCCTGTTCATTTCGGCCCCCACCTACTTCCAAGTTGTGCACCCCTGATTTAAACAATGGTTGAAACATTTCTGTAGAGAGAAAAACTAAATGTCATTCATGATGTTTCTCATGAAAACTCATTTGGTTTTTGCAATTACTTCTCATAAATACCATCTCCATCTGTGCATCTCTCTCACTCGCTTGCAGTGTGTCAGTTTAAAACGGTCATTTTTGCCCCTTCAAAAACACCTGGGCAAGCCTTCTTGGAACTTAAAGCTGATTCACAAAGCTATTCTGCATGTGTATTCCTTTTTAGCTTGACTGAAGCTAAACTAAAGCCTGCGGCATATGGATTGTCGGAATAATTTGCTACAAGCACAAATTGCGATTTTGCATGCCACCTTTCAGCTCGCATTAAGAGAGTTTGCAACACTGTGCTCAGGACAAATGATTCAGACAACATGATCTCTATGGGCACAGTGTACTCCAAGGTGGAAAAAATGTGCAGAATGGTCATGTGAATTGACCCTCAGTCATGTCAGTTTAAACAGAATGTATCATGGAGGAAGAACAGGTTCTTACCGTTACAACAGCCACATGGGGAATAGCAGCTCTGCAGTAGCTCCCTCTTTAATGCTGCCATTTTAATGTACGAATCTCTTGTAGTGTTTAGGAACATAGCATTGTGCTCCCTTCCTTGAAGAAAACTGAGGGGTCCTGGGGGTAGCTGATTTCCCTGGGACTATTTGATACCCTATATCAGTGGTTCTTAACTTTTTTGAGATCATGTACCCCTTTGAAAATCTGATGAAAGTCATGGGCCCCTTCTCCAGGAAAATCCACAGAAACACACACCCACAATTTTTTTTTGTACCTGATCCACAGACCCCCATCCATGGACCCTAGGTGAGGAACCCTTGTCCTATGTGGTAAAGTGCTGACTAGCAGCTCACGCTAATTGATTATCTGCTCTTAAAACCAATTTTCCTTTTTATTGTATTCTTATCCAAGTCCTAATACTGTATGTTGTTGTTGTTGTTCAGTCGTTAAGTCGTGTCCGACCCTTCGTGAGCCCATGAACCAAGGACAGGCCTTCCTGTCCTCCACTATCTTCCTGAGTTTGCTTATTTTCATGTTCGTTGCATCGGTGATGCTGTCTAACCATCTCGTCCTTTGCCTTCCCCTTCTCCTTTTGCCTTCAATCTTTCCCAGCATCAGAGTCTTCTCCAGAGAGTCCTCTCTTCGCATTAGGTGGCCAAAATATTTGAGTTTCAGCCCTAGTACCTGTCCTTCCAGGGAACAGTCAGGCTTGATTTCATTTAGAATTGACTGATTTGATCTCCTAGCAGTCCAAGGGACTCTCAGGAGTCTTCTCCAGCACCACAGTTCAAAAGCATCTATTCTTCGGCGCTCAGCCTTCCTTATGGTCCAACTCTCGCAACCATACATTGCTACTGGGAACACCATCGCCCTGACTATACGAACTTTTGTTGGCATGGTGATATCTCTGCTTTTTATTATGCTGTCTAAGTTTGCCATAGCTTTCCTCCCAAGGAGTAAGCGTCTTTTAATTTCATGGCTGCTGTCTCCGTCTGCAGTGATCTTGGAGCCCAAAAAAGTAAAATCTGTTACTGCTTCCATTTCTGCCCCTTCTATTTGCCAGGAATTGATGGGACCAGATGCCATGATCTTAGTTTTACTAATGTTGAGTTTCAAGCCAACTTTTGCACTCTCCTCTTTCACTCTCATCAAGAGGCTCTTTAGTTCTTCTTCACTTTCTGCCATGAGGGTGGTATCGTCTGCATATCTGAGGTTGTTGATATTTCTCCCGGCAATCTTGATTCCGGCTTGCGATTCATTCAGCCCTGCATTTCTCATAATGTACTCTGCATATAAGTTAAATAGGCAGGGTGACAATATACAGCCTTGCCGTACTCCCTTCCCAATTTTGAACCAGTCGGTTGTTCCATGGCCGGTCCGAACTGTTGCTTCTTGACCCGCATACAGGTTTCTCAGGAGACAGGTAAGGTGGTCTGGTACCCCCATCTCTTTAAGAATTTGCCACAGTTTGTTGTGATCCACACAATCAAAGGCTTTTGCGTAGTCAATGAAGCAGAAGTAGGTGTTTTTTTGGAACTCTCGTGCTTTCTCCATGATCCAGCGCATGTTGGCAATTTGATCTCTAGTTCCTCTGCCTCTTCGAAACCCAGCTTGTACGTCCGGTAGTTCTCGGTCCACTGTATAGGTAAGTATACTGTATAGGTAAGAGGAAATTCAAAATGTGCAACCATGTAAATTAGGATGGTATGAATTAGCCGTGGTGGCCTGATTTATCTCACCCCCCCTCCCTTGTCTGACAAGGTTGTTGCTATAAAAATGGCTTGTTGGCAGTGTCCAACCCTTAAGAGGCAGACAGGACATGGTCACCTGGAAAGGTCTGAAGTTCTACCTTGTATCCACTCCATATATGATATCTTTATATTGAAGAAGAAAAAACATTAGGGGGGTTAGGAAAGCCTACCCATGTGCCCATTGGAGAAGAAACCCAATGACCAAGAAAGGCAGTATATAAATACTGTATAATATTATTATCTTCTTTTTGATGGCAGATGCCTGGACCCAGCAAAGAACTTGCATGGCATGCCTTCCTCCTTCTACTAAGAGAGAAAAATCATGGAGATGGGATTGTGAGTTGTACCCTCCAAGTTGTGAGGGCCTAACTTGGAAACAGGATTGGTGGTTGAACACACACACACACACACACACACACACACACACACACACACACACACACACACACACACACACACGATTACCTCTTTCTGATTCACAGTGAATTTATGGGGAATTTGTTACTAATTCTACCATACTGTACTACCAAACTCTTTTATAATACAAAGGGACTCTAAGGAAAGTAGCTGATAATGATACTTCTATAGCCCTTTTCAGGTCTTCCTTCTAGCATAAACAGATATAGAGGGTAGATAGATTGCAATACTGTCCCTATTCCCAACCTTTGAGCATCCAACATAAGGGTGGAAAGGGACCTCTGTGTATGTAGGGTCATCCACATAGTTGGGAATCCTAACCGCATGAAACCCTACATATGTATTATTAATGCATTCACATGCATGGAACCCTTCATGTGTATAGTTATACATACTTTGAGACAGCTTTCACACCTTTTGCTGCACATGTGAAGGTCAAGGCAATGGGCAGTGGGTATAATCCCACTTTTGAAGTGGGTACAGTTCAATATATGTGAGGAGCAAGGTGTGAGATGAGCTCATGTGTGTGTTTTTCAGATGTTCACTTCTGTGTTTCTAATGCCAGTGTTGGCATTAGATACATCATTGGACTGTAAACATACATCTTCAGGACAAAAGGATCGCTGTGCATTTGCTTGCAGAGCTGATGGATTTTGATTGAAAGAAGGAGGGGGTAGACAACTCAGAAGCCTTCAGCAGCTTGAGGAACTTGACTTGAAGCATAGTGTTGCTGACCTACAAAATGAAATGCTTCCTGGTAGTAAGAAGAGACATTTTTGAGAGTAGCTCTGTTGATAGCAGTGCAGCTGCAATGTAAACAAGATCTGTTGTGTCAACTTTCCCACTCCAGCAGTCTCCGAATACATAGCACTACGCTAACAAGAGTAAGTGCTTGCAAAGTGGGTATTTCCAAACCAGTAAAGGCTACTGTAAACTAAAGGAAGCATTTCATTTTGTAGGTCAGCAGAGGATTGGCCACTGTGCCAGAGGATTGGAGGATAGCTAATGTCACGCCAATCTTTAAAAAAGGAAGGAGGGGGGACCCGGGAAACTACAGGCCAGTCAGCCTAACATCTGTTCCAGGGAAGATGGTGGAAAGTCTCATTAAGGATAAAATCTTAAAATACATAGAAGAACAAGCTCTGCTGAGGGAGAGTCAGCATGGCTTCTGCAAGGGGAAGTCTTGCCTCACTAACCTGTTAGAATTTTTTGAAAAGGTCAACAGGCATGTGGATGCGAGCGAACCCGTGGATATTATATATCTGGATTTTCAGAAGGCGTTTGACACGGTCCCTCATGAAAGGCTCCTGAGAAAACTCCACAGTCAGGGAATAAGAGGGCAGGTCCTCTTGTGGATTAGGAACTGGTTGAAGACCAGGAAACAGAGAGTGGGAGTCAATGGGCAATTTTCACAATGGCGAGAGGTGAAAAGCGGTGTGCCCCAAGGATCAGTCTTGGGACCGGTGCTTTTCAACTTATTCAGAAATGACCTGGAGTCGGGGATAGGCAGTGAGGTGGCCAAGTTTGCGGATGACACTAAACTTTTCCGGGTGGTCAAGACCAGCAGGGATTGTGAAGAGCTCCAGAAGGACCTCTCCAAACTGGGACAATGGGCAGCAAAATGGCAGATGCGCTTCAACGTAGGTAAGTGCAAAGTGATGCACATTGGGGCAAGAAACCAAAATTTCACATATACGCTAATGGGTTCTGAGTTGTCTGTGACGGATCAAGAGAGAGATCTTGGGGTGCTGGTGGACAGGTCGATGAAAGTGTCGACCCAGTGTGCGGCATAAGAACATAAGAACATAAGAAGAGCCCTGCTGGATCAGGCCAAAAGCCCATCTAGTCCAGCTTCCTGTGTCACACAGTGGCCCCACCAGATGCCTCAGGGAGCACACGAGACAACAAGATACCTGTGTCCAGTCGCCACTCCCTTGCACCTGGCACAGAGAAAACCCACTTCTAAAACCAGGAGGTTGCTTATGGCTTGTAACCTGTGATGGTCTTTTCCTCCATGAATTTGTCCAAACCCCTTTTAAAGGCATCTAGGCCAGGTGCCATCACCACATCCTGTGGCAAGGAGTTCCACAGATGAATCACACGCTGGGTAAAGACGCGGCGGCTGTGAAGAAGGCGGCTGTGAAGAAGGCCAATTCCATGCTTGGGATCATTAATAAAGGGATTGAGAATAAAAACGGCCAATATCATTCTGCCCTTGTACAAATCGATGGTAAGGCCACATCTGGAGTATTGTGTCCAGTTCTGGTCACCACACCTCAAAAAGGATATAGTTGAATTGGAAAAGGTGCAGAAAAGAGCAACCAGAATGATTCGTGGTCTGGAGCACCTCCCTTATGAGGAAAGGCTACAGCGTCTGGGGCTTTTCAGCCTAGAAAAAAGGCGCCTGAGGGGGGACATGATTGAGACTTGGATGGGTGGAGAGAGTGGATAGAGGGGAATTCTTCTCCCTCTCGCACAACACCAGAACCAGGGGACATGCACTAAAATTGAGTGGAGGGAGAGTTAGAACGGACAAAAGAAAATATTTCTTTACTCAGCGTGTAATTCATCTGTGGAACTCCTTGCCACAGGATGGGGTGATGGCATCTGGCCTAGATGCCTTTAAAAAGGGTTTGGACAGATTCATGGAGGAAAAGACCATCACAGGTTACAAGCCATAAGCAACCTCCTGGTTTTAGAAGTGGGTTTTCTCTGTGCCAGGTGCAAGGGAGTGGCGACTGGACACAGGTATCTTGTTGTCTTGTGTGCTCCCTGAGGCATCTGGTGGGGCCACTGTGACACACAGGAAGCTGGACTAGATGGGCTTTTGGCCTGATCCAGCAGGGCTCTTCTTATGTTCTTATGTATGTACTGATAAGAGAAATGCAGATCACCTTAACATTTTCAACAGTAATCAGAACTAGATTTCCCTGCAGAGTGGCATGAGAGGTTGGTCAAATGGAGCACTGGACTCTCAGTACAAGTGGTAGTGCCCAGTGCACCATCAAGCTGTGTGAAGAGGGGTGCCCTGGGGGAACCACTACAGGGCTTTGCCCCAGGGCTTCCAGTAACCCAGCAACTGCTTCTGTGTGTTTCAAACTGTTTTGGAATGACTTTCAAAGCTGGCTTTCTGACTTAGTTGTGAAACTAAAGTCACCTATCAGTGTGTTTAATGAAATTTGTAACCAGATCCTGCGTTTGTTTACTCAGCAGCAGGCCCTGCTGATTTCAACTGGACCCAAGTAAGCGTAGATAGGACTGCAACCTCTTATGGTGTAGTAGTGTAGTGACTTGGAGCCCAATCCTATCCTTTCCTCCCACGCACACACACTGGTGCAGTTGCCCAAAAAACAAGAGCGCTGTATCAAGCAAAGGGGGGGGGGGGAATCAGGAGGCAGAGGGGAAAGGAGAATTAGTTTCCCTTACTCCTCCATAAGCCTCCTACTCCGCAATGGGTTTCCTTAGACCTGCGCCAGCTCTATGGCTAGCGCAAATCCAAGGAGAAGAAAGGGGCAAAGAGGGTGCAAAAAAAAAAAAAAGGATAGGATCCAGCATGTGCCATCAGTGCTGTATCCACCCCCTCCTGCACCCTCCCCACTCCCATTCCTCCCCCTTCCCACCCAGTTTCACACCCTCCCTGCCCACCCCAGCTCCTGCCGCTGCCTTACCTTCTGCAACGGGTGTGGTGAGATCTGGCAACAGCCAGGAAGCACTGCCACCTTTTGCAGCCGCACTCCCAAAATGGCCGCTGATGCGCTGCGTGCTCCATTGGCAGCCATTTTACAACGGCAGAAGGCTCTTCCTCTGTCATAACATCCTGCTATAAGGTGTGAGCTGGGAGCTGCCCAATATGTGATAATAATACAGACCTATCTTCTTGTATGGATTACTGGGATAGTATGTGCAAAGTCATATTATTAAAGACTGAGTATGTCATTTCAAAATAATTTGGGCTGGGCATTGGCTGCTTTTTGTCTTATGTTTTCTGAAGCAGCAATCAAACTACATTTTCAGTGACGACTAAAACAAACCAGTCCTGGTTCGACAAGGTCTGCCACGGATAATTCAGCAACAACTTCCCATGGATGAATCCAGGCCAACACCTTTCTTCCTACATTTCTGCTTTTCTCATAATGTTTTTACATGCAACTCCAGGGCCTGTCCTCTGCCTCTCTTTGTCCAGACAGGGCTTCCCTCATCTATAATAAATGTATATAAGAAAAACAAAATAGACCTTTGTTTAGGGACGGGACGGGATGACTTATTGTACTTAAGATAAATAAGTCCTTGCTGGATTTTTCTTCCTTTTTTTCTTCCCCCCCCTCCCCAAATAATATATATTTTACTTATTTGGTTAATAGCCCTGATTTTTCAAAATCAGCCTCTGTTTAGACACGTTTCACTTTAGGCTGTTTCATGTCTGCAAAATTACAGTCATTTGCACATTATTATTACAGTGAGTGGGAGACAGATTGTATTTAGCACTGGGTGGGGGAAGGGTTATTATGGGAAGCGATCTGCTACGGTCAGCACATAAATTCAGCCTGAAGAAAATTGCTTCTGAATAGTTAGTCTGTTAGCTCGCCAAGGAATGGTCACTGGGTGAGATTGCAAACATGCTTCTGCTTTATCTGTATTACACAATCCTAATGTTACAGAAGAATAGTCCACTGAACAAATATTTTTGTAACTGAAACTGACAGGGGTGAAATCACATCACTCCACCCCACCCTGTCCTGATAATTCAGAAAATATTTAATGGAAATGGGGAGGCGTTTTAGAAAAATAAGTTGACTTTAATGGCTGTGGATTCTGAGCCATGCTGTTTTCTAAAAGGCGCAATTACCCGGAGCATATTAGCAGGCACATGTGGTTACTGCATATTTAGCAGCAACATGTTGTTAATAAAGCAGAGGCGACTGTCTCCTCTTAGTCCGCTCCTTCATGTTATGGGGGAAGGAAAGTAGGAACCAGCCACCAGGCAGAGAAGAACGCTGTTAGTCATTGGGTGGGTGGTTGGGCTGTTACTTTACATGCTTTCGAGTAGCTGTTGCAACAAGGGATAACTATGCTGAACCAACTGGAGTTAATTACCACTTCTCAAATAAAAATGATGGTAATTAAGATCAGTTGGTCATGACAACATTTGCTCTAATAACTAGTTATTATTATCAGTCATTTCCAACTATTGATAAATGTGCTTCTCTACCACATTGCACAATTACCATGGAATGTAAACATGTTTTAAGGTTTCTGGGTGGCATTCACTGTTTCCTTTACTCTGAAACAAAGAGTCTTACTCAAGACAGACATAATGTCTAAAATGCCCCCAGTTTGAAAATTTTGTATAGCGGAACAGTCAAGAAGCCCTTACCTGTAGTCTGAGGTACAGGACAGACTTACCATCTCCCTGGAAGACAAGGTCCAGAACAGCACAAATTATTTCAGTCTGCAAAAGAATTTTATAAGAAAAGTTCATTCTGAAGAAGGATTCTACCTTTTTGCTATGAAAACTACTTTATGGACTTCTTTTGTTTGAAAAGTAACAATTTTACACTCAAGATTTTAATATACATTTGTTTCATTTTTAACCTACCCTCCTTCCAATGATCTCAGGCAGATGTACCCAGATATCCACCCTACTCCCACATTATCCTCACACCAACCCTGTGAGATAGATTAAACTGAAAGATTATGACTGGCTCAATGTCAGTCAGCTTTGTGGACAAGTGGAAATTTAAACCCAGCTTAGTGCCGTGACAGTCCAGCAATCTAACTGCTACCCCATACTGCCTCTGTGGCTCATTCTGACAAACAGTTTCTTTGCATCTGTGGAGGCAAACTCTTCTCCTGCTTTGGCTTTTTGCCATTCCCCTATATTTTGTCTTATTTTTGTTTTACAGAAAGGGAACTGAGTTTGGGAAACAAGTGTATGACTTGTCCAAGACCACTATCTAAGTGAAAGCTTGAGGAGCAATTTCATCATTGGCCAGTTTGGTCCAAGTCACTAAATGAGGTTGGTTTTCACAGATGATGGTATTCAAAAACTACTCCACTTGCCTTCATTCCTATTTGTCCTCCAAGTCAAACTGCAACATTACAGTGGGATACATTTTCAAAAAAAGATTCAAAACTCATGTGAAGCTTCCACCCTGGTCCCGCTCATGGGGTAGGAATAAGCCTCAGGCAGGGCAGGGGGTTACTATACCCACAATCCTCCTCCTCCTCCCCAGACTCACTTGCTCCTGGTCTCAGGAAGCTACCGACTGAGCCTCCTCATTGACTTTCCTTGACCCCTTTTTAAGGCTGTCTAACCCTGCGGCTCCACCCCCTTCCCAGGCCTTGTCCTCCTCTCGTGTCAGGTGCAGGATCCTGCCAGCACTTGGAGGACTCAAGTGTGAGGACTCAGACTGGGTTTGGCAGGGGTTAGAGGCGGTGGCTTTGGCCCCGCCGGGGGCTGCAGCTACTAGTTGGAGCAGTCGCCCGGGAGGGGTCCCTGAATTGAGGGCAATGTGGAGTGATGGCGCCGGCGGCGACAAGGTCCTGGAGGTGTATGGCGGAGGTGAGTCGGGGGTGCCAAGGGTGGTGGATCCCCGACATCATATATCAATTCATCCTTGCTTATCGAAAGATAGTAAACTTTTTCAGATGATACCTAAATCTTCCAATTTGCCCTACTAATGAAATTTTACTAATGAAAATTTACAGCCCAATCCTATGTGGGCCTTACAGCCACTAGCATTCCAGCAGCATAAGGGCCTTTACAGCTGTCACAAAAGGTGACATGTCATATCGTGGACCCAGAATGCCACCACAAGTGGCGAGTGGCAACAGCTCTGTGCCATGGAATCTCCACATCCCCCAGCACTGATAAGTCAGCACATGGGGCAGGATGGAGGCAGGGACAGGGCGTGGAATGGGAAGGAGACAGGGGCAGAAGGGGGGGCAGAACAAGGCCTAGAAGGGGCCTAGAAGGGGGCAGTCAGCAGTACCGCTGATATCCAGTCCCACTTCCAGGACTCAATCTACCTTCCCGAGCAGTGGCGTCACTGCAGGGGGTCGGAGCTCTAAGTTCAGCTGAGATCGGAGCCTCCGTTACACGGAGGAACGAAGCAGCCCCGCCCCCTTGCCTTCGGAGCCTTTCAGGGAAGCGAAAGCAACGCGCAGGAGACTCCCTGCGCATTGCTTTCGCTTCCCTGAAAGGCTCCGAAGGCAAGGGGGCGGGGCCGCTTCGTTCCTCCGTGTAAGGGAGGCTCCGATCTCAGCGGAACTTAAAGCTCCACCCCCCCCTACAGTGACGCCACTGTTCCCGAGTCCACTCACACTTGCACCAGCAAAATTGCTGGCGCAGATCTGAGTAGACCTGGGAAGGCACTAGACTAGAGGCTTACCCCTGGGTAAAAGAACAAATATTGCCTTACCTGGAGGAGACCTCCAGGACTGCCCCCTCCCCTCAGGATGCAGCATGCACTCCAGCAGCGTGATTGCATTTGCAGGGGAGGGAAAGAATAGGCTAAGGTCCTTGGTGAATTACACACTCACAGTATGCACATGCCCTGCCCTTCCTATCACATGCTGGAGAGTCCAGGACATTTTCCTACTTGCAGAGGGGATCGTTCATCTGAAACGCCTCTTTAAACATGCTGATAATCCCACCTAAACTAGGTTTAACCATGTGTGTAGAGGGGTGCATTGGATGAACTGCCCCCATGCATTTATGGAGAGAGTTCTGAACTCTCCCTGAAGGGAGAGGAAAGCGGGAATGGTCAAGCATCATGAGTGTGCATGTCTTTTATTGCGTGGTGCCAGTTGGACAATAAAAATGTAATCCAAACTGGCCCTACATCAAGTAGTGCACAGTACAGTAACAGCGCAATCCTAACTAACTGTAGGCCGGTAGAGCAAGTGCTCTGCCAGCCTAAGGTGTCGCAAAAGTGCCGTAACACACTTTTGCAGCTCCTTAGGAGTAAGCGATACCAATGTGAAGGCCGGAGCCGCTTACTCTGCTGTCGCCTAGGACCTGCGCCGGCCAAACCAGGTAAGTCTTAGGCTGGTCGGCAGGAGGGCGTGGGGAGGGCAGGCAGGGGTGGGAGGGGGCCATTGGCCGGCCCAGCCTGGGAGGGGGCAGGGATATCGAAACTGGGTTGCGCCAATATCCAACGCCCCTTCCCAGGCCGGGCCGACCTTATACGACCTTCCCAGATGCATGCCAGTCAAAGAGCTGATGCACATCCGAGGAGGCCCATTGGGGCCTCCAGCGCTTCCCCTGAGGTGAGCCTGGGCTGTGCCAGCGCGGCCCACATCCTGACTAGGATGCAGCAGCCGGGCCTTTAGGCTGGCCACCGCATCTTAGTCAGGATCGGACTGCCCATCCTCGTTATCCACCGACTCTAATCGCATGGATTCGCTTAACTGCTTTTATAAAAGTATGACCCATTTCGCCACTCATGCGGTCTTTTCGTGCCCATTCACGACCAGACTACATCCTTTTGAGTGACAATAACCTGGCAGAAGTTTTTGCTAGGAGCAGGAGCCTGTCCTTGCAATTCAAATTGCAAGTATTCAAAGTACAGTATCTGGGAGGAAGGGCTCTATTTTAGGACACCAGTGGCCCATCGCTATGACAACCAGAAAGGGGCAGGAGTATGGAGATGTCACTGGAAGCCCCCCCCCCCCAAGTAGTCGACCCGCTCTTAAAGCTTGAAGTCTCCATCATCCAGCTCATAGAGTGGCAAGAACCGGTTCTTTGGTGGGCAGCCAAGGTTGAGAGGTTCACAATATTACAATGCCCCCCCCAGTACCCCACTCACCATTCTAGGTAAGATTCAGGTGCATAAAGTTCATTTAGTGTATAGTGAAGAGGGTCCGCTGGAACCTATCCCCATTTTTCCTATAAGATCAATACTCTGTAACCACGGCTTCTGTGGTTTTGCAGGAACATAACCCCCGTGGTTAACAAGGATTGACTGTAACCTCAAATCCAGATTTTTTTTAGAGAAGTGAACCAGATCAAGAAGTACTTGATCTGAAGATCTTGATCAAGAAGTAACCAGAAATAAAGAAAATCTTGCTTAACAAGCTTATCATGACTCCTCAATGATTATGTTCTGGAAGATCCTTTAATTATCTGGATGGTTTAGGTGGAGGGGAATGGATTGCGATGGGGAGGGAACTGGATATTTGCCTCAAACACACAAGAAATTCAGAACCCATTGTAAAAATAGATTGTAGGGTTGTTGTTGGTTTTTTTTTGCCTTGTGATTTATGCACCTTGTGATTTATGCACCTGAATCTTACCTTGAATGGTGAGTGGGGTACTGGGGGGGGGGCGCATTGTAATATTGTATTTTTGTAACGTATGTTTGTTTGTTAGTAGTGGTAAACGTTGGAACAATTCTTCCTATATTAAAACAAGAAAAAGCCATACTCAGAATAAACATTTGGATTTCAACTTCAACCTATAGGAAAACTGCACAGCTTTTAAAAGTGTGTCATATTTAAAGTACCAATACCCACAGAGCCCTTCAACTACAGCAACAGTGGCTTGGTATGTTCATTTTTGGAACAGCTTTAAGCAATATAATCCAGCAGGAAATATGTTTTAACTGGTAATTTTTTTTTCTTAATGTGAACCAGTCTAATTTGAGCCAGCTTATTCTAGTCTCTCCAAAGCCCTTTTTTTCCTCTTGGTATCTTACTCAAGGTCTAAAATAAAAGCCTATAATCTAATGCAGCTTGTTGTGTTCTTGTATTCCAGTGTTAAAACGAGATGTTTTTGAACTAGTTAATGCATTAGCAATTTACTAGCATAAACTGCACATGTTGTCTGTATAGTTAGAAATATATTTCTAGCTATACAGTATATTCCATTTTAAATAAATGTATTTCACAGCTCAGTTATTTGAAATCATTTCTACAAAGTGGTAATTTTAATTTAATGTTGGTTTCCATCATGAATAAAAGATATTCTCATGTTTTGATAGTCTTACAACAAATATACCTAAATAATAGCCCAATCCTATTCGGGCCTTATGCTGGAACACTTGAACGCCCTGGAACACAGGGCGTAAGGCCCTTTACAGCTGTTGCAAAAGGCAGCATACCATTCCGTACGGACTAGCCACCACCGCAAATGGCCGTCTCCACATGCCAGCGGATTAGAGACGCCCATCGGCACCGGTAGGTCAGTGCAGGGGGTGGGAGGCAGGGAAAAGGAGGAACAGGGTGGAGATGGAGGCGGGGAGAAGGGTGGTCGGTCCAAGTAGACCCATCGGGCCGGTGCGGGCTTACTCTGAGACAAGGGAACAAATGTTCCCTTACGTTCAAGGAGACCTCCAGAGGCTGAAATTCCTCTGCAGATTCAGCGTGCACTGCAGCTACATTGCTTCAGGGGGGTTAGGTAGGATTGAGCTGTAAGCTCCTCCCCCCACCCAATTACAGATTTAAAAAGCTTCCATCTGAATTGTTTTGTCCACAGTACTGTAGATTCACCAGGCTTCATGACAGTATCTAAAAGCTTGGAGGTTTGCAGTGGTGTGGTAAAAACTGGAGTACTGTATTTATATGGACAGTGTGGATATAGCCAAGATAGGCTTCTTTCGTTGGGTTGCTTGTTAAAGCAGCCACAATGCAGGCCACTGTGCTTGGGTGACTCAAGCATACCTAGCACAGGTATCACCAATTCCATCAACTTTGAGAGCAAGAAACAAAATGGGAATGAATGAGGTTTGGGGCAGCAAAAGGACAAACACTGACTATCCCGTATGATTTCCGTATCAGTCACTAAGCAAACACTTTGCTGAGAGAATAAAGAAGCAAATCACCCATTCCATGGTAGCCATGGAGGTTGGCAGCCAGTCCTATCGAACGCTGCAGCAACTTACAGAACAAAATGTGACTCATCTCCCTCTTTTTTATTTCTCTTTATTTTTTCATTATTTAAAGGGGGAAACTAAGCACTGAAAAGAAAAGGGGAGGAAAAAACCTGAAGAGAAAAACCCAGTGCTATTAGTTTGGAGTGCTGAGAGGTGGTGAATGAAAAAACCATTGGTCTCAGTTTTACTGCTACAATAGCCTTTTATGAGGGGATTAGATACGCCTCGAATTGGCACAGCATTCATTGCAGCCCCAGCCAACAATCGTGGGGGGGGGGGGTTGCAGGGCGAGTTTGTTGTAAGATTAAATCACCACAGACGTGCCGGATTGGCTTTAGCGAGTTTGGGGTTTTGTGTTGTTTTTTTGTTTTTGTTTTGGTTTGGGAGTACAAAATTCTCCTACCAGCTTATTGTCATATATTTTCTCTCTTCCCCCCCCCCCCACTTTCTTCCACAGGATATAACATTCAGAAAACATGTTGAGCGAGTTGAGGCATTAAAAAGATCAGTCTGTGGCTGGCTGTTGAATGAAAGCCTGGTGTGTGTGTGTGTGTGTGTGTGTGTGTGTGTGTGTGACTCACATACTAAATGGGAAACTGCCTTCAAAGCCTATTTTACTGCCTAATTATATATACAAAAAATGTAGCTGTCTGCTTCAATCAAATCATAGGAAAAGAAATAAAACTCCTCTTAAGATGCAATTTTCATGGTTTGTCATAACCTTCCAACACACAATGCTAATACAAAAGAAGGAAGTACAGCTGCAAGGTCCAGATAAGACTACCATAATTGTTTTTTTCTTTTAATTATTGCATTATAAAGACATTATACCTTCTATTCTGAATCAGGAAAAATAGTGTCCTTGGGATTTTTTTCTCTTTTAAATTTCTTTTTTTTCAGAGGGTGTTGATCTACATCTCTAGAACAGCCAGCCAATCGAAATCTACTTTCATATAACTTTGAACAGTGGTCCTCAGCCCAACCCTATATTTGAACTATGATAGGAATAGAATAGTTTCCCCCCCAATAGCATGTCTTGATTGGAGTTATTCCTTAGAAAGTGTATGTTAAACATTCAATGCTGGGTATGCGTGTGTGTTTGTACATGTGTTTTTGTATGTTATGACTCCTTCAGCCTATAGTCTTTGCCTAGGGCAGTGGTTCCCAAAGTGGGAGGCCTCAGAGTGCCATGGAATCCTCTCGAAAAACAATGCAATGCCAATTGGCAGGGATCAACATAATGTAATGTAATGGGGAGCCATGGCCAATGGTTGCCAATGGTCAAGGGAGCCGCAGGTTGAAAAGTTTGGGAAACATTGCAGTACATGGTTATGTTTTTTTTTTCAGGACAAATGAGCCAGGGCAAATGGGGATAAACAGGGGTCTGTCTATTCATCCTTTTTGTTTTTGTCATCCTATTTTTTTAAATGAAAGAAAATGCTCTTGCTTTTAACTGCTTGTTCGACACTGCTTTGTTGACAGTAGCAGGAACTCTAATGCAGCATCCTGGCAGCAACCATTTTTTTTTACCCATAAGCCCCGAGATACAACATCGTCCCAGGGTAGTGTCGTTCAAAACTGGCTACCACCAGGAGGCAGCTAGGCATTAGAGCTCTGCCACCGATGATACAAACATTATCAAGCATTTAAAAGTAAAAGTATTAAAACAGCAGCAACAACAACAACCTATAATGAAAATGGATGGGCCAAAAATGAATTGGGACCACTGAATGGTCCCTGATAGGAAGAGGTATGTGCTTGAATGGCCAGCTATGAGAAAAGGAGTCCCACATGGGCAAAACTTAAAACTGAGAGCACATCCCTAATAAATGTGTAAATTGACAGTGGTCAAAACCTGTTGTTTGAGTTCTCTCTCTGTACTTGTACATGGGGTAGCATAATTCTTACATACTAATTTTTATGTACTTCATGCTTACTTTGACGTCTGTCTGTCCCATTTTGTAGAGTGGAACATATTTCAGGATAGGAGTGCAGCTTCAGTCATTTTGAAAAGAAGTAGTAAAACACATTTTAGAAAATGTAATGCCTTTTTTATACAGGTATTTCTGGAAACATCTTAAATTGCAAAGTTTAATAGACTGCTACTAATATGCATCCTCTTATAGATACAAATCATTGAAATGAAATGACATTTTAATGGCTTAATCGATATATATGTATCTAATTCCAGAAAGAAAGAAAAAAGCTTTCCCATTTCAAATATGTTCTGTATGAATCAGTGCCCTGTGAGGCTCAGAAGCCTGCATTTTCAGTGTATCTGCTTTGTATCTCTCATCTCTGGGCCAGCTGAGGGCCAATTCAGATGTTACTTTTTTGACTAGACTGAATCCATTCATTTGAAGGCATATGTGCTCTTTCCTGTCCTTCACCTCACACAGAGGTGAATTTGAGCCAGTTTCCTTAGGTGTAGAGGAGTGGTTTAGCCATTTTCCCCCCAGTGGGACTTCATATTGAGAAATATTGAGAAATATGTAGTAATAAAGAATGATGTGCCCACTGCAATTGAAGAACTGCACACATGGGAGGGAAAGGAATTACCTTCTTACTTTAGAAGTGAAATCCTGGCATTGTGGCAATTCAGCACGATGAAATTTGCATTCACCATTTGTATTGGTTAATAGGACAACCGGAGTATTTTCATCGACGAACAACCTGCCACATGACCCAGCTACAGGAACACATACCTTCCATCAGTTTTGTGTGTGTGGGTATCCATGTGTTATTTATATAGATCTTTTAGGATGCAATCTAGAGAACATTAGACATGCTTGAGGACCATAGAAATTAATGGAACTTGAGTTTTCAAGTTTAATAATTCATGTATTTCAGGGCAGAAGTTGTGTTACTGTGTAGAAAATAGCATGAATCTTGTGTGTAGTTCGTCACATTTGACAATCACACAATATCTATTTTACTATATGAACATGCAGCAAAATAGATGAATGTATGTTCATCGTATGTTGCAAACCAGGTGTCATTCATATATTTTTTAATGCAGAAATCTGCCTTGTATGACTTTTTGAGAAAACATTATCATATGTAAAATGACCCTTAGAACTCAACCTCAACAAAATGTCTTACTTTATTTACCTTTGCAGGTAGATCACCATTATCCTCAATACCTAAGGAAGCTGACAGCCCAATCTTATCCAAGGCTTACGGTGACAGATCTCACAATCCGCCACCATAAGTCTCAGTCAGACCCAAGGCACAAAAGCTGTGCCACTGTCATGCATGCCGGGGCCACCAGCACAGATGACTGGAGGACCCAAGCGCACCAGAGTCATTTGCAGGTGCCCCATTGGAGCAGGTAGGTTGGCAGCAGGGGTGACTCAGGGGAGGATCTAAGCGGCAGCCATACGTACTGAGATCCCACCCCTTTCCCTGCCCCAAAATGCCCTTTGAGTCTCGTCAGACGTACACCAGCTAGACAGCTGGTATAGGTGCCGGGAGACCCATTAGAGGCTAGGTGGCCTACGGGGTGGTAAGTAAAACGACATCTGAAATCCAGACTATTCCAAAATCCAGACATTTTTGGGGTTATGACTTAAAAAAAAAACTTTTTACAGCAACTGGCTGGCATAGCGCAAGGAATAAAGGTAAAGGTATCCCCTGACAATTAAGTCCAGTCGTGTCCGACTCTAGGGTGTGGTGCTCATCTCCATTTCAAAGCCGAAGAGCCAGCGTTGTCCGAAGACGCCTCCATGGTCATGTGGCCGGCATGACTCTCCTTGCCGCAGCGCGTAGCATGCAGCTGGAACACGGAGCGCTGTTTACCTTCCCGCAAGCGGTACCTATTTATCTACTCGCATTCACATGCTTTGGAACGGCTAGGTTGGCAGGAGCTGGCCAAGCAACGAGCGCTCACCCCGTCACGGGGATCGAACTGCCGACCTTTCGATCGACAGCTTATGGTTCAGCGGTTTAACCCGCTGCGCCACCCGCTGGCCTTAGCGCAAGGAATACTGGGGCACAAATTTATTAAAAATATTTATAAAATTACCTTCAGCCTTGTGTATAAGGTGTATATGAGACATACATGAATTTCATGTTTAGACTTGGGTCCCCCCCACCCCCCACCCCAAGATATTTCATTGTATTTATACAAAAATTCTGAAATCCAGATATATATCTGATAAATAATAACTTGCCAAAGGCCACATAGTAAGACCAAGAGCAGATACAGAAATATACTCATACCTACATGACACTTTGATTGAAAACAATAGTATTTTACTTCCCTGAAAGTATGTTAAGAACTGAGGTGTCAGATTATTAGAACAGTCTTCCTCGTACTGATGATGCACTGTTGCCAACAGGGCTGACCCAAGACTTCTCTGCGCCCAAGGCACCACCTCAATCTCCCCAAATGCTGACTTTGCACATGCGTATGCATACATCCCCATGGATGTGGGAAGAGGGCCGGTGCATGGACAAATGAGCAGGCACACCCCTGACCGTTTGCCCTTACCAGGAGCACAGGATGCAGCCTTCCCTGCTGCGCACAGCTTCTGTTTGATATGAAAAGAAGTGGTGCAGTCTGGGTTTCATTCATATTGCACAGAAACAGAGCAGGGAACCTACACGCCACACTCCTGGTACGTAAACTAAAGGAAACAGCTTCTAAGTACCAAGTAGGTGGGGCAGGTGATCTAGACCGTGACAGGGGTGGCCAAACTGCGGCTCCTGAGCCACATGTGGCTCTTTAACGTATAATGTGTGTATATACATTGGAAATATGTTGGCTGAGCTCCTTTTTTGCATCACAATTAATATAAAAGGTAAATAAGACTTTTCAAGCTTTCTATTTGACTTTTGACAGCTTTCTATTTGCTTGTGTTAAGTTGGATTTTTGTTGTGCTTTCATGTGTTCTGTGTTTCATTTAGAAGTGGGTTTTTAAATTGTACTTGCATTTATAGTGTTATTTTCTTTATGTTTGGCTTTGAGTGGCTTCACCTTCTCCGATTAGAGGTTACAATCAGCTGTTACTAATTGCGTCTCTTGTCAGATAGGGAGTGCCCACTTCCTGTTTTCTTTTGCACTAGTCTTTTAAGCTGCGCGGCCGAAAATTTTAATTATTTAATTATTAATAAATAAATAAATAATTTATTATGTATTTATTTATTTATTTAATGGATTTCTACCCCGCCTTTCTCCCAATAAGGGCAATCAAGGTGGCTTACAGTTAAGAACAAGTTAAAATACATAATACACAATAAAAAATAATTAAAAACAAGTAATTAAAACAGTTAAAACAGACAACCCCAGTGGGTCACCTATAATTACATTTGTTAAAAGCCATTTGTTAAAAAGCCGGCCTACCATGTCAGTCATCAAATGACTTACATATAAATATAACTTACTTACAATAAATATAAATTACCTTACCTTTGCTGCTCCCCGCGCTGCTGCTGCTCCCTGGCCTCCTGCTGCTCCCCGGCCTCCGGCTCCGGCCTCCTGCTCTGGCCTGGCAAGCACAGCCTGGCAAGCAGGCGGGCAAGCAAGCAGGCGAAACACAGCCTGCTTGCCCGCGCCGTGCGAGCCTGCCGGAGGCTCGCGCCGCGCGGGCAAGCAGGCTGTCGTTCGCCCGCTCCCTCACTGGCTCCGTGCCGGTGAGAGAGGGGGCGGACGATACCCGCTCGCCGCCGCCACCATCTTCTTTTTTTAAACTTACCCGGGCTCCGGCAGCATCTTGGATCACGAAATCTCGCGTGATCCAAGATGTCGGTGCCCAAATCTCGTGAGGGCGGCGGCGATCCCTCCGAAACCGGGCCGGGACAAAACCGGGAATCGTGGCCGATTCCCAGGACTGTCCCGGAAAAACCGGTACGGATGGTAAGCCTACTTATTTGCCAGGTATAAACTGAGAGTCCACTGGATTGAAACATAAGTTTAATGTTCATGCTGAGTAAATATGTTTAAGAATTTAAATGCCTCTTAAATATTGAGTTCTCAAACATCTCTCTTGCAGGTCTCACACATCTGAAGTTTATTGTATGAGGCTTTTCCGTGAAGCAGGTCTGGCTACCCCGGCATATAGTTTCATATCAATGCATTTTGACTCAAGGTGTCAGTGTCAGTGTAGATATATATCTACGGACAATATATCTTTAACATAAAGGGAGGGGGAGTTACAGCCACTAGTAATGAAGGAAATAATTCAATAATCTACCCAATTTGTCCGCCATATAGCACATGTTCAATCAAATGAATGAGCCAATTACATCTATGGCCTCTAACATGTTTCACTGATGAATTATCAAACTGAACAACTTTTATATGTTCAACAATTAACTTTATTAAGCCATCTTGGAGTTTTGTAAACCAATACTTGAAAGATATATGCTACAAATTATGCTTTTATGTAAAGCTTTGTTTCTTAACTGACTTTTCCCCCTTTCAAAATATCAGGAATGTCAATCATTTTTTTCCTGGATTTTGCTGACAGAGTTGTAGAGTATGAATATTGACAGCGATCACACAGCTTAATTAAAAGTGTAGTGTGATTAATCTCTTACAAAAGATATTTTTGCTCCCTGAAGTTAAATTGGCCTGTTCCCCAGCTTTCTGTCTACACTGGAGCTTAAAAAGGTTGCCAGAAAAACATCTAAGAAAGGACAGGCAGTGTCAAATTACATTTTTTTTTTTGCAGTAGAGATATATATCCTCTTAAAATATTTTAAAACATTTAATTTTTGGAATATGTGAACTAGTTAGTAAAAATCAGGACTTTAATAAAATAAAGAACCGTACATTTTTCCTATTCATTAGCTTCTCAGTTTCTTTCCAGATTGGTGAAGAGTATTGCAATGAAAATTTCACACCCTGAGATTAATCTGTGGAAGGGGAATATATGTATTTATGCATTCATTGCCCTGAAAGTCAGAGATTATTCGGAGATTCATTGCCTTGGTCCCTGGCCAAGACCTCATGCTCAGGATCAGACTCTAAATTGGTTTCAAAACATCTAGAAAGTGTTTCACTTTAATGCATAAATACCTCTAAGAATGCCCAAAGCAGAGGACTTACGCCCCAATCCTATGGGGGCATTATGCCAGGTGGAACATGTGTTCTGCCGGCATAACATGTTTTACGGCAGTTGCAAACGTGATTCTGCCAGTGAGTGCGGCCTGGCTGTCGCTGCAAGCAACAAGCGACCAGCAGCCAGGTCCGTGCTCCAACGGACCAGGGATGCCCGCCAGTGCAAGTAAGGCAGTGCAGGGGGTGGAACAGGGTGACGGAAGGGCAGGGGATGGGTGGAACAGAGAGGAGATGGGGTAGAGAGGAGGGCAAATCTGGCCCAGGAAGGGGGCGGGTTTGGCGGCAGCAGCGCCGACCAACTACTAACCACCTTCCCAGGCCTGATCCGCCTTCACGAATCAATGCAGACCTACATCAGCTATATTGCTGGTGCAGGTCCAAGTTGACCCATGGCAGCTACTGGGGCTTACCCCTGGGAGATACAGCAGATACCATGTTGGCAGAACTGCATCACTGCGTGGGGAGTTAGGTAGGATTGGGCTGCCAGGTTCATACATCCCATTGTAGGAAGTGCTGGAATAGCTTGATGGTGAAACTATTGATGGTGAAGTAGTTCAAGTCCCTCCCCTTGACCATGTGGATAACTTCCAGTGTGAATTCCAAATTATGTGGAATTCACATGTGTTCCAAATCATGAACCGGGGACTGGTTTCTGCAGCTTCCTCAGGGACAAAGTTGTGTGTGAACTAAGGCTTTGCACAATCTGGCATTCTTGTGGAGGGCCAAGTTCACAATTGAGGCTGTCTGGAATGGAGAGACTTTTACTGCTATGTCTCCGCATGGCATATAGAATGAAACACCTGAAGTAGAAGGCATTGTGAGAAGTATGGTGTACTTCTCTCTCTCCCCACACCATGCATTATTTTATCACTGTCGGTCATGCCACATCTTAACTGCCTTTTTTCAAGCTAAAATGCCCCAAACACTTGTAAGGAAGGTGGTCCATCCCTTTGATAATTTTGGTTGCCCTCTTTTGCACTTTTTGCAGCTTCACAATATCCTTCTTGAGATGCTGCAACCAGAACTGTACACAGTATTCCAAATGTGACTTTACCATAGCAGCATAAAGGTGTTATAATATTAGTAGCCTTAGGCTGAAATCCTATAACTCTTTCCTAGGAGTAAGTCCCATTTAGCACAGTGGGGCTTACTTAGACATGCATAGGATTGCAATGTTATTCTCGGTCTCTTTCCTAATGATCCCTAGCATGGAGTTTGCCTTCCTCGCAGTTGCTGCACACTGCGTTGATGTTTTCATTGAGTTATCCATCGTGACTCCAAGATCTCTTTCCTGGTTCACCAATTATAGTGCAAAGGTTTGCTATTGTAGCGTAGCCTCTTTGCAGTTAGTATCTCTACCACTCTTATAATAGGAACGTACAATAGACACACAGTGCAATCCTGACCTGGAAGCCGGCGATGGAGCAAGTGCTCCGTCGCCAGGAGACGTCGCGAATGTGCCGTAAAGCACGTTCGCGACGACTCGAGAGCAAGGAAGGCCGGTGCAGAGGCCAGCCTCCCTTGCTCTAGCGCTGGAGCGCCACTGCGGCTGCCAGACCAGGTAAGCAGGGATCCAGCAGGGGTGGTTCACCGGGCGAGGGAGGGGGACCATTGGCCCAGCCGGCCCAGAAGGGGGCGAGGGATGGCCATGGCCGTATCCCGGACCCCGCTGGGCTGCTGGGACGTTACACGGCCTCCTCCTACTTCCGCCAGCAATTTCCACCAGCAAAAACGAGCATCCCCTTCCCCAAGTAGACCTCTGGCCCGGCGACAACCAGGCCACTGGTGCACAGGATCCAGCGGGCGGCCCTGGGCCACCGGCCGCATTCTTACGGTGGATTGTGCCGACAATGTACTTTATTGTTCAACGTTGTATACAACTGAAACAATAGGAATATTGAAGCTTGGGGGCATTACTTCCAAAACAGAATTAAACAAAATTAGCATTGTTTCCCTGTGGTCAATTTTCTAATAAAAAATGGATGTGGGTAAAGGATGCCAACACAGAAGGAACCGTTCTGAATTGTACTATATGTTTGGTACAGCAACACAAACATATTTTCTTCCAGTCTTCTCCTCTTCACTCTTTTACCAAATGTCTAATTTCAGATCCTTTTCACGTTCTTCTCTTGCAGGGTTTAATGTACGTGATTAATCTTGACTCGGCTTAATACTGGTAGGAATGTGGCAATGACCTCAGCTGAACACTGGGAAAGTGATTAATGTTACATGAACGGGGATATTTCTTACTCTGGATCCTGAATAAACACAGACATGCAGTATTCTGTTACAGCCCTTTGCTCAATTGAAAATGGACAACGGTTTCAAAGAATAATGTTTCAGATGCAATAAACAGTGTTAGAGGAAACATGGCTCTTGTTAAAGAAAATGCTGTTTCAAGCTAAAGTCCCAGTGAACATAAAAGATATATGATGCAATAAACAAAATGAACCACAGGCAAGACAGAGCCATTTGATGACGGAACCACTGATTGAATTTTCCAACACTCCTGGACATTTTAGGAGATAAACTGTGCAGAAAAGGTCCATGTTAAATATAAGTTTGTCATTTGTGTGTGTGTGTGTGTGTGTGTGTGTGTGTGTGTGTGTCTGTGTCTGTGTCTGTGTCTGTGTCTGTGTGTCTGTGTCTGTGTCTGTGTGTGTCTGTGTGTGTAGGCACGCTTACTGAGGTTGTTTGTGTTTTTGAATTTTTTATGATGTGGGAAGACAGGCAAACAGTTGCTATGATTGTCAATTGGCTTAAATCAAGTAGAGAAAATGCAATAAAACACTGTTTCCATGGCAACACATTGTAACCTAGTACCTCTGGATTATGAGCCAGCTCACATCTATGATCATTATTTGTTGACAGACATAAATTCAGCCTAAAAGCATTAATTTCACAGGGAAAAAAACCCTGGAATGTTCAGCTACGATATGATAATGTTTAAATATTTCCAAGGGAGGACGGACATATCAGCACTACAGAGCCATTTTAATACTCTGCTGTTAATAAAGTAAATGAAAATGCTGTTTAATTTTTGAGCCTCCAAAATATTGCAGCAAATTTATATTGACAATGTTTCCAGCAGGAATGGACGTGTGTTTTTCACTGCTTAAAAGTAATACAATAATACAGTAATACAAGTAATACAATATATTGAATTATAAACAGGAAGCTACAAGATTTGTGAAAAGGATCAAATAAAGTGCCTTCTCTGCAGTTGAGTAGGGGGGAGGTAAAATATTGCAAAAGAGGCCGAATTAATGGCCTAATCCTATTCAGATACTGTGCCGATGGCCCTTCCTGTTAACACCACGCTGACAGTGCACTGACAATAGTGCAACAGGAGCCAAATGCCAAACCTGTCCTGGCAAAATAATGCTGGCGCAGCCCTTCCCAGTAACAACCCAGCGTCCATGGAAACGCCAACACAGCCCCATTATCCATGGAGCAACACCCTGAACATCAGCGTGTCATTGCTGTGATATTGGCGCATCATTGCCGTGACATAATACATCTGTGTGAGGTTTGTGTGTCATCAGTGTGATGTCCAAGGAGACAATCATCGCATCTGATCAGCTCGAATACTGGTGGTCAGAGAAATGCTGCTAGGGTTAACTGAGCAGAGGGCAGGGGCAGGGCCAATGAGTGGCTAATGCTGGGGGACACCCACCGGCCACTAGGAATGAGCAACACAGCAGCAGGAAGCACCCCAACCATGGAGAGATGTCCCAAGGACACTGCAAACACACCCACATACACAACACAAAGATGCCACAACACCTCCACCTTCGACAGTGGCAGCAGCAGTAAAGGGGCAAAAGCAAAGAACTGCTAGGAGCTCCTGCATCCAGGGTTCAAATCCCCTGATCCCACTCACACAAACACCGCCCCCCCCTCAAGGAATACCTTTTTGAGCAGAGCAAAGCAAAGATAGAAAGACTAGTCCCTTCGGAGAGGGTAGCCATGTGAAACAAATACGTCTCTTCATGGCAGGGAGCTGATTCTTTGTGGGGGAGTCTACCAGCTGGTAGGAGTAATCAGAGAGAGTGTATGGTACTGTATGCATGTGGAGTATGGAGCTTTAGTTCATACAGAACTGTTTTTGTATGACTAGACCATATCCACAAAGCATCTGCATGTAGCAACCTTCTAGCATTTACCGAACACCCATGCTGGATTAGGGTGTGGATTGCATGAAAAATAATCAGTCTATGACTGACTCAGAAGCAACCACACTGCTTTCATTAAAGCCTAGAAAAATCTGGTTTGCCAAAATGTGAAGGAGCTGATCAAACGTCACTGTGAAATTGCTTTGCCTTTGGCATAAAAAGGGAAATAGGTTTCAATGGGCACACAACCACACAATACTCATTGTATGAAATGAGTACATTTATCAAGACAAGTACATGGTGTAGCATCACATCTATAACTGAATGTGGATGTGCAAACGTTGCTGGCTATATGCCTAAACTAATTTTGTGAAATGCATATTCAAAAGCAAGTGCAATACTGTTACATTAGAAGAACATAGGAAAAGCCCTGCAGGATTCGGCCAATTGCCTATTATGGTCCAAGATCCTGTTTCTCACAGTGGCCTCTGGGAATCTCATAAGCAGGAAGAAAAGACATACTTCTCTCCCCATTGCTTCCCTGCAACTGGTATTCAGAGGCAGACTACCACTGAACCTGGTGGTAGCACACAGCCATCATGACTAGTAGCCATTGATAGACCTGTCCTCCATGAATGTGTCCAATCCCGTTTGAAAGCCATCCAAACTATTGGCCATCACCACATCTAGCTAGCGATGTCATTGAAGTCTGTAACAGGGACATGCAGTGCGGGGGTGGCAGGTGAGGCAGAACTGCCCCGTTGTAGTCCAGGGAAAAAACCACAGCCTAACCTTGAGATTGCGCATGCGTACCACCCGCTTGCACCCAAGTACCAATAAAACGACCATCTGTGTCTAAAATAACGAAGCACTTGAAGAGAAAAATGGTTATTTATCAAAATAGCAACCCCTCTGGCTACTCGGCTGGATACATCTGTTACAAAAGCCTCTCCCCATCTGATTATATACGTAGGTCTTTCTTATCAGCTGACGTCAAATGAATTTTTTTTGTAGAAAAGTGATATGTGCCTTTAATTCTTTCAACATATAAAGAACTTTTTGATATTTAGTAGAATCCCTAAGGCTCATAAGAACTTGAAATCACAGAATGATCCCTTGTGATCGTCCCAAGTGATTTCTTATGTATAAATGTATTACAGCCCAATCTTATCCATTCCGTCATCGCAGTGGTACAAAATGGTGACAGCTGCACCCTATACTGGGGAGGGCAGGCCAGGGGGGGGGGGGAGGCTGGGAGGCTTCAGCAGGGAAAGGGGATATTAAATCCCCTTACTCCTGCATAAGTAGGCTTACCATTCGTCCCGGTTTCGGCGGGACAGTCCCGGAAATCGGGCTCGATTCCCGGTCCGCCGGGTCCGGTCCCGGGGGACGAATGGGTGCCGCCATCTTTTTTTTAAATTTTAAACTTACCGGGCAGCATCTTGGATCACGAAATCTCGTGTGATCCAAGATGTCGGCGCCCAAATCTCGTGAGGGCATGATGCCCTCACGAGATTTGGGTGCCGACATCTCGGATCACGCGAGATTTCGTGATCCAAGATGCTGCCCGGTAAGTTTAAATTTTTTTTTAAAAAAATGGCGGCGCGGCGAGCAGGTGTGCTTCTCCCGGTCTCCCAGCCGCTCCATGCGGTGCTGCTGGGAGACCGGGCCAGCCTGCTTGCTTGCCCGTGCGGCACGAGCCTCCGGCAGGCTCGCGCAACGCGGGCAAGCAGGCTGTGCTTCTCCCGGTGCCGCTGCGAGACCAGCCTGGTCTCGCAGCGGCACCGGGAGAAGCACAGCCTGCTTGCCCGTGTTGCGCGAGCCTGCCGGAGGCTCGCGCTGCCCGGGCAAGCAGGCTGTGCTTCTCCCGGTCTCCCAACGGCTCCATGCGGTGCCGCTGGGAGACCGGGCCAGCCTGCTTGCTTGCCCGTGCGGCGCGAGCCTCCTCGGCAGGCTCGCGCAACGCGGGCAAGCAGGCTGTACTTCTCCCGGTGCCGCTGCGAGACCAGCCTGGTCTCACAGCGGCACCGGGAGAAGCACAGCCTGCTTGCCCGTGTTGCGCGAGCCTGCCAGAGGCTCGCGCTGCCCGGGCAAGCAGGCTGTGCTTCTCCCGGTGCCTGCTTGCCACGGCCCCAGCCTGCTTGCCGCGGCCCCAGCAGCAGCAGCAGCAGCAGCGACCAGCGACGACCAGCGACCAGGTAAGCATATTTTTTTAATATATTTTTTAATATAAAGATTAATTATTTATTTAAAAATTTTGGACGCGCTTTGCGCAGCAAAAGGGGGCGCTTCGCACCCCCTTTACTTATTTATTTATTTATTTAAAAAAACAGCCAAGCTGCGCACGGCAAAAGGGGGTGCGAAGCGCCCCCTTTCTGCTATAATTAATTCATAGAAAAGATTTTTTATTTGGGTTTCTGGTTTGTGTTTGCATTTATGGTTGTTTTTTCTTTATTGCTTGTAGTTTGGCGTTCGTTTTTCTTTATTGCTTCTACTTTGTGGTGCGTTTTTCTTTATTGCTTCTACTTTGTGGTTGGTTTCTCTTTTTGGCTTGTACTTTGTACTTTGTGGTGCGTTTTTCGTTGTGGATTGTAGTTTGGGGTTGGTTTTGGTTGTTTGTGCTTGGGTTTGCGTAGTGCTTTATGATTGGTTTGGGTTGTTTGTGCTTGGTTTTGCGTTGCTTTTACATTAATTAATTATTTACCTTGCAGAGGGGGGGTTATGGGGGGGATGTCCCGGTTTGAAGTTTGAAAAATATGGTAAGCCTATGCATAAGCCTCCCAACCAAGAATGGGTCATCTCGGACCTGCACTAGCGATTTTGCTAAAGCAAGTCCGAGAAGAGAAAGGGGGCGGGGAGACTGCTGCTGGAGGGGATGGGATCCTGTGTGTGCCTTCCGTGATAGATCCACCCCCTCATGCAACCTCCCCGCCCCATCATGTCCCCTCCAGGCCCTATTTTGCCCCTGCCCTGTTTACCCCCTCCCAGCCCCGCTGCTGCCTTATCTCTTCTGGCAATCGTAAGGCAGCTCCACGGGCGCTTCTAACAATCTAGAGTGTTGCCGCTTGCACGGCAGTGCTCCTAAAATGGCTGCCAACGGAGCACTGTATGCTCACGTGGTGTGGCAACCATTTTGCAACAGTAGAAGTGCTTTCTGATGTTGTGAAGGGCTCCGCGTGACCGCGCTGGATAGGATTGGAGCCTTAAATTACTTAAAATGCCTAAATTACAGGAGGTTAATAGAAAGTTATGTGGACAATAGATTGAGACCATCATTGGTTAATATAAAATCAAGTAAATTCTTTTTGATAGAAAATAATGCTTCTTTCATAGTGATATTTTAAGATCTATCTTGTTACAGACCTCTGCAAAAATTGTAAATGCATTTTCTTTGTATTTTTCCAAACTGAAAACCATGGTGCATTCTACCCAGTTGTGGTTTCCCACCCTGATAACTGAGAGGAAGATGAATCGCAATCACACAGAAGCAGCGTTTGGCAGTTTTCACACCTTAGCGGCTATTTATAATGTAGGCAGGATTCCAATTCATCCATTTGCATAATGGGGAGAGAGAATGCTTTCTTCTTACACACTCATAACTTGAAGCTGGAGTTCTGCATGCATTCCTGCCACACTTGTAGGTACTTGAAGACAAGGACTGTGCCTAAAGGAGATGTGGGAAAGTTCAAAAAGGCAAGTGGTTTATAAATATTTTTGCAATGAGTGCAAAATATGTTTACTAAGAGGCATGCTCGTAAGTGTTCTCAGTGATCAACTGAGCGATAAATTCTCACTAAGCCAGATTTCCATTATGCTCAGCGCACCCTGGACAATTGCCATTACGCTGCGGAAGGGAAACTGGGAGGCAAGATCGAGAGGAAACAAAGGCCACAAGTTTGATGAATTAACCTTCACAACTCAACCTGTCGTTGTAGAACATAAGCAAACGTTGCCTTTGCTTATGTTCTAACCTTGATGGTGCCAGGATTTGGGGAGGTATGAAACTTGGAAGAGGAGCATGAATACTGAGAATTCTCATGCAGCCTCTCACGTTGGGTGTTCTATGCAAAATTAGAATATGCTGGCACCTTCTGCCAGTCTTGGGATCCTGACAATGCATGACCTCAGCACCCTCTGGAGAGCAATCAGGTTTCTTTCTATATTCTTCCCTTATGTATAGAAGATCCCTAACAAAGTCGCCTCCTGACAGGTGCTTAATAAGTGGAGTCTTCTAACAAGTGGGAGATGGCTGGACCCTAGCAACTGAAAGAAAATTAAACCCCATCACCTGGAATTCCTTTGGTTCATAAAGGACCAGTGGACCCTACAATATGATGAGATGCCCCAAAGCAGTCAATAAGTGAAGCAGGGCATGCCGTCTGTTTCTACTTGCAGAAACTCTGTGTGTGTGTGTGTGTGTGTGTGTGTGTGTGTGTGTGTGTGTGTGTGTGTGTGTGTGTGTGTGCATGCACGTGCGCATGCCACCTACACACACCACCTACAATTGCCACTTTGAAAAAGAATGTGAGTTGATTGAAATGAAGATATATTTGGAAAAGGTGAGGGGGGAAGAGTGCTTGGTTGGTTGTTGTGCCCTTGCACCTCCTCCTCCAGCTACTGCAATTCTCTTATCATTAGTAATTCCATTCCATTCTTATCTGATTATACAGGGACATATTAACTCACTGGCAAATGAATACAACTAAAACCTCCTGCAGATGCAAATGGAGCAGAGATTGTTAATACTAACTGCAAACAAGATACTTAGAAGTATGCTATTGCAAATTTCCCTAGGCATAGGGGAGGGAACGATTCAATCCTTCTCTCCACCCACCCATCCCAGCTCATTCCAATAAGGGTTTTGAAAAATTATGCTGTAGAGGTCTTGTGTATTGACAGAAAAAGAACAGAAGAAATTAGCACCCAGGAAATCCAACACAGAGATTGTGGCAGGGCATTGTTACAAAAGCTAATCAAAACTGAAAAGAATGGGAGAGAATTAGCATAAAACAGAGTTTAAAAATCTGCCTAAAATACATATATAAGGAAACAGTCTTCTCTCTGTTTTTGTTTATGAATAGTAGCTATCCATCCAGGATTCAGTTGGATTACTGGCTGAATCATAATACAGTAACTTTATCATTAGCTTGACAGAAAATAATCTTGCACTGTACTTTGCAAGATAGGTAAGGCTCAACTTTACAGAAAGGTGCCAGGGTACTTTAGATTTTAAATAAAGATCAGTACATTTGCCTATGTTTGATTTACAGCAAACTGCCAGATGCTCATGTGTGTGCGTGTCACGGCTAATCCTTTGGGTGTACCTGGCAGTTTCATTTTTTCCAGATGAACACTTAAGGGAGAGACTGGGTAAAGAACAAGGTTGGGTTAAAGAGAATGAAGCACCTTTCCTCAACAGTTTTTAGAACTCCTTGTGTTGCTGGCCATATGCTTAGAAATTGGAGAGTCTGGCTATTCTGCCTTTTATGTACAACTACTGCTGTCGTATATTTCCACTCAGCTGCAACATGGTGCCTGCCATGTAATTTAATAAGGAAGCAGTCACAATGGTCTGCTGAATACTCCAAAGGGGACCATTGGTGAATAAAGGATTTCACTAGGTAACTATACTGTACTTACTGCCTGAATTAAGCTGCAGCGTGCACCCTACTTAGCGGAATGGTTTATCCAGAAATTCCATAGAATAAAACATTTCCCACATGGCCAGTGTCTAGCTCACATGAGTAGTGTAATGGCAGCAGTCTGAATCCCTGTTCAGGCATTATAAAGCATGAATACTGTCCACATGATGGGGAGGGGGAAGAGAATGTCAGCAAGCCCTGCGCCAAGTTGACCCATGTCAAAGCCCCATTTTCCCTGTCCAGAGCAGAACCCCAGCATTCTTAATCACAGAGAAATTCTCCATGGAGAATCTCCCCATGGAGAGTCACTGTATACCAATGTTCTCTATAAGGCTTTGGGAATGGATCAGCATAGGGAGCAGGGGTGCCTGGCATGCTGTTGCTCCCCCCCCCTTGTGTGGACAGCATTCATGCTTTATAACAGCTGAGTAGGGTTTTAGTTTTCTTTCTGTTTCTGAAGCTGAGTAAACAGTAGTACTGCTGCTACCTGAGCTTGTGCAAGCAGAATCCTTGGATACAATTGCAGAAGACGGTGGCAGCAGTGATTCCAATGAGTGATTCCAATTGACCCTCTACTACATGGTCAATACGTCAACCATCTAGATGTATGTATGAACTGGCTTAAGAGACAGTCAACTATTGAAATGCATGACATGTTAAAATTATTTAAGTCATGGGAGTCAAGTCAAACTTGTAAGCTCTCTCTTAACTTATCTGCCATCTGATTTCAGTGGAAGTGTGGAGGGGGTTAGGGTCATTGACTGGACCTGCTCCCAACTTGTGTGTATCTGCCCACCCCAACCTTTGTAAGCTGGCAAAAGTGAAAATGAGTCTGCACATGTACAGTTGTGCATGTATGGGCCCCATATACACATTCTACCCAACTTTTGGAGATTACAAAATATAGGTGGTAGGCTGGCATATGCAAGTTGGGATGAGATCAGCAGACACAATCCCACTTCTGGACTCATTGACTGAAGGTGTGGATGGTGACATGAGAGAGGTCTTATGACTCAGCTTATGAAATCTGCGTCTTACCATCAAGGGCACAGTCTTCAAAATCACTCCCATGTTGGAAACACATGAACGTTTAACGTTAGAAGGACCATTCTCATATGGAGCTCATTCATCTGGCCAGAAGTTACATTAGTAGCTGTTCTGCCATTCATGGTTCTTGTATCCCAGTTAATTGTATACCAGTTTTCAGACAGGCATGTGTAACTTTCAGAAACACAAACATGTCATTTCAAGAAACAAGGGCAATTTCACTAAATTCCCATCTGCTAGAGTGGCAGAATAGATTAGCTCAAGTGTTGTTTCAGGAGAAAGTGACAAATATTGGTATGTGTTTATGCATTTATATGTTTGCATTTTGTCAGTGGATCTTTGTCCGTGTCGAATTTTGAACGTGATAGAAAACCAAGGACATGCTGATGGAAGTTTGAAAGAGCCTATGCCTCCACATGAAGCTGGTGCCTTAATCTTTCATTTTGAGGACTGGATGCCCCTCTCATGGCTTATGTTCACCAAGAAATTCTTCACAGTCCTCAGATTTGCTCTCAGGCCAAAGCAGAAGCTTAGCTGTAGTAATCATCTTGGTTGCACAAGAACACAGAGCGTTATCTTCACAGTTAGCAACATTATATTGTTTTAAGTGCACTCTTAGTATGTCTGAGAACACAGAAGCTTTTAACAATTTAATAAAGAGAGTGTGTTTCCTAGACAGCGTTTTCCAATCTCTCAGCGCCATAGTATCAGTTTGCGTTAAGGCGAATATTTCCTGATTTAGAACAATTTCAGTCACCAAATACAATATATGATGACCCGTTGCTGCTAAGGAAAGAAATGTCTTCCATTCGTGTGTGTGTGTGTGTGTGTGTGTGTGTGTGTGTGTGTGTGTGTGTGTGTGTATAAAGGTAAAGGTGACCCCTGACAATTAAGTCCAGTCGTGTCCGACTCTAGGGTGTGGTGCTCATCCCCATTTCAAAGCCGAAGAGCCAGCGTTGTCCAAAGACGCCTCCGTGGTCATGTGGCCGGCATGACTCTCCTTGCTGCAGCGCGTAGCATGCGGCTGGAACACGGAGCGCTGTTTACCTTCCCGCAAGCGGTACCTATTTATCTACTCGCATTAACATGCTTTGGAACTGCTAGGTTGGCAATATGCGCTATTATTATGAACAGAAGTTTTTTCATTCCCCTTCTTTCTGTGCTTTTCTTGTTCTGCTTCTCCTTCCTTCCCCTGGTTCAGGTAGGTGACACTAGATCATATTAATGAGGCAGAAATCTGTGATCAGTGTCTGAAAACTCCTTTGACTCTGTGCTAACGGTGGCTTGAGATCCTTTCCCTCCCCATTTCCGTAGCTGCCCAGGCTGCTTGGCCATGACTGACTTGTGGATGATGAAGCCTTTGCTGGCAGGTTGCCCAGATAGCAGCTCTCCTACAGATTCCAGTCTCTCTCCAGGAGTTGCCTGCCTTCAGCATAATGGGCAACATTGAACGCAGCAAGGCATTCGGTCGACAAGGTCAGAGTGCCTTTCATTCCTGCAATAATCAACCAGTGTAGCTCTTCCTCAGACCTGGGGAGAGAGAAGATAGAGGTCAAAAGAGCAATTACATTTCACATTGACTCCAGGAAAGACTTGGAACACAACACGGAAAAGAAAAACAGCACAGAGCTTCACTTTTTCGCTCTCACTCCTTTCCTGGCCATTATTAATATGGGGGCAAAAACAACGTCGCAGCCATTTCTTTTCGAAGCCTGAAAAGCAGGGGGAACCATTTTGTTCCAGTTTGTGAAATCTCTTTCTCCCACCCCACCCCCTCCTTTTCCCTGAGACATTTAGCACTGTCAGCATATTACAAAGGAATGTAAATGAGATACACGATGTTATAACCAGATACGCTGAGCAAAAGCTATTAATTATGTTAAAAAATGTTAACCCTAGCAGACTGTAGAACAAGCAATTGCGCTAATTTTCAGGCTATAATCAGTCCCCACATTAGCATAACGGTATTTCTTTAGCACTAAGACAACAATTTGGAGAATATAATTTACTCAGAAATGTCAGTAATTTTCTGCTGGCATATTGTTGTTACATAGCTACCTTTATTTGACCTTACAAGCTGCCAGCCTTAATTACTTTAATGCTATTAACTGTACTGACCAGTCTGATGCTCTAAAGTTGAAATTGTTATTACTGCACAGAAGAAGAAAAAGGCTTGCTTCTGTACATAGCTTCCTCGTATTTTTTTTTTGGGGGGGGGAGATTAAAGGTTTTGCTTAAAATAGGGGTTATCCACACAAAGGCAAAGGCTACAATCCTATGCACACTTTCCTGGGAGTAAGCTCCATATTAGGCACATGGCAACCTCTTGTAATTCCTGTGTGCATGCTTAAAAAGAAGGGAGGATATCTATGCAAAGCCTGCACACTCATTCACACAACCAATGGACACATGGTAGCCTCCTGCAATGTTGCCTATATACAGTCAAACTTGGTATCCGTGGGACTTCCGTTCCTGGAACCCCCACGGATACGGAAGTCGCCGTTAACTTAACCCTCTTCTCGCGCATACGGGGCTCACTTTAAAACGCTTTTCAAAAGGAAAAAAAGGTTAAAAATAGCGTTCCTTACATTTTTGCTTGCAAACCACTCCGTTTGCAGGGCTGTAGACAGTGAAATCACGCTCCTACAGCCTCTTCCAGATCGCTCAACATCCCCTTCCTTCCCCAGGCTCGCCTCAATGCATGCTGGGGCGACCTTGGGGAAGGGAGGGGGGAACTTGAGCAACCAGGAAGAGGCTGTAGAAGCACGATTTCACTCTCTACAGCCCTGCAAATGGAGCGGTTTGCCAGCAAAAAGGTAAGGAACTCCCTGCCCTCTGTCTTCTCCGCATGGAATGGCTCCAACGGCGAGGGGGCAGGGTCGCCTTGTGCCGGCTTGTAAACGGGACTAGGACGGGGCACAACTTACAGCAGGGCCTCTGAGAGGGGGATTATGGGGGTAATTTGTACCCAGGACCAGGGCGACAAATGGGTCAAAAGGGGGGCCCTGGAGCAGAAAAAGGGGGGCCCAGGAGCCAAATTCATATGTAGGGAAGGGGCCCAAAAGAAACTCTGTACCCCCTGATAAAATTCCTCTGAATGGCCCTGACTTACGGTACTGCCCACACCGTAGTGATGCCTCTGTTCCCTGAGGGACTTGCAACCTAGATACATACCAGGGAAACCACAGAAGAAGGGGAAGTGGAAGCAGGGAGACTGGGCGGAAAATATGTCGTATTGTAGTCAGCTTCCTATCTATCTATCTATCTATCTATCTATCTATTCCTATATATATATTCCTATATATATATATATATATATATATATATATATATATATATATATATATATATATATATATATATATATATATATATATATATTAAAAGCAACATTTGTTCGCTACCAACAGAAGATTAGAAAACTTGATGGTGACATTCTTTAGAATAATCGAAACCTCCCGTGTCATATTTCACACCATAGGCAGCTATTTTAAAAAATTACAACAAAAACAAAATCCACTTCTTTGTCTTTGGCTACACAAAGCAAACATGGCTTTCTTCCATAGTTTACTATGACACAAGATGTGAGCCCAAATGTCTTCATCCCACAGAACAGCCAGAATTATTTACTTCTTGCTCCAAAATATGATTATCACTGAAAGAATTGAAACCAAATGTATTTCCTTGCCCATCCTTTCTTAACCACAATTTTCCTTTTAAAAAATTCCGAAAATTAGAAACAGCTCAGCAGTATGCTTGCCAGATAGGCAGCAAAACCCGATGGTCTAAGCAAGATAGTTAGCAATCCTGAAGACACTCCCCAGTCATGACATTGCTTAAAATAATTCACCCAGGAACAACGTGCCAATGAATCAACAGGTAGCAACATCACAAGCTCATGGATTTAAAACATTGCTTCCCCCACACAAATCATAGTACAGTATAGTGTAGACAGCCCAATTCTATCCAAGATTGGACTTTCATGAGCAGTCATTTATGACAGTGGAACTAAGTTGTCATAATGCGCAGCGCTCTATCGGCAGCCATTTTGAGAGTGAAGTTGCAAGAGGTAGCAGGGCTCCCTATCCATCGCCAGACCTGCCTGGACCGGAGCACGTAAGGCAAAAGCAGGGGCAGGGTGGAGCAAAACGGGGGGAGGGGCAGGAAAGGGGGTGGGGAGGCTGCAGGAGGGGGTGGATCTGGTGGCGATGGTGCACGCTGGATCCTGTCCACCTTTTTTGCAACCTCCTTGCCCCCTTTCTCTCCTCTGACTTGCACCAGCAAAATCGTTGGCACAGATCCCTAATGCAGGGGTAAGGGGATCCCCTTTTCTTTCCGAAGCCTCCTGACCTCCCCCCCCCCCTGAATACAATGCACCCGTTTTTGGCATGGCTGCACCAGCAGGAGGGGAGATAGGGTTGGGCTGTTTATTTATTTAAACTTAGTATGTATTGCTAATCCCATAGTGGCTAACAAAGTAGTAAGCATATGAACTGTAAAATCATTAAAACGCACTCTTGAAACAATACACAAAACAGCAGAATTAAAAGTAAAATTCAGCAGCAGAGTGACTCAGTCAAAAAAAATAGATAAGATATTATAATTGTCTGGCACTTAGAAGATACAGTATATGAGTAAGCATTGGCTGAGCCTCCCTGTGGAGGTCAGGTCTGTCTCACTCTTCACCACCTGCCTCAGTTCTGAGGGTAGGGATGCCAAAGAAGGGCTTCCAAGCTTGAACTTTGTGAGTGGGATGATTCATGTGAAAGGCACCACTTAGGCCTAACTCAGGTAGGGCTTTAAAAGTAAGAACCAGCACTATTTGAATTGTGCTTAGAAATGGATCAACAACCAGTGCAGGTGGTTCCGAACCATGTTCCCATCACCAATCTCAGTGGGCAAACTAGCAGCTGTATTTTGCATGAACTGATGTTTCCAAATAGTCTCTAAGAACAGCCCCGTATATAATGCATTGCGACTGTCTGATCTGGAGATCACTTGAGCATGGAGCACGGTGACCAGGCTTTCTCTGTCCAGGTGGGGTTACAACTGGAACACCAGTCATACAGGCTAGAAGGCACTCCAACAAGCCAAGATGTATCAGTAGCAAGAGGTGATCCTTAGGTAGAGGGCAACATCATGTAAAACAGGTTGAACACCACCCTATAGACAGTGATAACACCTACCACCAACACTACAATGTGTTAGAATTGAACTTCGGTTTATTGAGTTTCATCCCATCCATTACTGGTTCCAGACACTGATTCAGCACTTCCTCACCTGATTCTGATGAAGAAGGAAATATAAGAGCATACTGATGGCTCCATGGGGATACTCCAAATCTCAATCATCTCACTCTGTAGGTTGATGTAGAAAACATCAAAATGTAAAAAAAAAAACATCATACACAAAGGCATAACTGTGTGTATCCGAACAAAAGGATAACCTGACACTAGCTGTGATACAGTACTCTGATGTACCCATGATTCACAAAATGTACAGTGTCTTCTTCATTCCCTTTCCTGAGTAGGTGGCTGTTGGGTATATGCAAAGGGAGAATCCCCCAAAACACAGAATCCTTCCTTCATAGACAAAAACAAAAAGAACCTGTATGCACAGAGTAACCCACACCCACTTACTTTGACAGGACTAGTGTAGGTGATCAGTGAGCTATATAGGCATTTAAATACCATGGTAAATTTCTGTATACAAGACATGAGACAGAAATGTGAACTCTTTGACAGGTTTCTGCTTCAAAAAGACACATATATTTTGCTCTGAATAACCAGTGATGAAAGCAAGCAAGCCACAAAATATTTCCTTTGTACTTATATCATTACTAAGCACATCAGATGTCACTGCCGAGATAAAAGGAAAGTATTGTGTTCAAGAGGAATGTTGCAAGAACCGTAACGTAAGAAATGCATGCCATTTTGCTGTCTTTAGCAAGGTAGTGCAGTCCGCGCAGTGGGTTAAACCACTGAACCAAGAGTTGTCGATCGAAAGGTCGGCAGTTCAAATCCTCGCAACGGCTCCTGCCAACCTACCGGTATCAGTTCGAAAGCAAGAAATTGCAAATAGATTAATAGGTACCACTTGCGGGAAGGTAAACAGTGTTCTGTGATCTCATGCCAGCCACATGACCACGGAAGCATCTTTGGACAGTGCTGGCTCTTCGACTTCGTAACAGGGATGAGCACCGCATCCTAGAGTCGGATATGATTGAACTTGTCAAGGGAATACCTTTACCTTTTTAGAGTCGCTTGTCACACATTTATTGGATATGTTTTATAAACCGCTGGTTACATCAGCCAAAAACGAAGAAGTCTTTCATATATTTAGCAGTGACAGCAAAAGGGGCAAATGGTGTGGAGTACAGAGCTTTCTTTCTCACCCTGTCAGCTAACCTCACCACAATCTGGCTTCCTAGGCAACTTTCTCCTCAGTTGAGCTCCAGTGCTAATCATGTGCTCAGCCGGAAGAAAAGCTCTTGGAGCCTGGTCCCTGCTGATGATGCAGGCTCTTAGCCCTGCTCTTCCCCTTTGTGGGTTGAGCATTGGTCTGCAGTGCCAAATGATGAATACAGGGAGACTTTCTCCCTGTGATCATCACCCTGGAACATTCTTACTCGCTGAGTACACTGAATACACAGAGGGCGGGGACGTGGGCTAAGCATATATGTCACCAGTAGGAGACAGGGATCCAGGGGGCTCTCTACACATTCATCTACATGCCATGGCAACATCTTCTGCACAGGGTTATAACTACCTGTACATTGTATTGGAATTAATGAAAGGTTATTCACCTGGTTAACTATGCCTGGGTACGTTTGTGTACCTGCGTATGATAATTGTTGGTCTGTAGCTGGGCACAGTCATTTACTCTTGCCATTCAACACAGGTACAATCTATGTACATTAGTGTACCCTGATCTGTTAAAAAAAAAATTAACAGAGCAATCCTGTGTAAACATGCGCCGGCGGAGAGATGGCACTGCTGGCACTTGGTGTCGTAAACGAGACGTAAAGTACATTTTCAATACTTGCGCATAAGCAGTGTAGACAGAGAGGCCAGTGCTGCTCACTCCGCCTGGGGCTGCAGCCAGCACCGGTGGACGCAGGTAAGTCCTACACCGGTCGGGGCAGGGGCATGGGGAGGGTGGACCGGGGTGGTATGGGAGGGGGGATTGGCCAGTCAGGCCAGGGGGACAGGGGAGGGATTATCGGCAGCACACTGTACCGATATCCTATCCCCCGTCCCGGGCCTGGCCAGCTCCTCAGATTTGCACTGGCCATTTTGCCAGCGCACATCTGAGGAGGCCCACAGGGGCCACTGGGGCTCTACCTGGGGGAAAGGGACAAATGTCCCTTTTTCCTTAGGTGTGCTTCAGCTGCACCAGCGGTGGCACGATCCTGCCTAGGATTATTTTATTTATTATTTCTGTATTTATATACTGCCTTTCTTTTCCTCAGATTGCTCTTTGGATATTACTCAAGGTGGTTTACATAGGCAGGCTTATCTAGATCCAACAAGTATCTTTACAATACTGTTCTATATATGTAGAACCCTACAATTCCAGATGGTTTCCTCCACAGTGTAGTCATCTTCACTAGCTGCCAAACACAAGCCTCAAGCTTTGCGCAGGACCGCCACAAATCATGCTGAACAGGGGACCATTTTCCAGTTGTTATCGCTCTGTCACTGACATTCTCAGCATTCCAGTCCGTTCTCACACCACGGCATACAACAGCGACTCCTCTCTGCCACCAAGGGGCATGACAGCTTATCAGTGACTTCCAGTTTGTCTCTCTTCCAGCACAAACGGGCTGCTCCTGCTTAGCTTCTGGCAGTCTTCAGGCAGTTGCTTTTGCATGCTGTGGCAGCCCTAGACAAGATTGGGCTGCGCTGCCCACCAGGTACAGTCATTCATGTGATCATTCAGCTGTACCTGGGTACAGTTCAACCATTTCATTAGCTCTCTATCATGCTACAGACTCTCTGTTTGCCTAATTTAAATCATAACATGTGCTTCAAGGCTTACTTTGAAGCTGATTAGGATCAGGATAGATAGATGCTACCGTACAACTTTTTTTGACAGCTCTACCTTATTAGCGCAGTATATACAGAAGTCAACAATCAGTATTGGCCTGATGCTGTGTTAGTACTTGGAAGCAAATCCCATTTGAGTTCAATGAGATTTACTTCTGAGAGACACAAATAGTTTGATACACTGGTTAGATCAGGCAAGGGCTTCAGACGATGATCTTAATATCCAGGCAGGTTATGGTTGTGATGAAAAAAATTATAGTAATCCAGTATACACTGTACCACAGCTCCTTGCAGGAAAAGTAAGAAACAAATGGAACAATACTTAGTAGTAGAGTACTCAACTCTTCACATGTATTATCCTGCTATCTTCAAAACAACCCTGTAAGGAAAGTAGGTATGGTTATCCTCACATTGCAGCTGAGGCTAAGAGGGAGTAGCTTGCATGAGACCACCTAGTGAGCACATAGCAGAGGCAAGATTCAAACCAAGGAAGCCCTCAGTCTCTTCACCTACTTTTCACCCTACACCAGCTCTCTCTGGCAAAGCCCCCGATTATCGTCAGTGTTATCATGTCAGTCATATATTATCCAGCAAGGTAAATAAGTGATGAATAGGGCTTCTTGTCTATGCTGCAGCGTTATCCTCGCCCCCCCCCCCCAGTGCTGTAGCACACTTGAGGCCAGGCTGTGCACTAGGAAGCAATTCTGTGTTACTTAGAGTATGCATTTGATCAGTGCAAATAGTCACACTTGATTTTTAAATTAGGCGAGCAGAGAGCCTATAGCCATGATAGAGAGCAAATGAAATGGTTGAACTACTTACATGGAATCTCATGCTCTGCCCTCCAAAAGAGCCGTCATTTGAAAATTCATTTCAGAAGGTGTGTTTCCTTACAGTTCAAGAACTACATTTCCACTTATGGTTTTATCCCTAAAACTCTTACAGCCCAACTTTTGACTCAGAGATAAATCTCAATGGGTCTTACTCCTAGGTAATTGAGCATAGGATTACAGCCTTAGATTACAGTCCTATATATGCTTATTTCTTGGAGTAAAATTCCATTGAAGCTACTGTAATAACACAGGACTGTGCACATTTTGCTTTCTTAAAAGTGAGACCTATTCTTGGGTATATTTGGGGCGCTGATTCCAAAAATGACTTCGGTTTTGCCCTATCGCATATAGTTTTGGGGGTATGGCATCACCACCTCATAATGCAAGTCAAGCAACTTCCTCTTGAGGAATCTGATAAATCAGCCCCCCAAATTCATATAAAACCACCACCAATTTAGAAAAAAATGACCTTCAAATTTGCAGGTCTGTGTAATTGAAATCAAGAAAGTCCACTGAAATATGTTTAGAAATGGTGAGTAACTTGCATGGCAGTAAGTAACTTCCATTGTAGTAAATGTTATTGTTAAATTGTATGAGTTAGCTGTCTAAGACAGGGGTTCTTAACCTTTGGAGGCCGGGGTACACCTTATCACGGCCCAATTTTCTGAAGTACCCCTGCTAATTAACTGCTAATTAATTGGATTAATCAATTAATTAATTAGGTAATTAATCGTTAAATAAAAAAGTACTAAAACAATTTTAAGTGTGAAAAAATGTCTTATTTAGCTCTCTCTCTCTCTCTCTCTCTCTCTCTCTCTCTCTCTCTCTCTCTCTCTCTCTCTCTCTCTGTGTGTGTGTGTGTGTGTGTGTGTGTGTGTGTGTGTGTGTGTGTGACAGAGACAGAGACAGAGACATGCAAGGATCTTTTTTTTCTCCGTCACACTTCCCAAAATCAGCTCCTCCCTCCCCAACCCCACCAAAGTACATTTTCCAAAGTACAAAAATAAGCCCAAAAGCAAAATCAGAGAGACAGAAGGGCTCTAAAAATAATTACAATTTAAAATCCATGTTAATGGAGCTAATTAACACTTAATTAGCTGCTGATGGGGCAGATAAGGGGAAGGGCTTGGCATACCCCCAGCAAGAGGTCCGCGTACCCCTAGGGGTACCTGTACCACAGGTTGAGAACCTCTGGTCTAAGATCAAAATTTCAAAATTCTGATAGACAAAGAAGAGGCAATGGGGTGAGGAGGAGGGCGGATTGGGCCCGGGAAGGGGTGGGCCAAATCCTAACCCCTTTCCTGGGCCTTATCCGCCTTCACAGGTTAATGTGGACTTACGCCAGCTCTATAACTGGCGCATGACAGCCACTGGGGCTTACCCCAAGGCAAGAGAACAAATGTTCCCTTATCGCAAGGAGGCCTCAACATACAAAAACTCCCCCGCGAGATACAGCACACATCGCGTTGGCGCTGCTGCATAGCTACGCAAGGAGCTGCATAGGATTGGGCTGTTAGAGTTTGTTCTCTCCAAACATATGATTGGTCACTGAGCATTATCTTGAATGTTTAGCTCTTTGCATTGTATACCTTCTTATTTTCCATGTTTTAGTGCCTGGCTGGCATTATTCTAGCCTCATCCTCCCCCTTAAAATAGAGCACAGAGCTCAGTCTCCCTGATTACTAGAATGCATCACTGTTGTATTTTCCTGACTTGAACTTTCAGCGATGCCTTGGTGGTCTCGCTACCAAAATAATCAAATGAGGTGAAATTGCAGCAATCATGTTCAGGAATCAGGCAGGTCTTGTGTGCGATCACAATTAAATGCATTGCTTAAATAGAGCCTGAATGCACTCTCTTTGACGATAACAAAATTCCTCTTGATTTTAAAAGTGTCAGGTTCAGACCAACGCATAATGTCATACAAAGATACAGAGCCTGGAAAATGCTGTTTTTGTGGCTTAAGCTGCTGTCCTTGAGGTTCCGGTCAACTTTCAAAAAAGCAGACTTGATATGGTGTACATGGTGTTAATGCTTGTGTTTTCTACAGCAGCCTTGTAAAATGTGGTTGACGTAGCCCTCATCTTGACACACTTTACACACATCTGGGAACTTTAGCCCAATCATGCAGTAAACACAGCAATTGTATTTGCTGTATAAAGTGTAGAACCGACTCATGGACGCTAAAGAGCACTGGCAAATGAGAGAAATTGTTTGCAGGCTTGGCTCATGCTCCCACTCCTCCAACCACCAGAGACAATGAGCTTCACACTTACATAATGTATGAATAGGGCCAGGGCCAGCTCACCGATGAGGCCAACTAAGAACCAACAATAGGCAAAAATGAGAGGAAACTCATGGATTTTTGCCACAGGTTTCCCCATGAAAAAAGCTTATCGCAAGCAGTCAAATGAGCACTTTTTGGGTGGGGGGGAAAGGTTAGCATAGTCCTCCCTTTGATTGGGTAGTTTACTACATGAAAAATGTCCTCTTAAGCAGCGGTCCCCAACCTTTTTTACCCCAGGGACCGGTTTCGTGGAAGACAATTTTTCCATGGACCGGTGGGGGTCACATGGGACAATCAGAGCCGGTCAAGTTCTCAGCGCCTTTACAATAGTCAGCTTGAGAGCGGACGGGGCCGACACTTCAGCCGACGAACTCTTCTCAGCGTGCCCCGTCCGCCCTCGCTGACCAGCTCAATGGCACTTGGGTAGCGAGCACGATCACCCGTTGGAGAGTGGGGCATGCAGTGGCGACGTCTCGCGAGGCCGGCAGCCAGACCCGCTCTCTTCCTGAGTCTCTGGAAGAGAGTGGGAGGGGACAGCAGCCTCGGCATGGAGAGATCACCGCTGGTAAAATGTTTCGGAGAGATCAGGGGGTGAAATGTTTCTGGCAGCAGCAGCGGGGGCAAAATGGTGTGGCGGTTGTTTTGGCACAGGGCGAAAGCCTCGTGGACCGGTTCCTAACAGGCTGCGGACTGGGCCTGGGCTGAGAACCAGAGGTTGGGGACCCCCGCTCTAAAGCAGTGGTTCTCAAACTTTTTAGCACTGAGACCCACTTTTTAAAATGACACTATCGGGACCCACCTAGCTTTACGATACTCTCAAACATTTATCTCCCTATATTTAAACAAGCTTGCAAACTGCAGGAGCTCAGCTGTTTGCAGGGTAATTAGCAGCTATCTTGCAAACTGCAGGAGCCCAGCTCTTTGAAGGGCAATTAGCAGCTATCTGATTTTTGAATAGCCTCAGGGCTTGTGGCAACTATTTATCTGATCTTTCTGTCACCTAGGACTGACCAGAAATCAGGTCACGACCCACCAAGTGGGTCCCGACCCACAGTTTGAGAAACACTACTCTAAAGTATTCTAAAATATAACCCTATGTCTGTGGTCCAAGATGGAAAACTGACAAGGTTCTTAACTGTATGGGTTCTGCAGCCATGTCAATATAAAAGTAGAGAAATAAAATCCTTTACCGCTTTTGTTGTTTGTTTAGATTTCTTATATTGTGCAGGTGTCACATATACAGAAAAGGTTTTCTTACAATAACAACAACACGGGATCCTACTTCCCAAGCCGACGTTTCACTCCATTCACGGAGCTTTCTCAAGGCAATTTGGCAGTAAAAAACTGCTGGATGAAAAAGAATGTTACGGAGTGGTAACATGCAACATTCAAGATGGAAAAGTCCAGAATTCTACCACCTCAGCTTATCACCTCACTCTGCACAATGTGTAGATGGACGCTAAGGCCCAAACACCTTTATAGAAGAACAAAATCAGACATATTGTTTTCTATACACTGCTCCACTGCCAGCTGAACCAATCCTACAGTTTTCTACATTGCCAAATAGGGACAACTTTGCCTTCGCGGTTACAGTCTAAGGTTGTGCTTCCGCGCCATGCATGTTACCTCAGATTGGCACCAGCTTCTCTTTCCAGTTACAGCCAATTTTGAGCTCTGTTCAAAGAGCACAGCCCATAGGAGCAGAGGCCGTTGAAGAAACCAAAAGACCATTCCATTATGTTGGCTTGATCTCTTGCCATGCTGTGCCATTGTCTGACATCAAGAAGCACTCAACTCAGAAAAGGTCATTTTGTTAGTGAGAAGGAGAGAGAGAGAGAGAGAGAGAGAGAGAGAGAGAGAGAGAGAGAGAGAGAGAGAATTGCTGCTTAGCCTGAATAGCTGTATGTCATATATCTGGGAGGTTTCATCCAAGGCTGCTAAACATTCCCGGCACAGTGAGTCCAGATAGTGCACACTTTCTAGCTGCACATATGCTTACATTTGGCAGAGAACGGACAGCAGTGGGATGAAATGTCAGCGTTTAATAATTAATGCCATTCTCATTCCCGCTCCCATCATTCCTGCGGAGGATGAGCTCCATGGCGCTATCAGTTAATATGCCAGATCTCTAAGTCAAGGCAGCGATGACATCAACATGCCAGGGCTCCCCCCCCCCCGCACTTTTAGTATTCCCCAAATGCATTCAGCAATAGCAGACTCTCTCTCTCTCTCTCTCTCTCTCTCTCTCTCTCTCTCTCTCTCTCTCTCTCTCTCTCTCTCTCTCACTTGAGCAGTCCACGTTATTTAGTGGTATCAGGCAAATGTAGCTTTTGGTGGATTAGAAAATACTTCATCTTATTTTCTATGCAATGAATATACTGTTTCGATGCTGTATTGTTTTAATGCAATGTACTGAAAAATACAAGTATTCTTACTTTTTTAAGTCAATGCAAGTGGGAACTTGTGGGGAATTTGGGGAGAGGAAAAAAAGGTAGTTCAGAAGCGAGGGAGATTTCTTTCCTTGTTTTCCTTATTCCTTTCTCCCCCTACTCCATCAATTCCAAGCTCAGTTCAAGCCACCAGCATACACCCACTACCCCTTGCCACCAGTGCCGCACTCAACATGCCCAAACTCTCCCATGGGATACAGTGCATGCCGCGTTGGTGCCACTGCATCACCGCACAGGGAGCTACGTAGTTAGGGTTGGGCTGCCTGTCTAGTGACATTACAGTTATTAAATAACATGCAATAAGCCTTCTGGTTCCCATAGGATGCTATTTCATTGTTTATTCTTGTGTAACTGTTGTCTAGGACAATACTTCTCAAGCTATCTGAACTGGCAGGGGTTTTTTTTGTCCAATGCTCCAGGGACCAGTACCGTATCTAAGCCATATTATTACTATTGTTTCTCTCTTTCCTAGGAAGTGACTGTGGACCGGCAGCCGATGGATCGAAATCAGACCATGGGCCACTACTTTCAGTAGCACTGGTCTAGGAACAGAGGTTACCCAACCTTTTTCTTTGGCGTACCACCTCGGCATACCTCTGGCCTTCCGCACACCACCGGAAGAAAGTGCCAATGACATCATCAGCACTTACTTCTGGGTTCATAGCCACGTTGGAGCAAAAAAAGCAATGGTAAGACACAGAGGAGGGCCATTCCCTGTGCTTGGAGCCCGTGTTCTTGAATGGCTCGGCAGAGCTAGAGCCTCTGCTTTTTAGGCTCCAATGTGGCGCTGCGCGGCCAAGATGGAGGTAGCCATCTTGGCCACCGGCAGCCCACGTACAACCAGTCAGTGGTCTGTGTACCACTAGTGGTCCGCGTACCACTAGTGGTCCGCGTACCACAGGTTGGGAACCTCTGGTCTAGGATGTTCTTCTGCAGTCTCTGGATGAACTCTGCAAGCCAGCTAAATTGGTTAACTCAGAGGTTCTCAACCTGTGTTACGGGTACCCCTAGGGGTACGCGGACCTCTTGCTGGGGGTACGCCAAGCCCTGCTCCTTATCTGCCCCATCAGCAGCTAATTAAGTGTTAATTAACATGGATTTTAAATTGTAATTATTTTTGGAGCCCTTCTGTCTCTCTGATTTTGGTTTTGGACTTATTTTTGTACTTTGGAAAATGTACAATGATGGGGTGGGGGAGGGAGGAGCTGATTTTGGGAAGTGTGACTTGGAGAAAAAAGAGATCCTTGCATGTCTGTCTCTCTCACACTCACAGAGTTAAATAAGACATTTTTTCACATTTAAAATTGTTTTAGTACTTTTTAATTTAATGATTAATTACCTAATTAATTAATTGATTAATCCAATTAATTAGCAGTTAATTAGCAGGAGGTACTTCAGAAAATTGGACTGTGATGGGGGTACCCAGGCCTCCAAAGGTTGAGAACCCCTGTGTTAACTTAACCTTAAAAAAGTTTTTTAACTGCAACAATACTGGAGGGGGAGCTCAGTAGGCTAAATATACTACTATAAACAAAAAAATAGTAGCCATGTTTGTTATGTAAGTAACAAGGTCACTGACTGTTCAGCTGTAGGAGCAAACTCGATTAAGATGGAGGATAATCGTTAGAAAGATAGCAATTTATCTCCATCTGAAGGTTATTATCTTGGTTCTACAGCTATCACAGGCAGCGAAGTTAACAAATATTCAGTGATGAATTTTTGAAAGCTTTAGTCTGATCTTGTTCCTTAAAACCTTTCCAAGGGTTTGTCATATGCAACAAAAAAAGACTGTCAAATCTGTACACAGGATTACTTAATGGACTTTCTTTGAGAAAATGCTTATGATTCACACTGTATTTGTACTCAGTTATGGAGTTGTTCTTTAAGGCATTCATCAAATAAGGGAGATTAACTCTGGAAAGTGATTCTGTTGAAATAAGGAGTTATGAAATTCAGAATATTTAGCAATAAAAAGTAATGCTCACTTGCACTATTTATATGCAAAGATATGGTGATCTTATCATTGATCTTATAATTTCCACATCCTCAGTATGCCTTTTCTAATTTTACACACACACACACACACACACACACACACACACACACACACACACAGAGAGAGAGAGAGAGAGAGAGAGAGAGAGAGAGAGAGAGAGAGAGGAGTCTAAGACAAGCTAGGGCTAGATTTACCATTTTGTTAAGCACTCTATTGATACATTGAGGACTTTACTATGCTATGCTACAGTTCTCTGGAATACTTCCTGTGTGTGGCGCATGCCCATTCCTTTCCGTGCTTTAAAGTACTCATTGCCCAGAACATAGTGGCCCTGATCCACATATCTTTGCATGCAGCAGCAAGGTGTGCGTTCAGAGGCGTCGCTCCGGTAGGGGCGGGGCTGTAAGTATCGCTGCGGTCATAGTCTCTTTACCGAGCGAGGAGGAGGCAGCCCCGCCCCTTCACTGTCCGAGCCAGTCCCCTACGGAGAAAGCAGCAGGCAGGGTCTCTCCACAAATGCAGCTCAGACACTCAGTGCAGCTTTTAAAATCCACATGTCATCCTGTTTCATACATGCAACACATGTTCTGGAGGATGATCCACACATGACGACCATGTTGGATCTCTCAATTTCTCTCTGACTAGGGTGAATGGCAATAACTTCATCACAAGACATGAAATTGTTGATCGCTGAGATATGGAAAACCTGGCCAGAATGAAGAGTCTAACACTGTCTGCAATGGAGAAGATTTTAGCTGAGGAACAGGATGGGATGCAGAGTGGAAGAGTTTGGCTTCATTTACTGTAGGTATTCCAACTTGAATGATTGTAGCCACTGGCGTCGACAGGGGGAAGCGGGGGGTGGGTGGGCCGCCGGGGGGCGTCGCACGTATAGGGGTGACGCGCGATCCCCCCACTTACAGTTTTCCGTTGGAGGCGGGCCCGCCCTCCCTCCCCTGTGTCCGTTTGGCTCCAAAATGAGCCGAAAACGGAGCGGGGAGGGCGCTCCGCTCCTGCGCATGACGTCACGCACGGGGGTGGAGCCTCTCCCTTAAGGGCGACGCGCGCCCCCGCTCTGGGGTGTTGCGCGCGTCATCGCGACGCGACTGATTGTAGCAGATAAAATATGGTTTATAGGGTTTGTTGGATGGGGTTCAAGAATATGGTTTGGCAAAAGACCTCCATACCCTTTAATCTGGACCTGGTAAGAATATATCTTATGTTATATGTAGAAATATCTCCCCACAAGGAAATTTTCAGATATTCTAATTTGCAGATAATTTTAATCTTTAACAGTATATGAGAGTTCCTTTTGCTTTTGAGTGTGTGTGTGTGTGTGTGTGTGTGTGTGTGTGTGTGTGTGTGTAATGCAACCCACCATTGGGAGCAGCCAGGCCACCACAGTGAGCGGTGGCAGTGGCTTGCCAGCGGATCCATTGCATCTCCTGGTGCCAGTAAGTGGGTGGGACGGAGGTGGGGAGGGGGCGGAACAGGGCAGGGAAGGGAGGGGAACAAGGAGGAGATAGGGCGAACGAGGGGCAGAAGAAGGGCTGGAAGGGCACAGGTCTGAGTAGGTCACAGGTCGACATCACCGGCACAGATCTGAGTAGACCTGTTGCGGCACTGGAGGCTTACCCTCAGGACAAATGTTTCCTTACCTGGACCTCCAGGACTGTTGCAGGATGCAAAGGATACAGCATGTGTTTCCTTCCTGCAGCACAGCTCCATCGGTGGGGGAAGAATAGAATTGGGGACTAACTTCAGTTCAATGTTTAACCTAAGGGAAGTGTTGAATGCACATGTCCCTAACGTAGTGACATTTGCTAGCTGCATTTAGCTGTATTGCTACTAAATCAGTTCTGTTCCTGCCACTAGTATGAGGAAATCAAGTGAAAACAATGTTGTGCTTACTTTATACATTTTTTACTTTGTCCTAACTATTTGTACCAACAGATCTGACTGCAACAGTAGCATTATGTCCTTGCAATGCGAGCACAATGTCCTAGCTAGCTTGTCATATTGCTATATTCAGTGGTTCATGTCAGGAAGTCCTAAATTACAAGTATAGCAAGTTTAGGACCAGGCTTTTAAAAGTGTGTTAGACATTTCTAAATAATTTGAAGTTACATTTTGATTTCATATTCAAAAATTTGGCTATTTTATTACTTCTCCACACACACACACACACACACCCATTATTAAATGTATAGATCTTGCATTTGCAGTTGGTGGACTTTTTGGCCAGCTTCCAAGTCAAGTATTTTTGCAACATGGCTGTTGCCATTAGACTTCTCTAAGAATTAAGTGACATTGATGGCCCAATCCTAGCTACTGTTTACGACAGCGGAGCATGCACTCTGCCAGCACTAGCTGTTGAAAAAGCACTTTGTGACAGCCTAACAGTTAGCTGTGCCGGTGGGAAATTGGTACTGGCACATGGAGCAACGCCTGCTGGAGGTGGTAAGTCTCCGCCAGGCTGCACAGGGGTGGGAGGAAGGTGGGGGAGGGGTGGAATGGGGCAGGGGAGGGTGGCGATGTTGGTGGGTGAATCAGACCTGGGAGGGGGGTGGGATTGGTGGCACTGGCACATACCATATCCTATCCCCCCTCTCAGGCCCAATCCACCAACCTGGATCAACATGGACTTGTGCCAGCAATATCGTTGCTGCAGGTCCAGGTTGACCCATAGCGGTGGCTGGGACTTTCCCCAGGGCAAGGGGACAAATGTCCCCCTTACCTCGAGGAGAACTCCCGCTTGCTAAATCCCCCCATGTGATACAGTGTAGCCCACGCTGGTACTGCTGCATTGACATGGGGGAATTTAGATAGGATTGGGCTGTGAGTCTTAGTCCACCTTGTGTTGAGAAAACATCATTTTTCACTCACTCATTTTTGATTGACAGTTCCATTACTGATATCTTGTAGGGAAAGGGCTATGGACAGGAGACAGGCTAATGCACATGCTGTGCAGCCACCCACACATCAAGAATTAAAACCAGAGAGTAAAAGGCAGATAGAACAGTGATTTTATTCAGTATACATTTGTTGAAGCTCAAAGACTGGGCTCATTGTGAATGAAAATTATGTGTTGCCAGAAACACGATGTAGATAAAAATACTGGATAAGTGGGACATTCAGTGGACAAAAGAATAAGGCTAAACAGATTATTTCATGATGGCATGCAATAATGTTATTTTCATGCATTAATGTTGGGTTTCTGTCAAGCAGATGAAAAAACTCCCTGAACTCTTGGCCATGGTGAAACCTGTTTGTTGGTGGGAAATTGATTGATAGGTCATAATCTGGACCAAGGAATCTTTGTCCAAGGATTGTCTGGAATGTACCTTGCAGCAACCATACCACCCCCTGCTAGACACGGGATTGAGCTAAACATTAGTAGCTTCGACCATTCACTTCATCTGCAAAGCAATCTAATAAAGCCAGCATTGCATCTAAGGAGAAAACTACACTTTATATAAAGTTCTATGATTCTTCTACCCTAGGTGTTTTTTTTTGTTTTTTTTTAAATCAGGTAAAGTACTTGATCCTGTGGGAAGTGTCAGACTTTGGACTGGCAGGAAAGGATTATTTAACTCTTTCTTTCTAAGTTCTTTGTCTGCTCAAAATTGCTTCTTCCCCCAGCTGTTTTTCTCCCTGAGAGAAAAAAGATACTGCTCCATAGTTACACAGGATTACATCCTTAGTTGCTTTACCCAGTAAAAGAAAGCGCTTCAGGCGCCTCAAATGCACAGTTTGGACGCATCTAAAACCATACTGACAGCCCAATCTTGTGTAACTCTTGCACTGGTGTAACGGTAGATCCCCCGGTGTAAGAGCACTTATGCCAGCGTAACTTGCCGTACGCCAACGGACGTAGGACGGACACCGGCGTAACTCTCCTCAGGCACCTCACATGCACAGTTCGGATGCAGAACAGACACCGGCGCAACTCCACCGGCGCAGTGGCCACCCCCAAAATTCCCCTGCGCCAGCAGAATTGCGCTGGCGTCCGTTCTACATCCGAACTGCACATATGAGGTGTCCAAGGGGGGTTACGATGGTGTCCGTCCTACGTCCGTTGGCGTATGGCAAGTTACACTGGCACAAGTGCTCTTACACCGGGGGAATCTACTGTTGCACCGGTGTAAAAGTTACACAGGATTGCGCCCTTATTTATTTATTTATTTATTTATTTATTTAAAGAATTTGTATCCCGCCTTTCTCCCGGCAAGGGCACTCAAGGCAGCTTACAACATTAAAATAACATATACATTAAAATAATTAACAAATAATTAAAACAATTAAAACAAACAACCCCAGTGGGTCACCTATATTTACATGTGTTAACCCATTTGTTAAAAGTTAAAAGTCAGCCCACCATGTCAGACATCGAATGCTACTAGTCTAAATAAAAATGTCTTAAGGCCCCTCTGAAAGGTCTCTAAAGAGGGAGCCAATCTTAATTCCAGGGGGAGGGAATTCCATAATTGGGGCGCCACAGCCAAGAAGGCCCTATTCCGCACCGCCATCCCCCTCACCTCCGTCAATGGTGGCACGGTTAACAGGCCCCCCCCCTGATGACCTCAGAGTGCAGGTCGGATTATAAGAAAGGAGGCGGTCCCTCAAATACCCTGGACCCGAGCCGTTAAGGGCTTTAAAAGTCAAAACTAGCACTTTGAATTGTGCCCGGAAATGAACCGGCAGCCAGTGTAGCCGCCGAAGCAACGGTCCGACTGAGTTGAACCGACAAGCCTCGGCAACCACCCGGGCCGCCGCATTCTGCACTAGTTGCAGTTTCCGGACAGTCTTCAAAGGCAGCCCCACGTAGAGCGCATTACAGTAATCTAGTCTAGATGTCACTAGGGCATGGGTCACTGTGGCCAGGTCTGCACGATCCAAGTATGGTCGCAGCTGGCGCACCAGCCGAAGCTGGGCGAAAGCCCCCCTGGCCACAGCCGCCACCTGGGAATCCAGGAGCAGCTGCGCATCCAGGAGAACCTCCAAGCTGCGGACCTGCTCCTTCAGAGGGAGTACAACCCCATTCAGATGGGTTGCTTTACCCAGTAAAAGAAAGCGCTCAGAGAAAAGAATCACAAAAATACACTTGAGGTGTCCCTCCACCCACGAAAGCAATGCTTTCTAGCAAAAGTGAAAAGTCAAAACATAACACTATCACTACTCCCCCCCCCCCCAGCCTTTATTGTGGCTATCAGAGATGAAACAAAATGACGCCTTCTTTGTAAACTGTTGCTCAAATCTTCCCACGGCCTCATATTAAGACTGGCCTGAATTGTTGCTAAAAATAATCTGACAGGGAAGAGTTAAAGGGGGAAGCCAAGAAAAGAGGCTGGAAACCCATTTTAACTTTGCTTGCCTTCTTGCTACTACAGATTTATACATGCCTATTTATGTTGCTTCAATGTTCAAAAACACTGTAATAATGTATATCTCTGAGTGCCATATGCTAAGAACAAAGAACAGGGGAGAGCTATTATGTGTTAATATTTTTTTTAATGTTGGATGGTTGTATTTTTATGGATTTTGTGTTTGTCACCTTGGGAAAGGAGTCCTTTTTTTAAAAAAAACAGCAGGATAGCAATATATTAAACGAATATAATCCATAAAAACAAGATTGGCTGGCTTAGGTGGACCTTTGCACTGATCCAGCCACTGCAATTCTAGCTTATCCACATTCCAGAGAGGATATAAATTGCATCTGTAGCAGAATGGTATCTTGAACAGAGAAGAAAAAGATAAGATTCCTTCCTCTAAAACCCTGAGGTTTTAACAGGCTTCTTCTGAAGTATCAAGATCCAATGCCAATTTGAGACTGGATATTAGATGGTTTGGCTTTGTACTAAAGGCGCAGGAAAATGTCGCTTGTTTTTTTATTCATGATCAGGGTCTGTTTCTAATGGAACATGACTATTGGGGAGCAGAAAGGAACTGTCCTTTATCTCAGTGGTTCCCAAACTGGGAGGCACGACTCCCAGGGGAGCCGTGGAAACCAGCCAGGGGAGCCGCGGAGTGCCACGGAACCCTCTCGAAAAACGGTGCAATGCCAATTGGTAGGCATCAACATAATGTAATGGGGAGCTGCGACCAATGGTTGCCAGTGGTCAAGGGAGCCGCAGGTCAAAAACATTTGGGAAACACTGCTTTAACTGACCACAGGCTTAGAAGGTTGGCTGTATAATATATATTTCCAGAATATTTCCATCCCTATAGTTCTGTGCTTCCATCATTCTGTTAAACATCAAGATAACTGTCAACAACAACATTTACAGTCCATGTGATATAGTGTTTAGAAGAGCATTGTGCCAGAACCAAGGAGACTTGATCTTACCTCAGGAGCCCTTTTTAGTTTGGGCCCTCAATGGCCTTAAAGACTGTGTTCTGTCATGTGAAAGTGTTCAACCACTAAGACCTTCCAGGAATGTCTTGCTATGAATATTGTCACTGAGGTTCTGTTAGTGTACACAAGACCAGGTGGGCCTCTCCAGACAGGGAATTTCTTGCCACAGGATGTGCAAGAGGACCTCTCTTCCTCTGGGGATATGTTCCAGGCCCCTCCGTAGATACTTGAAACCGTGGATAGGAGTGAAACCCCCTCCATGGTTTCCTGAGGACCCCCTGCCCTGCCTCCCCTGCGGGCAGGCGTGCGTGTGCCCCCAGCTCTTATTTTTCTTTCAGCAAGCTTTGTTTCTTCCTTAAAACAAACAGAGAAGCAGCCTCCATTGCAGGCAAGTAGAACGAGACTAAGTTATAGAGAGGCTCTGCAAGGTTTCTGTAGGACTCTAGTCTCTAGGACTTAGTCTCGTTCTACCTGCCTGCAATAAGGCTGCTTCTCCTGTTTGTTTAAGGAAAAAACGAAGCTTACTGGGGAAAAAGTAAATGCCTGGGGGGGGGTCCCCTCGATCCGTGGATAACTGAAACCGTGGATAGCGAATCCATGGATATGGGGGCCCACCTGTATTGTACTTCTTGTTCTTTGTTTGATTTTTTTCTGCCTATGTGTTTGTATTATGCTACCTTTGGTTCAGACCAAGTAAGGTGAACAGCGGGCTAGCAATGGAAATAAATAAATTCTCCATTCACCCTTGATGTTCACCAATTCCTTTCTCACAACCTGACCTATCTCACAGAATTGGTGTGAGGGTAAAATCTGAGTATGTGTGTGTGGGGTGTGTGTGTGTGAGAATCTTGTACACTGCTCTGAGCTTCCTGGGAGAAGAGAAGAATTAAAATGCAATGGGATGTTTATATAGCATCTCAGATAAACAAAACCTTGAATGTGATAAAGGAAGAGAGGGAGGGAGACATACAAGGCCCCTAGCCATACAATCTCAATAAATAAATAAAATAAAACGAGACAATATCAATGTAGAAAAAAAAGGAAGAACCTGAATTAGAGACTCTAAACAAGATACATATATGTATTCTAGTAGCTGGCCATGAAAGCTTTCGTTCTATGAAGATACATATAGTTTAAAGTGTGTTAGAGTTTGTCCTTGGATTTGATTCAAGCTACATGGCACCTCTTTGAAAGTTTTTGAGGCTTCCGAGGCTGAGAGAATCTTCCATCTCTCTTGGTGATCTTTTTCATCACCTTTAGCAGTAGTGAAAAGTGTTTGATGAAAGTAGAAATGTTTTTATCTTGTACTGTCTTTGGTAATCTCTTTCCCTCTGGGAAAACTGCTAAATTAAGGGTGCTTTCATATTAGCACTTCACCATGGATTTAACACAGTAACTGCCATGGGATGTGCCCTTGCCATAAGAGGGTTCACACATCCCCAGCTGTAGGTCTGTATGATGATGACTGATTTATTTAATGCTGCAAGATTCCACAGTGGTTTCATCCCCGGAGAACTCACATTATACTGCTAGCTAAGGCCAACAGTTCTGGGATAGCAAATGACGACTCCTGTCTTCCTCCGACAAGAATAGAACGTACTGTTATACACTATTTAAGAATTGACGTGATGATTGACTTGTGGGGAAAGTACATGAATCTGTTCATCTCTGTGCATTTCCAAGAATTAATGGCCAAAACTAGATATTGAGTGGCAAATAGAAATGCCAATGGGATTAAAAAAATAATAATAACAGGAAGAAAGGAAGTAAAAAAGGGGGAACATGGATAGTCAAACATTTATGGGGGCATCAGAACAAGAGAACTATCAAGCAGAAGAAACCAAAGATTCTGTTCTTAAAAAATTGTACAGCATAGCTATCCAAGATGAAAAATAAATAAGATCAAAATGGAAACATGTATACAGGGAGTTGGTCCAGTTGCACTGGCTGAAGGCTCCATGCCTATCAGAGATTCCACTTGGTGCTGGCCAATTTCTGAATGCTATCAATGACAAAAATGTTTTGTGTGTGTGTGTGTGTGTGTGTGTGTGTGCGTGCGTGCGTGCGCGCACACACACAGTTAGGGATGAAAGCCAAACAAGGGTGGAGGGTAGCGGAACTAAAGATTTCTATCGTTTCCCACCTGACCTCCTCCCCCTTCTTCTATTGTTCTGAATATAGCTCTCTATTAGATTCTTGTACTAGGATGTATTACTGGTTATAGCCTTGATTTCATTACCACAATGTGTATATTGAATTTGTTCCTCCAAGCAGGGCAGCTTGCATTCTCACAACAGCTACAGGCACCACTAATTGATTATATTTGATCCACTTGCCATTAGACAGATGATACCCGCAAACAAAGTCACCCACACATGCCATGCTACAAAAGCAAAGGCCTCCTCTACATTGACAAGTGTGGTCTAAGAGGTCATAAGTTAAGTTTGAAACGTAGAATTGAGATCAGATTTGTTACTAGGGAGTCAGAATAATAGAGGAACTGCCAGAAAGTGTTTACAATATCAAATGTAGCTGGAATGAGGCATATATGCCTGCTGACTAGACTAGCTGGTACACTGGCATCACTGCGGGGGGGAGCTCTAAGTTCCGCCGCGGTCAGACCCTCTGTTACACGGGAGCACGAAGCGCCCCCGCCCCCTCGCCTTTGGAGCCATTCAAGTCGGTGCTTTCACCGACTTGAATGGCTCCAAAGGCAAGGGGGCGGGGCGCTTCGTGCTCCCGTGTAACGAAGGGTCTGACCGCGGTGGAACGTAGAGCTCCACCCCCCCCTGCAGTGACGCCAGTGAGCTGGTATATCTAGAGAGTTGGGACCTTGTCACTACTGAGCATATTTCTGAAACTTCAGTTTATGGATCCTTTGCTGAGTCAGCCTTACTACTTGGCATATTTTAGTAGCAATGTCTTGCTTACCTCACCAAATGAGAAGAACCATTCCTTTCCAGCATGATGCATGTCCTTCTGCTGCTTGGGAACAGCGGGGACCAAATGAACTCCAGAGGTTGGTGATAAATAGACAAGTAGGCGCCATACAGGCAGGCAGACTAATCCTGTCTAGAATGCAGCGGCAGCGCACCTAAGGTGGCTGCTGCATCCTAGGCAGGATTGGGCCTGCGCCAGCAGAGCTGCAGTGCTCCTTGGGGAAAAGGGACGTTTTCCCCCTTTCCCTCGGGTAGAGCTCCAGCAGGCCCAATGGGCCTCCTTGGATGGCCGGCATAAATCTGAGGTGCTGGTGTAAAGCTGACCAGGCTCAAGACAGGAGATAGGATTTGGTGAAGCGTGCTGTGATTATCCCTCCCCCCGTCTCTGGCCTGTCTGCCTTCCCCATGCCCCTGCCCCTGCCCCAACTGACACTGGACCTACCTGTGTTTGCTGGCGGTGGCTGCAGCCCCGGATGGAGTGAGCAGAGCTGGCCGCCGGCGCCGCTTATTCGCCAGGTGTTGAAAATGTGCCTTACATAACTTTTACAACACCTGGCGCCGGCGGAGCCATTGCTCCACCAGCACATCTGTACACAGGATCTTTTTAATCAATAGTGATCTTTTTAATCGATTTTTAGATAGTTTTTATTAATTTTCATTAATTGTTTTTTACTGTTTTAAAATGTGATTATTTTTGTATTGTATTTTTTGTATTGTATTTTCTTTTTTGTTGTAAGCCGCCTTGGGTCCCTTCAGTGAGAATAATGTAAATAAATAAATAAATAAATAAAAATAAATAAATAAATAAATAAATAAATAAATAGTGCTGTTACAGCCCATTCCAACCCAACTCCTCTCCAAGTCAGGCATAAGTGTGGCCTAAGTGCAGCCTAAGTTAGGCAGAAGTTATGCCTGAGGTAGGTCAGAGTTATGCCTGAGTTAGGCAGGCTGCAGTTTCTGTGGCCCAGCACCACCCCAGGATCCAGGCAACACTTACCTCCCAGGCAGGCAGGCTCTTCTCCAGGCTCCGTGTCTGGCTCGGGCATGTGCAGGCCTCTGTCTGCATGTGTCAGCGTCCATCCATGGCAGCTGCCGCAGAGTCTGTCGCAGCCCGGTCGCAAAGGGGCTGACCGCAGGCAGGGGGGTTGCGCCAGTCATGTGGTGGGCACAGGGCAGGTGACAGGTGAGCGAGGTGCCTGAGCCCAGCCGCCACAGGGCACCCTGTGCATCAGCCACCTGCTGCAGGGGAGAGTGGCCATCCCCTCCCTCCTGCAGAAGGCGATGCCACCCCCAAGCCACGTTGAGGCTGCACTGGGGGTGAGCGGGGGAGGGAAGGGAAGGGGAGGGGGGTGGGAACGTCACACACAAGGGGGGTCTCATGAGGACTGGGAACTGCCTCTGACATGACTCGCCCGTGCGCTGCCTGAAGCCCTGGGCCTCCAAGGCCGGGGCAATGCCCACAAAGAAGGTATCCCGGCGTGCCTGCTGCTCTGTGCCCCGGCCAAGACCAAGAGATGCCTTGGGCTTGTCTGCTGCGAGCGTGAAGGGCTCATGCAGCTCATCATGCCCCCAGATGGGGCGACGACGGCGCCTCACGGCAGGCGCTCTAGCAGGGTGGGGGGTGGCCAGCAGCCATCATCAGGGAGTGGGAGGAGAGGCAGACACACAGGCAGGCAGACAGGGGGTGCTGGGGAGGGGCATGGGTGGGTCAGAGACAGACAGACAGACAGACAGACAAACAAGGCTGGTGGGAGATAGATTCCGAGAGAGGGGTCTGCAGAAACCGATAGGGACACAGGGGGCGCTCCGCAGATGAAGGTGATGCATAAACAGGCGCCTCTTATGCAGACAGACTTTGGGCGGAAGTGGCTGCATTACGGGCGGACCTTCGACGGAAGCGCCTTCATTACAGGCGGACCTTTGACGGAGGCACCTGCATTACGGGCGGACCTTCGACGGAGGCACCTGCATTACGGGTGGACCTTCGACGGAGGCCTGCATTACGGGTGGACCTTCGACGGAGGCGCCTGCATTACGGGTGGACCTTCGACGGAGGCCTGCATTACGGGTGGACCTTCGACGGAGGCGCCTGCATTACGGGTGGACCTTCGACGGAGGCGCCTGCATTACAGGCGGACACCCTGGCTGTCACTGTTTGCCTGCCTGAGAGGCCCCCCTGACTCCCCCCTCCCCTCTGTGCCATGGGGGTCTCGCAGCACCCCTGCTGGGTTCTCCCAGGGAAGGCCGTGGCAGTCCCTGGATGGGACTCATGTAGGGGCTTCAGTGCTGGGGGCTGTCTGTGTGTGGGTAGGGCAATGCTTGTGTAAACACTGGGCACATATGTTTCACTGGGGCTCTGCCCAAGGGGCATCTTTATTGTTCTGGAACGTTAGGAGAGATGGCCAGGCAAGGCTGCCAGGGGTAGTCACAGCAGCCAATCTGAAAGCAGCAGCAGCACACCTGCCCCATGGACCTGGACATGCAGGCTCTTCCCCTGTAGAACCACAGCCTGCTCCATAGAAAGGGGAGGGGCAGCAAGAACAACAGGCAGGGAGGTGGAGCAGCAGCAGCGCCAGCAGCTGAGGAGGGTTGCAGGGCTGGCTCCCTGACCTCTGGCAGCATCGAGGCAGACGACAGTGGGGCACCCTGCCTGCAGCCCCAGGGGTGCTCCCAGGAATGTAGGCGATAGTGGATGTTCCTAGGGAGACAAAAAACAAGGGGGAGTTACATGTCAGCTGGTATGTGGAAGCAGTCACAATTGACAACAAGCCAGTGTGTTGGTTGCAAAAGCCTGCAGGGAGAGAAATAAAACACAGCTGAGAGGTGTGACACACATAGCATGGTCTGAGCTGCTTACCTGGGTGTAAGGAGAGCATGATCCTGTAAGGGGAAAGGGTCAAAGAGAGAGACAACAACACAACTTGGGGGTCACAACCATGGCAAACCTACCAATACTGACCTGTCAGTAGACCCTGTGGAGAAAGGGGGGTACAGCTGGTGTCTACATAAGGCTAACAGTTCCACACTTGTGGCATTGTCTGCTCACATGACTACAGGCAGCAATCAGACACAATAGTGGTAAAGAGGCATGTATCCTATATATCATAGCAGGCAAAGCAGGCAGCTATGAGACAACACATTGGTAAAGAGGCATATCCTAGCAGGCTATGCAGGCAGCTATGAGACAACACATTGGTAGAGAGGCATGTCATGGCAGGCTATGCAGGCAGCTATGAGACAAGACATTGGTAGAGAGGCATATCATGGCAGGCTATGCAGACAGCTATGAGACAACACATTGGTAAAGAGGCATGTATCCTTCCTATATTTCTAAATGCAAAGAGGCAGCAGTCAGACCACATGTCAGCACAAACCCTGCTCTTACCTGCTGGTGTTGTTGCCTGTGGGGGGGGGGGAGAGGGGCTGGGAGAAAGACATGGGTTAGCAAACACTTGCATGGAGGCAGCTGCCCAGGCACAGCTGTAAACAGGTTGGCCACAGCCAGAACAGCCCTCTCTGCCCTAGAGGGAGGCAGAGAGGAGAAGAGAGAAGTGGGGTGTTTGTGAATTTTGCCCTCCACCGACAAAGTCCCACTTTGTGGCTGTGAGGGACAGAACCCCACGCCACATGCTGAGAGAGAGAGAGAGAGTGACTGGAGGTCTGGGGCTGGGCTTTTGTGAGAAAGAGGCTGGGTGGGGCTGGGTGCTGATAGGCTCCCTATCTTAGGCATAACTGTGTCGGTTTCCAGACCTAGCAGGCCCAACTCCGTCCTAACTCTGACCTAACTCAGGAGTAGGGTGTTAGAAATTTTCAGGAGAGGGCTGGCTTAGGTAAGGTAAAATGGCTCCTATGGGTCTCCTCGAATTTGGGTCCACCTTTTTGGTCGACCTAAATTTTGTGTCAGCATTTGTGTTGGAGGGGGCGTGTCTGTGCTTGCCAGGGTCTGGAATCCAACATTAATTGGTTGCCGCCCCCGTTACACCCACGGTCCGCCCATGTTCTGCCCACTTTTAGGTCAACTTTAGGTCTGACTTGTGCTGCTTAGCCCTTGGGTTGGAATGGGCTGTTCTTAGTCCGTTGGTCGTAACTTTGACCTAACTTTGACCTAACTTCGCCCTAAATGGTTGCATTCCAGACCTAACTTCGACCTAAATGACTTAGGCTGACTTTAGGTCTGACTTGGGCTGCTTAGCACTTGGGTTGGAATGGGCTGTTAGTCATTTTTCTACCACAGTAGGAATGATCTGACTTTGTACTAGAATCATATTATGGTAAAACTGGAAAGATTGAAACATTCTCGAAACCCTTTCTCTGGTCTGGGCATATTGTAGAAGTGTAAGATCCTCCTTTGTTGACTCTGACAACCAAAGATAGAATGAGAGTTTTGCATTTCTAAAGGTTTTATGTTTGTGCAATTATCTGTGTTGAAATGTGGAACAGGAAGGGTTTTAAACTCAACAAAATAAAGCATCCACTGTGTAATTAATGTGGATCCTGAATGTGTTGGTAAGCCAAGATTCTCCAAGGAACATACACATTTAGCTATGCTTAGTTCATACAGAGTTGCTCATTTGCCATTATTGAAAAGGCTCACTTTTCTTAAATTGCCTGTCTGTAGCATATACGTGTCACTTACAGCCCATTCCAACCCAAGTGCTAAGCAGCCCAAGTCAGACCTAAAGTCAGCCTAAGTCGTTTAGGTCGAAGTTAGGTCTGGAATGCAACCATTTAGGGCGAAGTTAGGTCAAAGTTAGGTCGAAGTTACGACCAACGGACTAAGAACAGCCCATTCCAACCCAAGGGCTAAGCAGCACAAGTCAGACCTAAAGTTGACCTAAAAGTGGGCGGAACATGGGCGGACCGTGGGTGTAACGGGGGCGGCAACCAATTAACGTTGGATTCCAGACCCTGGCAAGCACAGACACGCCCCCTCCAACACAAATGCTGACACAAAATTTAGGTCGACCAAAAAGGTGGACCCAAATTCGAGGAGACCCATAGGAGCCATTTTACCTTACCTAAGCCAGCCCTCTCCTGAAAATTTCTAACACCCTACTCCTGAGTTAGGACGGAGTTGGGCCTGCTAGGTCTGGAAACCGACACAGTTATGCCTAAGATAGGGAGCCTATCAGCACCCAGCCCCACCCAGCCTCATTCCCACAAAAGCCCAGCCCCAGACCTCCAGTCACTCTCTCTCTCTCTCTCTGAGCACGTGGTGTGGGGTTCTGTCCCTCATAGCCACAAAGTGGGACTTTGTCGGTGGAGGGCAAAATTCACAAACACCCCACTTCTCTCTTCTCCTCTCTGCCTCCCTCTAGGGCAGAGAGGGCTGTTCTGGCTGTGGCCAACCTGTTTACAGCTGTGCCTGGGCAGCTGCCTCCATGCAAGTGTTTGCTAACCCATGTCTTTCTCCCAGCCCCTCTCCCCCCCACCACAGGCAACAGCACCAGCAGGTAAGAGCAGGTAAGAGCAGGGTTTGTGCTGACATGTGGTCTGACTGCTGCCTCTTTGCATTTAGAAATACAGGAAGGATACATGCCTCTCTACCAATGTGTTGTCTCATAGCTGTCTGCATAGCCTGCCATGACATGCCTCTCTACCAATGTGTTGTCTCATAGCTGCCTGCATAGCCTGCCATGACATGCCTCTCTACCAATGTGTTGTCTCATAGCTGCCTGCATAGCCTGCCATGACATGCCTCTCTACCAATGTGTTGTCTCATAGCTGCCTGCATAGCCTGCTATGACATGCCTCTTTACCAATGTGTTGTCTCATAGCTGCCTGCTTTGCCTGCTATGATATATAGGATACATGCCTCTTTACCACTGTTGTGTCTGATTGCTGCCTGTAGTCATGTGAGCAGACAATGCCACAAGTGTGGAACTGTTAGCCTTATGTAGACACCAGCTGTTCCCCCCCCCCTTTTCTCCACAGAGTCTACTGACAGGTCAGTATTGCTAGGTTTGCCATGGTTGTGACCCCCAAGTTGTGTTGTTGTCTCTCTCTTTGACCCTTTCCCCTTACAGGATCATGCTCTCCTTACACCCAGGTAAGCAGCTCAGACCATGCTATGTGTGGTCACACCTATCAGCTGTGTTTTATTTCTCTCCCTGCAGGCTTTTGCAACCGACACACTGGCTTGTCGTCAATGGTGACTGCTTCCACATACCAGCTGACATGTAACTCCCCCTTGTTTTTTGTCTCCCTAGGAATGTCCACTATCACCTACCTTCCTGGGAGCACCCCTGGGCCTGCAGTCTGGTTGCCCCACTGTCGTCTGCCTCGATGCTGCCAGAGGTCAGAGAGCCAGCCCTGCAACACTCCTGCTGCTGTTCCACCTCCCTGGCTGCCTACTTGCTGCCCCTCCCCATTCTATGGAGCAGGCTGTGGTTCCACAGGGGAAGAGCCTGCATGTCCAGGTCCATGGGGCAGGTGTGCTGCTGCTGCTTTCTGATTGGCTGCTGTGACTACCCCTGGCAGCCTCGCCTGGCCATCTCTGCTAACGTTCCAGAACAATAAAGATGCCCCTTGGGCAGAGCCCCAATGAAACATATGTGCCCAGTGTTTACACAAGCATAGCCCCACACACACACAGACAGCCCCCAGCACTGAAGCCCCTACATGAGTCCCAGCCAGGGACTGCCACGGCCTTCCCTGGGAGAACCCAGCAGGGGTGCTGCGAGACCCCCATGGCACAGAGGGGAGGGGGGAGTCAGGGGGCCTCTCAGGCAGGCAAACAGTGACAGCCAGGGCGTCCGCCCGTAATGCAGGCGCCTCCATCGAAGGTCCGCCCGTAATGCAGGCGCCTCCGTCGAAGGTCCGCCCGTAATGCAGGCGCCTCCGTCGAAGGTCCGCCCGTAATGAAGGCGCTTCTGTCGAAGGTCTGCCCGTAATGAAGGCGCTTCTGTCGAAGGTCCGCCCGTAATGCAGGCGCCTCCGTCGAAGGTCTGCCCGTAATGAAGGCACTTCCGTCAAAGGTCCGCCCGTAATGCAGGCGCCTCTGTCGAAGGTCCGCCGGTAATGCAGCCACTTCCGCCCAAAGTCTGTCTGCATAAGAGGCGCCTGTTTATGCATCACCTTCATCTGCGGAGCGCCCCCTGTGTCCCTATCGGTCTCTGCAGACCCCTCTCTCGGAATCTGTCTCCCACCAGCCTTGTTGTCTGTCTGTCTGTCTCTGACCCACCCATGCCCCTCCCCAGCACCCCCTGTCTGCCTGCCTGTGTGTCTGCCTCTCCTCCCACTCCCTGATGATGGCTGCTGGCCACCCCCCACCCTGCTAGAGCGCCTGCCGTGAGGCGCCGTCGTCGCCCCATCTGGGGGTGTAATGAGCTGTGTGAGCCCTTCACGCTCGCAGCAGACAAGCCCAAGACATCTCTTGGTCTTGGCCGGGGCACAGAGCAGCAGGCACGCCGGGATGCCTTCTTTGTGGGCATTGCCCCAGCCTTGGGAGGCCCAGGGCTTCAGGCAGCGCACGGGCGAGTCATGTCAGAGGCAGTTCCAGTCCTCATGAGACCCCCCTTGTGTGTGACGTTCCCACCCCCTCCCCTTCCCTTCCCTCCCCCGCTCACCCCCCAGTGCAGCCTCAACGTGGCTTGGGGGTGGCATCGCCTTCTGCAGGAGGGAGGGGACGGCCACTCTCCCCTGCAGCAGGTGGCTGATGCACAGGGTGCCCTGTGGCGGCTGGGCTCAGGCACCTCGCTCACCTGTCACCTGCCCTGCGCCCACCACATGACTGGCGCAACCCCCCTGCCTGCGGTCAGCCCCTTTGCGACTGGGCTGCGACAGACCCTGCGGCAGCTGCCATGGATGGACGCTGACACATGCAGACAGAGGCCTGCACTTGCCTGAGCCAGACACGGAGCCTGGAGAAGAGCCTGCCTGCCTGGGAGGTAAGTGTTGCCTGGATCCTGGGGTGGTGCTGGGCCACAGAAACTGCAGCCTGCCTAACTCAGGCATAACTCTGACCTACCTCAGGCATAACTTCTGCCTAACTTAGGCTGCACTTAGGCCACACTTATGCCTGACTTGGAGAGGAGTTGGGTTGGAATGGGCTGTTAGCATTCCTAAAAGTCTGGTACCATGGTGGTTTCCACTAGGTGGAGGCTGGGATGGAAGGAGTAGAGCCCAATAGCCAAAGGGAAAGACTCCAGATGACCTGAGATTAACTTGGAGCACTTGTTCTCCTGAGAAAAAAGGTAGAAGAAACAGGCATTTTTGGTAAACCAGAAACCCTGATCACAATATGTTTGCACACATCCATCGTCTTTATGACTTCATTATTGTCCATGATCATGAATGCTAACCAGCCTTGGCAATAGCAAACCCAATCCTATCATGGGCTTATAGTGGTGAATCTCACAATCTGCCATAATTCCCAGTCTAGCAGGGTGAAAGACGGGCGGCTGTCATGCACTTTGGGGGCACCAGTGCAAATGACTGGAGACCCCATGCATGTGACAGTGGCCCCGGGATGCCTTGCCAGAGCAGGGAATGTGGTGGCAGGGGTGGTTTGGGGGAAGATGGTGAGTGGAACAGGGAAGGGAGCGAGCCAGAAAGGGGATGGTTCGAGGGCTGGAAGGGGTGGATCTTGGTAGTAGCTGTACACGCGAAGCTCCTACCTGCCTTTTCTGGCCCAACACGCCCCCTGAGGCTCCTCGGACTTATGCCAGCATTGGTTGGTTGCATGTTTTAACCCAGTTGCAAGCTGTTGGTTGCATGTTTTAACCCGGTTTTTTACCTTGGTGTTTTAATCTGTGGCTGTATATATTTTTAACGTGTTTTTTTTAGCATATTTACTGGTTTTTATTAAATTTTTACATGGCATCATCACCCATATACCCTATCTCCTGGAAAATTGTATCGGGCCATGAAAGCTTCCGTTCTATATAAATTACCTTGCTTTGTCATGTGACAAGATGGAAGGTTTCATCGCACTCAAGTGCTCTTTCTCAATTCTTAGGAACCAAAGGGACTTGTACAGGTGGACCCCCGTATCCGCTGGGGATATGTTCCAGGCCCCTCTGTGGATACTTGAAACCGTGGATAAGAGCGAACACCCCCTCCATGGTTTCCTGAGGGCCCCCCACCCTACCTCCCCTGCAGGCAGGCATGCGTGCCCCCCCCAGCTCTTATTTTTCTTTCAGCATGGTTAACAGAAACCTTGCAGAGCCTCTCTAGGACTTAGTCTTGTTCTACTTGCCTGCAATGGAGGCTGCTTCTCTGTTTTAAGGAAGAAACAAAGCTTACAGGGAAAAAAGTAAAAGCCTGGGGGGGTCCCCACAATCCGTGGATAACTGAAACCATGGATAGTGAATCCGTGGATATGGGGGCCCACCTGTATTTTGAGTCATGTTCCTTTTTCTATCCCTCAGTTCTCTGAACCACATTTCCCCTGGCTTAGGAATCGCAAGCTCTTTCTCAGACTAACAAAGGCTGTGGACAAGTGAGCAGAGGAGAATATAATTTACCCTTTTCTGAACTTTGTATGAACCTGCTCAAATAGAGTCAGTCAGTCTATTTGCCAGATGACCTCCAACTAAAGTTGCCATTTTCTACCTTATTGTGCGACTTATGCAAATATTTCACTAATTATGCAAATCACATCTCAACTCACTTGCATAGAATGCAGAATCCTTCATATTCTGTCCTTCCTTGTCTTACAGCCCAATCCTATGCTGCTGCACACACTGTCACAAAGCCATTTATGACAGCAGGACTCTGTCCCAATGCCATAAATGGCTTTGCGACAGTGTGTGTAGCATGCCGTTGGTGGACCATTCTGAGCCACAGCTGCAACGTGGTGGCAGCATCAGAAGTGCACTACCATAGCCGGCAGACTGCACCGGAGCAGGTGGGCCAGCACAGGGGGCATTTCATGGGCCAGGAGAGAGAGAGAGGGCAAGGGGAGTAACTAGGTGGTTCAGGGGAGGGCAGGAGATCCTATTTGCCGAGTTCAGACCTCACTGCCTCCTTACTCTCCTTGGACTTACACCAGCTATAGAGCTGGGGTAGGTTTGAGGAAATCCATAGGCCATCCCTTACCTCATGGAGACCTCCTGATTGCCTCCCACCACAGCATGCAGTGCACGCCTTCATGGTACGGCTGCATCAGCGCTGGTAGCAGGGGATAGGCTTGAGCTGTTTGTTATATCATATGTATATTCCTCATTGTATACAGTTTGATCAGTTTTAGGCATTTTTATTTCCAATACTGATATCACTCTCTCTCACCTTGTACACTGTACTTAAGGGTTAGGGTTAGGACTTGCTTTAGGACAAAAGGCAAAAACGAAACAAAGGTTGACCATGAAGAGCACCGTGAATGCGTGTGTACTAGCATGTGTGAAATGCAGGGCGCTTTAATGTTCATGTCTATTTTATTTATTTAGTTAGTTATCTATTCAATTTATATCCCATCTTTCTCCCCGAAGGGTACCGAAAGTGGCTTACAATAGTATTAAAATGCATATAATAAAACTATAAAATACATAATATTGTTTATTTATTTATTTATTTATTTATTTATTTATTTATTTATTTTTACATGAGTGTGTACTAGAGGTAGAATGCAATAATTTTCTTCTGACCTGGAGTTGGGAGCTCAGCCCGACAGAGTGACAACAAAAATGTAACAGGGCAGCTTCAAAAGGCAAAAATATGATGAAGTGCACAATACTCTTCAATCAAGCTTGATGCTGGAAAAATACTTTCAAAAGGTGCTTCTCACTTGGTGCAGATCCCTCCACATCCCGCATCAAGTGAAAAACTGAAGATTATTAGAAAACACGCATGTAGCCAAGGCTTCCATGCTTGGGATCATTAAAAAAGGGATTGAGAATAAAATGGCCAATATCATTATGCCCTTGTACAAATCGATGGTAAGGCTACATCTGGAGAATTGCGTCCAGTTCTGGTCGCCGCATCTCAAAAAGGATATAGTGGAACTGGAAAAGGTGCAGAAGAGAGCAACCAAAATGATTAGTGGGCTGGGGCATCTCCCTTATGAGGAAAGGGTACAGCATTTGGGGCTCTTCAGTCTAGAAAAAAGGCGACTGAGGGGAGAACATGATTGAGACGTATAAAATTATGCATGGGATGGAGAGAGTGGATAGAGAGAAGTTCTTTTCCCTCTCACACAACACTAGAACTAGGGGACATCCACTCAAATTGAGTGGAGGGAGTATTAAAACAGACAAAAGAAAGTATTTATTTTACCCAATGTGTAATTAGTTTGTGGAACTCCTTGCCACAGGATGTGGTGATGGCACCTGGCCTAGATGCCTTTAAAAGGCGTTTGGATAGATTCATGGAGGAAAAATCCATCACAGGTTACAAACCATAAGCAACCTCCTGGTTTAGAAATAGGTTTTATCTGTATGTCACGTGCAAGGGAGTGATAGCAGGAAACAGGTATCTTGTTGTCTGTGTGCTCCCTAGGGCACCTGGTGGGTGGGGCCACTGTGAGATACAGGAAGCTGGACTAGATGGACCTTTGGCCTGATCCGGCAGGGCTCTTCTTATGTTCTTAAGATACCAACATGCAAAAGAGTTGAGAAGCTTCTTTCAGTTCAGGAAAACTTTCCATTTTCTGAAACATATAAGGCACAAAAGTTAAAGTTCAGAATTAAAAGCTACAGAGATAAATTATTTACTGAAATGGAGCATTTACTTCTAAGTAGACATGAATGATATTGCACAGAGTCTGTTGCCTCTACCTGTTGGTCATCTCTCTACTTCCCTTCTCCCCTTCACTCTGCCACTTTCTTCCACCTGTCTTTGTCTCTTGTATCCTTCCTTTCTGTCTGTCCTCCCACGCTCTTTCACCTTTTCCCTCTGTCATCTCTACTTGCCTCTCCCATTTTTTGTTTCTCCTGTCTACTGTCACTTTCTAACTCCTTGAACATGTAAGATAGTGACAAATGTGTTGGTGTCTCAATATATGAAGCAGGCCACAGCCGCATTAAAGAGCTTCCCTTCTCTTTAACTGTCAACAACCCATGTCCTAGAGCTCTTTCCATGTCACCCCACATGTCACACTTATGTTATGTCACACTGAGAGCCAGGATGGTGTAGTGGTTTGGGAGTCGGACGTAGACCTGGAAGATCCAGGTTCAAATCCCCGCTCAGCCACGAAGCTTCCTGGGTGACCTTGGGCCAGTCACTATCTCTCAGCCCCACCTACCTCACAGGGTTGTTGTGAGGACAAAAAGGAGGGGAGGAAATATGTACACCACTCTGAGCTCCTTGGAGGAAGGGTGGTATAAAAAATGTGAAAAATAAAAAAAATAAAGTATGCAGCCAGGGAAGGGAAAAGGGGAAGGTGAACAGGAAATCCAGAACATGATCTTACAAGTCATGCAGGTGCAGGAAAGTCACTGCAATGTGTTTTTTAAGCACACACAAAATGAAAATTTCTCCTTCATTTCCCACCTCACCTTGATTCTGAAACTATAAATATGAAAACCAGAATACAGAAAATAAAATCTCTATATCAAGCACACACACTTGCTGAATAAGCTAGAAGGAAATAGAAACACCAAATGGGTTATGCAGAAACCATTCGGACAGGGAAAAAAACCTGAAAAAAACCCTCCAAAATAACACACAAACTTCTTGTCCAGAAATGTTTGATTCCACATCTTTCCCTTGAACTCTAACAAATCTATTAAATTAAATACTAATTTGTTTATATTAGATAATCAATCCACCCTTGAACTACCATATATACTCGTGTATAAGACAAAAAGGTCTTAAAATTGACCCTGAAAACTTGTGTTGACTTATACATGGGTATATATGGTAGCAGGTATACTTTATTAGTCAATAAAGTATAATTAGTCAACAATGTGTCCGGGAGGGAACTTACTTTGCTGCATTCACAGCTCTCAGCAGCCATTCTAAATGTAACTAGTCAATTCCACTAGTTCTTGTGAGCCACTATGAGCTATCTGCAGCTGAAGTTTGGGCTATCCCCGGCCACTGGTATGTATTGTTCCTCCTTTTCGTGTGTCCTAGCTGTTTGCAGCCCTCTTGTTTTCAGTTAGTCTCCTTGTTTGCAGCCTTGTTATGCCTCTGCATAATGCTGTGCGATTTCATTCGATTGGTTTTATTAGGTCACCTAAATATAGGTTCAAAGTCGCAATTCTGGGGGGTTCATCAAAACAAAAGAAGCTCTGGGTCTAATTCGCATCTCACTAACCAAAATGGCCAAAATTATTCCTATTGGTTTTAATGGTACAATCCAATGCCTGTTTTCTTGGAAGTCTGCTCCAGTGAGCTCAACAGAACTGACTTCCAAGGTAGTTCTGTATGATTGCACCTAAGTGTCACTGAAATTAATAGAAGTGCAGAATCGTGGATGTTAGGATTTTGTCTTTGGCAAATTTTCATTGACATTTTAAAGGGCCAAAACAGCACTCATTGGCTACAGAACTGAAATTACATTGACTTGCAAATTACATTGCCTCACATTTCCTGTATCTCGAATTTTATGGTAGAAATGAATAAGCAAATGCTATAAGAAGACATTTTAAAAAAAATGTCTGGCCAAATTATCATTTTTAGCCTCAATTAGAATTACATGATTTTGTTTTTCCAGCTAAAATGTCAGAAAAATGTTCTCTATTAAATATTCACTACTTGATCGATTACCCTCACTGCTGATTCACAGATAGTAGTGAATTAATGACTAGCTGATGTGGTCTTCTCTGGAGGTAAATTGATTATGCATATTCAACTATTTTTACTACCTTCTGTCATACAGATTTACCACCTGGAAAACAGCATCCAAAGACTGACATTTAGCTTACTGCACTTTGAGCCTTCCTTAACTTAAGAACAACCCTGTCTTGGTTGTCAGTCAAAAACCATGCATATGAGAGACAATTGGTATGCGTTCATCTGGTGTGTTCTAAAACAAAGGAAGAGGAAGTTGGAGTCTCTAATAACTGGATTACCACAAATTAGGCCTAGTTAAAAGGTGTAGGTTAGATAGGCTATACAGTATAGCCTATATTACAGCTGAGAATATAATAGCTAATAGCCCAATCTTATTCCCTGCCAGCTCATAGCATGCTGTGCCACCGACGAAGTTTGCGCTGCATGCTATGGTGAAGAGCAACCAGATGGCCAGAAGAGGTAAGTAAAAATCTTTTTTACTTACCTCCCCATAGGCCACCTGGTCACCAATGCGCCTTGGACCTATGCCAGCTATTTAGCTATTGCTGGCATAATTATTATTATTGCAATGCAATGCTGGCAACCTCCACAGCCCCTTGCTGTTGTTAACCTGGAAAAAGTCCGCAGAAGAGGATGAAATGTCGGTCCTTGTTTTAAAAGTCAGTCCTTTACGTGTTTTCTTACTTGGTTTTAAGCCATTGGTTGCATGTTTTAACCCTTTTTTTACCTTGGTGTTTTAATCTGTGGCTGTATATAGTTTTAAACGTGTTTTTTTTAGTGTATTTACTGGTTTTTATTATGTTTACATGACATCATCACCCATATACCCTATCTCCTGGAAAAAAAGGTAATTTATTTCTGTTTCAACATTTTGTTTCAAAGAACTCCTTCCTGAGCAATAATCTATTTTTTTTAAAGTCGGTAATGGCAAAGAAGTGAGAACTGCTGAAAGAGGAATCCAAATATTATTTTCTTGAGTGCATCCTTCCTTTTCGGCTTTTGGAATGTATTCTGGTTTCCTGAGTTATACGGGGTTTTGCAAGCATTTTAATTTGGGCAATCAGCAACTCTCAGAAAGTTAAACAGGTCTCTGTGAGTTGGACAGATATACAGAGCAGAAAAAGAGTGTCTATAAACAGAGAGGGGGGGGCGAGGGAAGTAAAAGTTCATATCTGGGTCAATGAACAATTGCTGGTGTCCGGAAAACAATGTTAATAATGAATAGCAGTGCTCAGTATTTGCTTAAAACAAATGGGAAAGGGAGGCATGGAGCCCAAAAGGCCGGATTCCACACCTACTGAAGTCAGTGCACATTTTTCCAAGGCTCTCTAGGATAGATGGTTTAACAACTGACCTGCTGATCTCCTGCATGGCAAAAAAATAAAATAAAAATACATCAGTGCTTTGGGAAAGGCTGTAGCTCACTAGTAGAGCATATGCTTTGAATGCAGGTGCACTCCTTGGGATCTCCAGGTAGAGCAGGGAAAGACTCACCTGAAACCCTGGAGAATTCAGGTACTGCCAGTCAGAGGAGACAATACCAAGCTACCTGGACCAATGTTGGATCAGTACAAGGCAGCTTTCTCTGTTTCTATAACTACTGCTGCGTGACAACCAATACAGAACCCAGACACAACCTTTTTTATTTTAAATATTGTTATCTTGTTTTTCGGGTTAAAAACCTGATGAGGCAGCATACAATGATCAATGTAAAATAGCAATAAAAACCAATCAATTTAAATCAACAATTAAAACAGCAAGCAGAAGAGATTTAAACAACAAAACAAATCAACAATAAGATCAGTCACTGAAAGTCTGGCAGATGGGCAGCCCAATCTTGCCTAAGGCACATTCGGGCAGGCCGTGTAAGACCGGCCAGGCCTGGGAAGGGGGTTAGGATATCAGTGGAGCACGCCGCCAATATCCCCCCTGGCTGGCCAATTGCCCCCTCTCCCGCCACCCCGGGTCGTCTTCCCCCACCACCCCGGCACCGGTCTTACCTGGCAGCGCAGGTATCGGTAGGCAGTGGAGCGGCGCCAATCTCGGTGCCTGTGCTGCTTACCCCCAGGGTGCTGCAAAAGTGCTTTACGGCACTGTCATGACACCGTAGGCCGGCGGAGCGCTCACTCTGCTGGCCCGAAGTTGCACAGGATTGCGCTATAAATATTGTTCTTAGATTAATCAATATTTTCCAATATTGTTTTCGAGGGGTTTTTTTTTTGTTAGCTGCTTTGCAGGCCCTTTTTTGCCCCTTATGGATAAATTAATACAATAAAATTAGATGAAAAAGCTATTTCCATGTCCCAGGTACCCTCAGGTTAATTTACCTTCCAGGATTGTTGTGAAGGGAATAATTCCAACACCCTGAGTTCCTTCTAGGAAGAGTGGGATACAAGGGCAACAAATGAAATGTATAAGATAAGACCACCAAGACTTTAGTCCAGAAGAGAAGATCAAAATGATATGTAAAATAAATCCCCTCCAAAGTGTGAACCACATACTGTATGTATACTATTATTGGATTCCATTTGCTAATTTTCCATTGATGTTAATCTCTGTGTACATTCTGTCTTTTTGCTCACTGGCCTACTGACTTCTGGGCAGAATCCAAGAATGCTGATCTACATCATGATGTGATATGGTATATGCAGATGGATGTCACATGAATTATCTGCCTTCCTCTGCCAACTCATTCTCCTCATTTGCTCCGAAAGCCTGAATATTCTCTTGTGCTAATGCTGCTGCTCTGATTACATTTTCTCCAGTTTTGTTTTCCTGATGAAGTTCGAAATCACCTCACTGATGAAATGTCATCACCACTGTTGCTGATGATCGATGTGCTGCTGGCAACTGAGGGCAAAATTTAGTGTGCTGTGCTACTCAATACCTCTGTTATGTTTTCCTTGTATTTCCTTTCACCTCAGTACCGCAGGAATGAAAGAAGTCATTGCAGCATGGCTGGTTCTGAAGTTTGATCACACCAAAAGAAAAACAATCATTACTGAGAAGAAAGCCAGTGATTGATGTCAGCACTAGTGCTCTATTTGTGCAAGGGCTTGTCAGATGGGCAAGGCAAGAAGCATGCTTGTTCATCTCAATTACATCTACATAATGCCCTGTTGACTGGTATATCAAATATTTGCCAGAATACAATGGCCCAATCCACAAGCCAGGTAAACCTAGTGTATTTGGATTTAAGCCTATTAGGACAAAAGCAGCTTAATCCTAGAGTTATCATTGGGGTAGTTTTTATTTTTAATTCCCAGAAGCCAGAATTCCCAGAACGAACACACACACACACACACACACACACACACACACACACACACACACACACACACACACACACACACACACACACACCAGTGGTGCAGCAACTTTTCAGTTTTTGGATATTATCACCAGCATCTTCTTGGTGAACAATCCAAATTTTAGGCAGATGCCATATACTGGTACTATTTATTTCCTGGGAACAAAATATACTTGGGGTAGAATGTTAACCCTAGGGAAACTAACAAATCTGCATTTGGAGGTGAAAAAACTACCCCAGCTTATTTCAATGTTGCTCCTTTTTTCAACACAACGTGATCCTTAGAGGTCTTAAATGTCCTCCCAGCAGTGATTAACCGCAAGAGATAGTCTGCATTTTGAAACCAGGAATCTGCATTTCCAAACTTCAGAAGGTCTTTACAGTTTTGCAATTAGGAACCTGATGACCAGAGCCATCCAAACATGCATTGATTCATAGGCTAACCATTCAGTTAGTTATAAGCAAGAAATGTACTAGCTCTGTAGATGTTACTAAAAGAGTGAGCAAAGACCATGTGAGGGGACAGCAAGTATACACAGGCAAGCCATGCCCTCTGCTCTCTTCATGCACAATGTTTGTTGCATTAACAAATGCTCTCCATGGGGAGAAATCCTCCCTGTGATTTAGGGACCAGAATCTCTAATCACAAGGAGAATTCAAATGTTCTCCATGGAGAGAGTGGGGGGCAGGTTCTCAGGCATGGATAGGCAGGAGTGCATCTGTCTTGGGCTGGGGCTTCCTGATGTGGTTTTGCAGCACCCTCCCCCATGCAATCTTTGTGCACCATTTTGTAACATCTGCACACGGCTTCTGCTGAAAGACGTTGCATGCAGGGATGTCTCTTCTAAATGGTGTATTTGCCTGTACTCTGTCTCCAGCTCTGTGCTTTAATTAGGCCTCTGTATACTTATATATTTTCATTATGTTATAGCTTCTCAATTTCTTAAAGAGTAATTATATCATTTTGTAGTCGCAGTCTTCATGATATCTGCTAGCAGTAGTGGAGGAATATCGTGCATGAATAATAAGATATCCTGCAAACACACTTGTGCATGTTCTGCTGCTTAATGAACTTGGAAATAAAGTCTCATTTAAATCTCTTTAATATACAACATAGTGATATACTTGTGATGTTTGTCAAATATCAATCATTGTCTACCCCCTTGCTAATTACAGTGCTGTGCTCTTGAAGAATCAGAATGTTTTTGGTTAAAGCTTTTTAAGTTTGATGGGAAAAAAGTAAGGCATTTTCTTAACAGGGCTAGAGTATATTTAGGACATAACTCATTGTGTTATACCTGTAAACAATCTGATATTTCCATTTCACTGAAAGTATTGATGCTAATTTATGAAGGTTTTCCCAACTGGCATTAATTTGTGATACCACTATAATTAAAACATTCATGGCAATACCAAATCCAAACATTAGAGATTCAGCTGTGCAGGTGACTACGTAGGACATCAAAATGCATCCAAGTATATCTGTGTAACTGGGTACAATCGTTGTTAGTCTATAACTGGTTGGAGATATTTACATGTACATGTACATGCACGTGCAGGTACAATTCAAGATTAACGGTTTCTATTCAATCCTCTCTAACCTTTGTGCCCTGCAATGCAGTGAGGCCGGAGCAGCATGAGCTGCATCCAGGGCACAAAAAGACTGTCTGGGAGGTCACCTCGTTTGTTCCCTTCCTCTGGGTAAAATCCCAGCTGTCCCAATGGGGCTACTCAGATGTGTGCCAATTATTTAGCTGGCGCAAGTCTGAGAGCCCCGTGTAACGGTGGCCTGGCCCAGGAAGGGGAATAGGATTTGGGAGAGCAGGCTGCCACCAATCCCTCTCCCTAACTGGCCAACCAATCCGAACCCCCAGAACACCCCATTCCGCTCTCTTCTGCTCTGTTGCCCAGCGAGGAATTTACCTTCCCCAGTGGGTGCTCCTCTCTGCATCTGGTGTGGAGAGAGTGGCGCCGGTCTCAGATGCCCATTACTTATAACAGTAGTCACTTAGGGTCTTACGAGTGTAGCGTCTTAGTGTGTAGAGCTAATGAGCTGATCACAGATTTAGGTGCTCCTGACGACTCATTGCATGTGCACTGAAACTAGGGATGGGATACCCCTTTCTCGTGTCTAAATGAATCTGCTAAATCACTTCTCAGAGAGCACTTTGTATCAAAATTTAAACTAGACAAAAAATAGAAACTGAAACACACAACCCTGTGTCAAGTGAGCATATGCCCAGTCTACTGACCATTGCAATGGACCAACAAGGGCGCTGAATGCCGACATATCCCTGCCATGTGCCGAAATAGCGGCATGTGGGAAATTTACTTTACCACAGATGCATCCCAGCATCCATCACACATGGAGGGGTTGCTATGGAGTGGTCCTCCACTGAGTTCATATCGTGGCCCAGATGGTCAGTCAAACTAGGCTCATGGCTCTGTCCATAGGGCAGAATATCTCAAAAATCCAGAGTCTGCATTTCAGTTTGGGTTGCTGGCTTCTCAAAGGCCACAGTGTACTCCTAGTGGTGCCTCTGTTTCCACCAGCAGGAGCCAGATATTTTCAAGGCCACATTCTACATTGTAAAAACCAAGCAACAAAAAAGTACGTGTGGCCATTCATCTTCACACAGTATGGAATTTTTGTCGTTTATTTTTACGACTCTCTTTTATTATTATTTTATGATTACAGCTTTCTATTCCTGTTCTTCATGCTTGTACGAAAAATGAAATATTACTTGTTTCTATATCATTTACTCTCCATTTTTATGATTGCTTCTGACTCTGTGATAAAGAAGTAGAGAAACAACAGCCCCATAAGTCTGATTGCTGACATTTCTGCTTTCTGTCTTTGCATGTTCAACTCATTTTGCCTTGCAGGGACTGGCCACTATTCTGGTATAACTCTTCAGGGGTCTCGACTTGTCACCTTTCTTGTATCATATTTAGCTCTGTGTTGTTTGGGGTATTTCTGAAGCCTCCAGCTGAAGTTCAAACAGGGTTTTGTGAGTGAACCCAAATCTTCACGGTCATGATGAACTCTACCCTGGGACTCCTTTTTTCTTTCTTCCTTTTTTTTCTCATTTTCAACCCCGAAGCCCACAGCTAGATAACACTTTTTCCTGCTGAGAAAATTTTAAAGTCGCCAGACAGCTCCGGCAATTGAGAGCCGTCAGTTTTTGGATGAGAAAATCAAGTGCAGCTCACACAGATCTATGAGCTGATAGGAGTTAATTGACAGCTCACATGCTTTGGTTTCCAGGCAGAGTTAGAAGGAACAGAAGCCCTGTGGGGTTCATTTGGGCAGAGATAAAGCCGGCTTTTATTCCGCGCTCATGGAGAGAGCATAATTAACCTTTTAGAAGTTTAAGAATGATCAAATTGTTATTCATTTTTGCAAATGAGAAAAGAGAGAGCTTCTTTTTCTGCCAGCAAAATGCCAGTGCTGATTTCAAGGTCACTTGATCTGTGCTGACAAAAAAAAAGGAAAGGAAATGAAGAAGTAGGAAAAAAAATGTGAGAATCGAGAAATGTTGCCGCCAAAACATACACCAGTGTATAAAACATATCAATGTGCTTTTCTAGCAAGACATAAAATGCTTTACTAATATTTATCACTCTGCCAAGTCAATCTGACAACTTTCTTCAGCTGCTGCAGTGCAGCTTCCATAATGTCAGTATGGCACCTGCTCTTCGACATTATATTCCAATGGAGGCCATGTCAGGATGCAGATGATATGGATAAATATTGTTAAAGCGCAACTGGGAAAGGCTAGATGGGTAGCAAAAGCTGCCATATGGCACTTTCTCCCACAGCTTTTTGATTGCACTGGAAGTACAAAGGATTTTATAAGAAAACCTAAGCAAAAGCTTAAACAGTTCTGTATACACAAGGGAGGTGGAAGAGCTGATTTTGCCCATCTTTTCTTCCCTCTGCAGACCACTGCACCCCAAGTATCTGCTCCTAGAGGCCCTCAACCATCAATAACAGGTTTTGTGGTTTGCAGGGGGCTGCAGAGGAAAGGGGAGATTGGTGGAAATCATCCCCTCCCCCTGCTTGTGCAAATGGAAGTGGAAGAAGCACTTAGGATACAGCCCAGTGTATCCTTAGGATACAGCCCAGTGTTCTCGGATAAAAAGTCTCTCTCTCTCTCTCTCTCTCTCTCTCTCTCTCTCTCATAGAACCGAACAAAATTTTCACACATGTTCCATCAATGTCTATCAGATAGACAAGATCTCCAAAACAGAGGGAAATGCATTCCTTTACTTCTGGGGTTGTTACACCTAAGAAACAGATAATGTCATACAATAATCGTACTAATTTAAAAAAGAACTGTGCCAGGATTACCAGGAGTAAGTAGCTTGAAGTTTTAATTTCACATATTGTAGTCCACAAGTCAATTAAACTCCTTCCTTTTAACACGCACTATTTTGTTTTGCTGAACCTTAATCTAAATTACCATACATGAGGTAAAACTCGTCTTGGCTCTTTCCAACGAACATGTGAGGATAAGGATTGCTTGGCTAGCTTGATGTTACTGTTACATGCCTCTGATACTTTAATCTGGCATACTTTAATCTGGTATACAACCTAATAGTACTTAGCTAGCACTTAGGAGTCTCTTTCTAAAGCACTTCCCATATATTATCTTAAAGTAGTCCTTAAAACCACCCTGAAAGGTTAGTATTATTATTCCCACATTGCAGTTGAGGTTAAGGAACTGGCTTGCCTAGGGCCTCTACTGAACTCATGGCAGAGGCAAAATCTGAACCACAGAAATCTCGTAGCTTATGGCCCAATCCTATGGGGATGTAATTCCGCCATAATGCTCATTCCAGTGGCATTAGGCACTTTCCAGCTGTTGCAGAAGGTGACACACTGGAGCACACGGCCTGGCTGCCACAAGTAGCGAGTGGCCAGCTCTGCGTGTCAGCAGCCAACGGACGCCCACCGGCCCGGTAAGTGAATGCATGGGGCGGAATGGAGTTGGTGGAATGGGGCAACGACAGGAGGAAGAAGGTGGATCAGGAACTGCCTCCCATTGGAACTGCCTCCCATTGGCAATTGCAGTTATGGGAACATGGGAACATGGAAGGCACCATAATGGATGGACCTTAGTGAATGGAAGCAAATATGATGATATCTTGCATCTTGAGTGTAGAAAAGAACAATGATAGAGACCTTGGAGGCTTATCAGGAATTCACTGTGATAGCAAATAATTTTTGCTACCTGTGATATTCACTGTGATAGCAAATAATTTTTGTCCACCTGTATTAGAATCGGTCAGTCTGGAGAATACTGGAGGAGTGTATGTGCACACATCTGCCCTGCCTCCTTATGCACACATGAGGAGTGGAATGCCTGAATTACCCTAATCACATGGCTACAGTGCTACTTTTAAGTCGTATTTGGAACCACACAATTAGGCTTGGTTCAAACATTCCTCTCCTACAGGATGACACGGAGGCGGATTTGCACACTGATTGGTGGGGAGGCATGTGATGGGTATCACATGGGTATCACTTAGTGGTATCACTAAGGGTACATTTGGACAGTATCATTGAAACCAGTCCAAGCCATTTCATGCTACTTGCCAGTTATTTTTTTTATTATTTTTTTAAGCAGTAATATTATACAGTGGCTTACACATCTTCAAATCTGAAGCAGGATCTTAGGTTCTGTCTCTCTCCTTTTAAATAAAACTTATTTAGTTTTTACAGTATGGAAATTATAGACATACTGACATTTAAACCTTTGCTTTTCATAGCATTTCACAGTTGCACCATTTTAAAAGACAGCTATTAACATTTACAAAAATCTTTCCGAAACCAAATGTTCTAACATACAGAAATTCCAATTATACTGCGTAAGGGGGTTATCAACTATTCTCCTACAAGACTACTTTGAAATGTTTGGTATTAAACAAAGAGCTAAAATGTCAGTTGCACATAGACAATAAATTAAGGTTTATAAAACCATGTAAGATTTATTTAATATTACAATTTTGACCTTTAGGCTGCCTTAAGTGTAGCTTGTGTAACTTTTTCCTCTTCATTGCCTTCGTTCTTTATTTGGCCAATCTTGCCTGAATGGTAAAACAAAGGTTGTCATGCATAGTTTGTGAAGTCATGTTTGTGATATTAGCACTTTTCTATTACTGCTGAACGCTAATCCAGAAAAAAAATGTTTATTTTTCAGCAGACGTTCGACACTGAGTTGCTCCTTGATTTAAGGATCTAAGCTCTTCAGAATTCTCTGTATTTTCTCTCATGACCTTTTAGTACAAAGCACCAATGGTATCCTACTTATTATGTTTATGCACAAAATTCTGCAGTTATTATTAAAAAATGTCATCTAAAAGGAGAATTCTATAGCAAGAATAAAAAGAGAGTCATTGCCACAAGTGCCACTGAAACTCAGCACAACTTTAATATATTGGATTGGATCAGAACTAACATCTGTGGGAGTGGAATGGCACTTCCACTCATGTGGGGGAGGGCATGATTTCCACCAATTTCTGGGGGTCCCCCAACTCCCATAATTGGCTTTTCAGGGGGGTTGGGGGATGTAGGAGATGCAGGAAAGCCCCATTCCAGGTTAGGTCCTACTGCACTCAGTTCTCTGGATCCAAGCCATTTGGTTTGACTCATCACACTTTATCTTTCTTCTGCCTTATTTATTTATTTATTTATCTATCTATCACATTTTTTATACCGCCCTTCCTCCAAGGAGCTCAGGGTGGTGTACATATTTCCTCCCCTCCTTTTTGTCCTCACAACAACCCTGTGAGGTAGGTGGGGCTGAGAGATAGTGACTGGCCCAAGGTCACCCAGGAAGCTTCGTGGCTGAGCGGGGATTTGACTAAGTCCGACTCCGAAACCACTACACCATCCTGGATTCTTTAAGACCTGAATTATTCCAGAAATGGATAGTTCTTTTGTATATTGATTGTTATACTTGCTACATTTTCTTTATTTGCTACTATTCAAACTCCACAGTATGGCAATACCGTTATTGTTTTATTTATTTATTTTGAAAGATTTATATCCCATCATTCTCCTTATTAAAAAGGAACCAGGGCAGCTTACAACCTCAATAATACACAATAAAACATTAAAAACAATTAATACAATCAATATCAATATAAAAACACAAACCAATAAAACAACCATGAGCAGAAAACAACAGTAAAGCAAAGAACTGACAAGCAGCAGAAATAATATTCAAAGAACATACGCAATACAAAACAAAAAAGTCTTAAGCTCCCACTGGAAGTTCTTCATTCAATAGGGAGAGAGTTCCACAGTTGTGGTTCTACTATGGAGAAGGCCCTTCCTCTCATTGCCACCAGTTGGGCCCCAGAGTCTGGTGGCACCCATAGAAGGGCTGCCTAGATGACCTCAGGGGACAGGCTGTCTCATATGGAAGAAGGCAGTCCTTGTGATACCTCGGCCTTAAACCATAAAGGGCTTTAAAGGTCAACATCTACACTTTGAATTGTGCCTAGAAATGCATCGGTCAACAATGCAGGCAGAGGAGACGTTGTCCAGCAGAGTCAAGAGTGCCTCACCTCATCACTACATGGGCCTCCGCATTTTGCACTAATTGCAGTTTCTGAACAGTCTTCAAAGGCAGCCCCACAGAGAGCATGTTAGATGCTGTTAATCCAAGCTAGATGTCACCAATGCATGAACCTCTGTGATTAATTCTTAACAATTCAGGTAAGGACACAGTTGGCACAAAGTTGGGCAAAGGCACCCCTGGCCACCATGGCATCCAGGAGTATGGATGAGTCCAATAGTACCCTTAAGCAGTGAAGTGCTTGAGTGCTACCCCATTCAGAATGGGTTGCTGATCCAGTTACCTGCATCACAGAACTCCTAACCGAAAGGACATCTGGGTGTCATCTGTATATTGATGACAGCCAACTCCAAATCCCCTGATGATCTCCCCCAGCAGGATCCATTGCAAAAACAGGAGGGGTTGTCAGAAGAGTCTGGCTCAGTTGGGAGAGCTGCTGCCTTGCAAAGCCCAAAGACCGGTGAACTTGATAAGTTCAAGACACGCCGCCGGCAAAAAGCTGTGAAAGCCTCCAGGAGGAGAGATAAGAGCTTCCAGCTGTGTCGGTCGAGTGTGGGAGGCGCCAGCCAGCAGAATTGTCAGACTGTAAAAAGGATACCACCTGGAAAGTAGCTGTTCATGAAATATTGGACATTTATATATTGTAAAAACCCCTAAGGGGGGTTAGGACAGCCTGCCCATGTACACCACCTTGGATTAAAGTCGGAGGAGAAATCCAATGACCAAGAAAGGCGGTATATAAATACTGTATATTATTAAATTATTATTACTTAGCACCTGGCAGTCTACAATACTTGGCTGGCAGGACAAATGTTGGGGAGAAATAACATGGGAGACATGTGAAATAACATGGGAGACATGACAAACCAAGGCCCATGATGCAAATCAGGTGTCCCCCAATTACACTATCTGGAACCTCCCAGCCAGGAAGGGCCAACAATATGAGTTGTGAGTTCTCCAGAACTCTTCAGATTGGATGTTAAGCCAAAGAAGGATGTGTGTGTGTGTGTGTGTGTGTGTGTGTGTGTGTGTGTGTGTGTGTGTGTGTGTGAGAGAGAGAGAGAGAGAGAGAGAGAGAGAGAGAGAGAGAGAGAGCAGCAGCAGCAGCAGCACAAAGTGGAACTCTCCTCCATCGGCCCAGTCCTGAGCTGAACACAGCTTCAATCCCACAGAAAGGAACCTGCCTAATCATATTTATTCAGAAGTAAGCCCCACTGAATTCAGTTGAACGTCATGCAAATGTGCCACTTCTAACTGGTAGTCCAGGAAACTGCACATGTCCATTTCCTTTCCTGCATACATAATTCAAACGGAAAATCTACACCCACTAGAAAACATATTTGATTTTATTGTCAAGGATTTAGGTAAAACGGGCATCATGGCCATGTATATTTAAGAAACAGACTCGAATAAAAACAAATTAAAAAGACTGATTGTATCTTCCGTTATTTCCGTTTCAACAAGGCAGGCAAAAAATCCATTAAAATGCGAAGTCCGAAGTTGTTAGCACTCCAACATTTCGTTTCCAAAACCCGGAAACATCGTCTAGGGAACAATCTAAAAGATTGAAAGATGTTACGTTCGGGAGATAGCTCTGATGATTATATCCTCAAAAGCGCGGGAAATGGAGCATCCAGCCACAGCGCAACGGAAGTCTTCAATCAATTAATCATTAAGCTGTTCGCGAGTAGCGCTTGGGAGCAAGGAAGACTACTTTGATGTCACTCAGCAAGCACTTATCACCCCAGGACCAAGATCCTTTAAGTAACCTCCGTGTCCTGAAGTGACCTTGCTGTCTCTATGTTCTTCTTGCGCTGTTGTTTCTGCTCCCTTTCTGTCTTCTTTTCCCGTAGTATAGGCAGCCAAATTTTATTCACAAAACTCAGGTCCTGTTGACGGTTCATCAGGCATGAAGCAGATTTTTTACTAATCTCAATCGCCTCCAAATGGCGTAAAATGTTCACATTACTTTCCATTTGAAGGCAACTAGTGTCCTCAAACCAGATGGAATGCCCAGTGGTTAGAGCATGTTCAGCTACAGATGACTGTTCTGGATGTTTAAGTCTTACAGACCTTTCATGCTCCTTGATCCATGTATTAATTGATCTTTTCGTCAGGCCAATATATTCTTTCTCACACGAGCAAGGAATCCTGTATACTCTAGGATTGGACAAGAGAGGACGCTTATCTTTTGGATTGTTTAAAATCTGCTCTATTTTAGTAGTCGGTTTAAAGATGGTTTTAACCCTCCCCTGTGCCAGAATATGTGCTATTCTGTCTGTTACCCCCTTTATGAATGGCAGACAAGTCCAGATGTTCTCTTCCTTTACTGCTGTCTCATTATTAGTTGTTTCATTATTACTATTGCTGGTCTTCAAATCAATGCAACATTTTGCTGCCGTGATTTTTTTATCTTGCTGCACCCAGCACCTATTAATTTGTGCTGAGGAATAGCCATTTGCCCTTAGGGTACTAAACACAATTTGTTTTTCTTTTCCCAGGGATTCTTCATCACAAATGTTTAATGCCCGATGTACCAAGGAATTAATATTTGATTTTAAAATGGCTTTCTTCAGCTTTGTATCTAGCATCCATACACTTCAAAGGTGATCCAAGGCTTCGCATCAAGCAGCTGAGAAATATTCAGGCAGGTGATAATCCTGTGGTGGCTTTTGGGACTGTTTCTCCAGGTGTTCACTTTGCATATATGAGCACAGATACAAATTTTCATCAAGCTTTCTGTGGTCGGTATAAACTGGGGTATGATGGACTTGCAAGTACGGCAAATTCTCACGTTAAGTCCACACTTAATGTCCACACGTAACGATTCGGTGACCATTTCCCATGACAGCCTCTGTGATGTCACAAGGCCCGCCCTGCATGTGATGTCACAAGCCCTGCCACCGCGCCGAAAAAAATTCCAAAAGGCGCACACACACACACACACACACACACACACACACACACACATCCTTTTTGACCAAAAAGGAACACCAGGGGCATGGGTGGGAGGGTGGGCGACTCCTTTAGCCGCCGCCATGCCACAAAGGCCCTTTTTGCGGCCGCCCCCACGCTGCCGCCACCGAATTGCCACCCAAGCAGCGGCTTGTGCACCCCCCACTGCTTGTCGCCCCTACCGCTTGGCAATGACGTCGACAGAACATGGCGGGTGGGGCGGGCTGCTGGGGGTGATGCGCGCAGAGGCGCGCAGAGGTGCGCAGAAGGGGTGATGCGTGCACCCACGTGCATCACCGCCGCTGCGCGCGCCACCTTCCAGAGAGTCTCCGAGGCTGGGAGAAGGCCTTGTAGCGTCCGCCCCGTCCAGCGGTCCGGGGCCTTCTGAGAAAGCCCGATGCATCGACATGTCATTTATTAGGTTTTCGCGCATGCGCAGAACATTTCTGAGAGCAAACAGGCAGCCCTTGCCCTCAGAAACGTTCTGCGCATGCGCGAAAAAGCTAAAAGTTCGTGTATTGACGCATTGGGCCTTCTCAGAAGGTCTCGGACTGCCGGAGGAAGAGGACGCTCGGCACCAGAGGGTGCCCGGGGGGTCACTAGGGTGACGCGCGATGTCACCCTAGGGCTGGCATGGGTGACGTGCGCACCCAGCCCCAGGATGACACACGCCCTAGTGACTGCGCTACCGCTTGGGGCTCTCTGCCCCCCCACAACGCCTCTGTTAAAGACATTTCGTTTTAAAGTTGATGGGAAACTGCCATAGGAACGTTTACATCAATTAGCCTGTGGTAAAATTGGTTTCATTATAAGTCATTTTGCTTAACGTCACAATTTCCAAGAACAACTTATCGACAACTTTAAATGAGGACTTGCTGTATTTGACATTGTTTCCAGGATTTTATTGGCCTCGGTATGTTTACATATGTATACGTTTATTTTATATGAGTTGCATAATCACATCAACTCTGAGCAACTTGATTGGAGTGCATTTCAGATTTAAATGAACAGAGTTTGCTACTCTTGAACCTCTGTAGCGGCTATGTTTTGTAGAATGAGCGTTTCATACAAATGTAGCTTTTGATGCTGCAGTCTCAAACAATCTGGTGTAATCCTGAATATGAAATCTTGAGGGGGGGGGAATGATTACGATACTGCCCTGATAAAAACGCTAAATAGTGCTTGAAGCAGTCACTTTGTTTCAAATAATGTGTTAAACTCAATTAGAATTTGAAATGACAGAGATAAGAAGCACAGGATTCGAGAGAGCCTCAGCCAAAAGCTTCTTCCTGCCAAAAGATGCCTCTTCTTTCCAAGGTGGATGATACTGAAAAAATAATAAAGCTGAGCTTGTCGTTCTGCCAGGGGGATTGATGGAACAGATGTAGGAAACTCCACTAAAGGTCTGCTTGGTAACCAGATTCAGAAACAAGATGTACCGTGAAAGATGATGTGAAAGGGCACTCAAATGCCAACACAACCTACCACCTGGGAGCTTTCTCTAGACACATTCTTTTAGAGATTTCAGCTATGGAGATAAGGTTAAAATGTTGAGTCTTGATGGACAAAGATCAAAACTGGAATTCAGTTCTCTGTTTCATCCACGTTTCAGTTCAGAGATCTAAAGAGGTCATTCTTATTTTCCAAAAGGGAAGATCTTGAGAGGTCAAAATATTAAGTGTGCAAGAGAGTTTCTTGCAGTAGGGCATCTTCTTAGGGGAAGTATATTAAATAGGAAACACTGCTCACCACCCAAGAACAAATTGAAAAGAAGGTCACGTACAGCTGCTTGTCACAAATTTTCTTCTGATGCCTCTAATACTGGAAGGAAGAAAAATGATGGTATTTCGGAACTCAGGTGTTCATTTTTTCAATAGTAACACATTAAATGTATCATGTCCCCATTCATTTCAATTTTCCATTTCTTACAAAATGAAGCCCCAATCCTACCCCCATTAGTTTATTTATTTAAATAATTTATACCCTGCCTTTCTCCCGACAGGGCAACCAAGGTAGCTTTCAGAGTCAAAACATGTTCAAATAATACAAATACAATAAAAATAATTAAAACAAGTAATTAAAACTATCAAAACAAACAAACACCAGTGGGTCACCTAAGATTAAGGTAAAGGTAAAGGTGACCCCTGACAATTAAATCCAGTCATGTCCGACTCTAGGGTGTGGTGCTCATCTCCATTTCAAAGCCGTCCCCCCCGCGCCGTGATGTCAGAGCGTCACTAGGGTGATGCGCGCCCCCCCGCCCCAGGGTGACGTGCATCCTAGTGACGCTACTGGCGGTACCTATTTATCTACTCACATTAACATGCTTTGGAACTGCTAGGTTGGCAAGCTGGCCAAGCAACGAGAGCTCACCCCGTTGCGGATTCGAACTGCTGACCTTTCGATCGACAGCTCATGGTTCAGCGGTTTAACCCACTGCGCCACCCGCTGGCTAAGATTACATTTGATTAAAAAAAGTCAGCCCATCATGTCAGCAATCAAACACCAACTTAAATAAAAACATCTTGAGGCCCCGCCAAATGGTCTCTAAAGAGGGAGCCATTCTTAATTCCTGGGAGAGGGAATTCCATAATTGGGGTGCCACCAGCAAGAAGGCTCTATTTTTTGCCACCATCCCCCTCACCTCCATCAATGGCGACATGGTTAACAGGGCCCCCCGATGACCTCAGAGGACGGGGACACATTTATGAAATGTGACGGTGCCAATGGAACATGCACTGCATCCTGTGGTGGTGGTGGGGAAACCAGATGGCCCGGAAGAGGTAAGTAATTTTTACTTACTTCCTGATAGGCCGCCTGGCTACCAACATCTCTTCAGACATACACCAGCTAGTTAGGCTTAAGTTCAAGGAGCCTCATGATGCAGGTCCGGGCAAAGAAAGGGGGATAGGATCCCAGCATGTGCTGCTGCTGCCACTGAGATCCACAACCCTCACCACTCCCAGTCCTCCTGCTCCCTATCTGGCCTACTCCCCACCTTGATCCTCCACTGAACTGCTTATGTCCTGCCCTCACTGCCACCTTACCTGCTCTGCTATGGCCTGGGTGGGCTGTTGGTGTGCCAGTGGGACCTCTGGCTGTGCCCAATGTCCTGCAGCAAACAACAACAGGACACGTTTTGCAGCACCGCACCGGCACTTATGGTGGTGGATCAGGAAAAACCGCTGCCATAAGTGCTGTAAGTACTCTAAGGAAGCTTCTAAATATGCAGCAGAATAAAGCTTTTTTTCCCCATTCTCATTTATTAGTGGATGCGTTTCTAAACCAGGTCCACAGTCCTATGTGCACCTATTTAGATATCCATGCACTAGAACTATGGGATAAAAATGCACAGAAAGCTTCTCACAATTACAATGTTCTTTCACACAGTTTTTACAACTAGAAATATTTCAGTTTAAAATGTGGTTCTTTTTACTGATGCTCTATAAAGCCCAGATTGGATGGAGCAATATTTAAAACTGTCTTCAACTGGCTGAAGTAATTGGCTGTAATACAATGACCTTTCCAGCTTTCCCTATGATTTAAATAGCAATAAATCTTTGGTATTGATTTTTTTTATGATGATATTTATTTTATGTTTCCTTCCCATTTGTTTCTCTACCTGCATTATAAAAACAAGCTAAGATTTCATTCAGCTTTGCTCAGGGGCGTCACGACGACGCGCGACACCCCTGAGCGGGGACGCGCGTCACCCTTAAGGGGGAGGCTCCGCCCCCGCGCGTGACGTCACGCGCAGGAGCGGAGCGCCCTCCCTGCTCCGTTTTTGGCTCATTTTAGAGCCAAACGGACCCAGGGGAGGGCGGGCGGGCCCAATTCCACCGCAAAAATGTAAGTGAGGGGCATCACGCGTCACCCCTATACGCGTGACGCCCCCCGGCGGCCCGCCCCCCCGCTTCCCCCCGGCGACGCTAGTGGCTTTGCTGACTACAATGGGGTATATACTTCGTAATAGTACATTTCTACTGAAAGTCCTACAATTATAAGCATTTTGGAGCATTGCTTAAGTCAGGGGTGGGCAACCTGTCCACATGAATGCTCCTGGACCTTTACTGGTTGCATAGGTGAGAGCATTTCAGCAGGTGCAGCTGCTTTAGCAGCACCATCAGCACTGGCAGCTGCCAAGATCCTGTCTTCCACACAACTCTTAAGAACGCAGAGGCCCTAATAGTGGAAGGTTGACCACCTCTGGCTTAAGTTAAACAATATTTTCGTACCACCTCACTCTCCAGGTGCCACTCATTTATTGTGGCATATGCTTTCATGGACTACAGTCTACTTCGTCAGATGCATGAAGCATTGACAGATATGTATATATACACTAGTAGACAGCAGGGATGTATCTAAGTAACTAGGACACGAGTGCGAGTACGAGTCATTTTTGCAAGAGTGCGAGTCCGAGTGCGAGTCAGTGTCAAAATTTTTGGGCAAGTACGAGTCAAGTGCGAGTCATTTTTGCACGAGTGCGAGTCGAGTACGAGTAAGGCCAGAAACCACGAGTCACAAGTCACGAGTCGAGTCACTTTGGGGAAAATGGCTTTTCCCTTGAAAATGGGGTGTGTGGGTGTCTGTGTGTGGGGTGTGTGTGGGGACCTCTGAGACTTTTAAAGCACCCACTTGGCTCCCCCTATGCCCTTTCCCTCACCTCTCAGTCTTGTCATCTGGTTTGGGAAAAACAAGCGTGTCTACATTCAAACCATTTATTATTCCCTCCCTGCCCCTTCCCCTTGCTGAGCCGAGCATCCCTTGGGCTCAGAGTTTTGGTCAATGAGGAGGAACTGCTGCGGCAGCTTCGCCTTCCCTCACTCCTCCCCACCCCTTGCGCTCGGAGTTGTGGCCAATGCCAAACAGACAGCAACAAAAGAGGGGGGACTCAGAGCCAGGCTTGCTTTCCCACCCCCTTGAAAACCCTTCCTCCCTGCTGCCCTCCTCCTCCGAGGTCTCCACTGCGCCTGCCTGCCTGCCTGCCTGTGTTGATGCCGGCCATTAAAGGAAAATGACTTGGAAATGGCAAGTCGTTACCCCCACGAGTGCAAGTCAAGTACGAGTCCCGTGGGTCACGAGTGTGAGTGTGATTGCGAGTCAGTGGGTCACGAGTACAAGTACGAGTACGAGTCAGGGAAAAAGTGGCTAAGTCACACTTGCGAGTCGAGTCATTTGACTCGAGTCCCCATCACTGGTAGACAGTATATGCATGAGTACAGAATAATAAAAAAATAATCTAAGAGGCATCTGAAGTCTGCAGAGCCCAAATGTCTATAGAAACCAATTCACAACAACTGGTGACTATACTATCTTTCTATGCTAAATTGTCTGTAGGACAAAAATCTCATGGTTCTGATCAGAGCTGGCCAAGACCTCCTGGTGTCTGAGGTGGTGAGCCAAATGTCAATGCCGCCCCCCCCGCCTGGTTATATATCAGCCTCTGGCCCTCCCACTCCCTGGAGTGGAAAAGGAAGAGGCTGGTGGACCAGCCCTCAGTGGCGTTGCTTGAGGTGGGGCGGAACGGTAAGTTCCACACTGTGCTAAGCTCCATGTACTCTCCGGCATGAGGTGGCCTCGCCCCCTCGCCATCGGAGCCATTCAGTGCGGCGAAGGCAACATGCAGGGAGTCTACTGCGAGTCTACTGCCTTGTGCCGGAGAGTACATGGAGGTTAGCACAGTGCAGAACTTACCATTCCGCCCCACCACGAGCGATGCCACTGCAAGCCCTGATTATGATTAACCCTATGGACAAGAATCAAATGTATTAATACATTCTAGACATGCATATCATGTCTTCCTTTGAAGGTACTTTGTTGAAGAATGGTGATGTTCAGGTCAAGAGCACAGTGTTCTGCATGTTCTTCCAAATGGTTTCAGAACATTATGTCCATTTTATTATTGTGCAAAAGACCTATTTGTCCTATGTAGGCAGCAAAAGGGATGTGGCAGGTGATACACAAGAACATTAGCAGGCCAATGACCTGATGGCTCACTGATCAGCAACATTGACATTGTCAGGTCCTGTAGTAGCGTTGTCTCAGTGGATATGGAGATGACATCTGGGCACCTAGTCTCTGCTTGGTGGTCCATTGTTGCTGGTGAATCTCCATTTTAGATTAGAAGGCTGTCCAGAAACAAAGACAAGTCTACCACCCCTGTGTGAGAGAAAGCCAAGATGGGCTGTAGATAATTGATAATATACTGGAGTACCTTGAGCTGGGAGCTGTAGATAGATGTGGTGTTCACATCTTGCATCTGATAAAGTGGGTCTCTAGTCCCTGAAATAAACCTGTTAGTCTTTAAGGTACCAGAAGACACTTTTCTGTAAAATATTTTATTTTTTTTAATTATTTTTCACATTTTTATACCGCCCTTCCTCCAAGGAGCTCAGAGTGGTGTACATATTTCCTCCCCTCCTTTTTGTCCTCACAACAACCCTGTGAGGTAGGTGGGGCTGAGAGATAGTGACTGGCCCAAGGTCACCCAGGAAGCTTCATGGCCGAGCGGGGATTTGAACCTGGATCTTCCAGGTCTAA